>VYXB01008628.1:117509-179356 GCA_013397135.1 Pachyramphus minor | reverse complement strand
GGGGGGGGGGGGGGGGGGCGGGGGGGCGCTGCCGACACGGCCCCTTCTCGCCGGAGCGGCTCCGGACGCCGCCGATTGGCTCCGCCGCGGTCACGTGCCGCCCTCCCTGACGTCAATGGCCGCTCGGGGCAGCGCCGGCCGCGGGAGGCGCGCGGGGAGTCCCGCTCGCGCGGCCGCCGCGCCCCTCACGGAGGGGTGGAATTAACGGGGTTGGAAAAGACCTCTGAAGGGTCATCGAGTCCAACCCGTGACCCAGCACCAGCGCCGCGGCAGCCAGACCAGGGCGCTGAGTGCCACGTCCAGTCGTTCCTTGAGCGCTCTCAAGGGTGGCGACTCCACCACCTCCCTGGGCAGCCCGTTCCAATGTCTAGTTACTCTGTATGTGAAGAAATTCCTCCTGATGTCCAACCTGAACCTCCCTTGGCACAGGATGGAAATATGTCCACTCGCCTGGGCGCCGGTTGCCTGAGAGAAGAGCTTGACCCGCATCCGGCCCCACCCTCCTGTCACAGAGCTGTAGAGTGACAAGGTCCCCCCTGAGCCTCCTGTCCACGCTGAGCCCCCCTCCCGGCTCCCTCAGCTGCTCCTCACTGGACTTTTGCTTCAGACCCTTCACCAGATCCCTTGCCCTTCTCTGGACCCGCTGCAGCATCTGAATGTCCTCCCCGAATTTAGGGGCCCAGAACAGGACACAGCACTTGGAAGTGTGGCCTCACCAGTGCCAGAGTACAGGGCACAGAGTATGATCACTTAAAATCACAACACATTCACAACCTTTGCTTCTTCTCCTCAGGTAGGTTGAGTTTTGAGCATCCTCAGTCTGCATTAAGCCCTTATACAGCCACTGCCAGGGAAGCCCATGCCTGGTCGCTGGCACTTCACCAGTGGCTCCCACTGTTGTTCCATTTCCTCTGGCTTTATGTGGGAACTGGGAACGGCTGCGCTCCCCAACACAGCAGCCCTTAAAAGCCCAGGAGGAGCTCAGACTGTGCTGAGAAGGATGCGGAATGTCCTCTGATTGTTCACAAAGCAGGGCGATTGTTTACCAAAAAGAAAAAAAAAAAAGAGGGGAAAAAAAGGAATGAAAAAATGAACTCCCTTCTAAGCCCTCTAAACCGCTTAATGGCTCAGGGATGCTGTGTGCAATATGGATGTCATGCCCAGAGAAACAGTACCATCGATACTTGCTTTTTATTCAGCAATTTAAATTTCCAGTGGTAGAATTTGGATCTCATTTCCAGTTTCCTCATCTGCACAATAAGGTTAGGACAAACAAAAAATTTTATATAATACATTCACATGCCATTAAACTGTGGGACTCGTTGCAATGCATATTACCAAGGTGCAGAATTTAGAAGGAATTTACAGGGCCATTTTACTTGATGCTTGCCAAATATTCAGAGAAAGTATAAACCTTCATACTTAAAAATTTAAGCTTGCCTCTAATTGAAGGAATTTGGGAAAGGAAGGACCTGATCTGTGATGAGATGACTATTCTACAGTGTGTGCCCATGACTGGGTTTCTGGTGGCATCTTCTACTGCAATAGTTCTCAGATAGGTCATGATGCCAAGAGAAGTGCCAGCAGTTGGGAGCAGCTGCCCAAGAGAAAGCTCTTTCATCTGATCTGTTCACATCATGAGTCACACAGATTATCTGCTGGAGAGGCGAGCTGCTACTGGAAAGGTTTGGGAGCCTTTGCCATAAAACCTTTTGTAGTGGCTGCTGTCAAAGACAATACATGACCAGCTGGACCACAATTACAGCGAGCATGTCCATCACGTGTGTCCCTACAGAGCTCATGTGTTGAAATAGGCTTGCATTTGACAGGAGTATTGCTGCCTAAACCCTTTCAGAAGGGAAGATTTTTTTTAACCTATCAGTTGCTAACAAATTCAGGAGATACTTTTGTTGCATATCAGCCTCAAAATTATTTATAAAAAACAAGGAAGTCTCCAGAGTACTCCCAAGTACCAGTTGATAGAATGACACAGGATTATAACTCATTTAATGACATGAATAATACAACCATCAGGAAGACAAAAATCTCTTTTATAGAGGTTCAGATTGTCAGTATCTTGTAGCCCTGGTAATCACTTACCTCCTGAACTTAAACAAACTCACTGGTCATTGTGCACCAAACATTACCCCACAGGGCTTTGTACACCACAGACTGTGAGGGGTGAATGACACAGGCATTTACACTGAAATACAGCCAGATCTACTCATACCTGTAAATCTGTGTGGGACAGCAATAAAAATGACAACAAAAAAAATACTTGCAAACCAAACCGGGAAAGGACAGCTTCGTTTAGATGTGAGCTTTTCACTGCAGGAACTGTCTGTTTCCAGGAGTTCCCAGAGTGTCTGGTACAAGGGAGACCTGTTCTTGTTTGACCCGAGGCACTGTACTGGTACAAATGATAATCGTGTCGATAGCAGGACTATTCGCATACACTCACCTGCACCAACACTTCACCCAGAAATACAGCCAGTGTGACTATTCTAGTCTGTGCAAACCATTCACCTGCCCAAACCACTGCTTTGAATCTACTGTAGTTGTCAAGATTGAGAGCTGCTCACCAACGGGAGGACGTTATATAAGAGTCTGGTGCTCTTAAGTGAATTTCCTGGCAAATTAGAGCAGATGTTTTCCACTTGTCTTCCACGGAACGCAGCAAAAGTCGAAGGCTGGTCTATAGCAGTCAACCCACAAGTTACTTGAAAGGATCCAAGCCTGGAAATCCACTGTTCCAAAGCCTTGAAATCCACTGAGATATTGCAAAAGCCGCTCATGTCAAGGACAGAGGTCCAAATCCTCAGAGGTGCTGTGTGTTTGCAGCTCCCCTGAATCCCTGTTCTGGGGCTGCAGGTGTTTTCAGTGAGGTAAACTCGGCATAGCACGATAAGATCAAGGTATGAAATCTCCCATTGCCTGCCAGAACAAGGCAACTGAAAGCCCTGTCTAGACAAGTGAAATTGAAACACGCTGGTGCTACACAGCTTGCTGGAACACACATTAGCCATCCAACCTGCAATAAATAACTGGTATGTGACCCAAGGCTGAGCACATTAAAACTAACACCCTTCCTCATATCTATTATAGCAATCAAAAGTTGGATCAATTGCAATCTTGGCTTTTTTGTTCTTCCAGACTTCCTGTTCTGGCTCCAGGCAGCACAACAGACATCTCAGGTATACATGCCTGGCAGTACTTCACCGTGGCATTTGGGAATTGCTGTAAGTTTTGGTCTTTTCCCCAAAAATTGAATTTTTATGAGCAAATCCAACCAGAAATTTATCGTGAGTGTGAGTCATAATCATTCATATGATAAACACTGAGCAAATAATTCATAATAAAAAGCACATACCTCTAGCTACTCACAAGGTGCTTCTGGGCATGCTATCAGTTTTGAATAATTCAAGGATTTCCAAGGTTTTCTATGAAATACTTCCTTTCTCTGCTAGAAGAGAAACACAAGCTTTCAAAATGGAAATTGAATAGTTTATTTATTATTGTTGATATTACTACTGAGTAGAAGCTCTTTTAATTCAGGGTCTCTAGATACAGGTCAAATTTGAAGGGGGAAGGAGATAGTCCAAGAGAGACTTGTTCTCCTCTGCAGAAATATCAGTGCAGTTGAATCAAAATGAGAGTGGGGCTGGCAGGGAAGCAGCAGAGGTAAAGATCTTTTCTCCAGAAGAGAGCTCAGTGGCAGAAGGGCAATTCAGACCCAGCTGCCAGTCCTGTACCCTGCTCTTGAGCTCTGCTCACTCACTTCCAAGCTCTATCTTGCTCCTGAACTCTGCCCTTTCATTTGCACTTCTTTGTATCTTGCTCTCTTTTTATTATTCACAACCGTTTCATAATAGGCTTTGTAAACAGAAGCATCACTTCCTGAAAGACTCTGTACCCTGGAAACCTGGGTTATACTCACCATGCCATTTAGGTCAGATAGGCTTCTGGGTCAGCAACAGCCCTTTTTTCCCCTTTTATAAAACCAATTCTCTTGTGACATGTATTATTCAGAATATTCATCTCCTCAGTTGTATGGCTGTAAAACCAGGAAAGCCCATTGACACAGTCATTCACAAATACCTGAGATTCCAGTCTTAAGAAAAACACCCACGTTTTATGCATTCCCAACATTTGGTCTCTTGTCTGACTACTCTCAACTCAGTCAGGTGTTCTGCAGAGGTCATTTGTGGGTGCCAAAACAGAAGCACTGTCCCAGCATACCTTCTTCAGCTTAGTAACACCCACCTAAAATCATGTGTTAAAACAAAACCGATGTGATATTCCAAAGGAAAAGAAAATGGCATTTTATGTACAGTGCTCAGTGCCACTAACACCGGTTTCATAGTTGTGGGAGCCTTGGAAAACCCTTGAGAAAACACTTGAGATGCCAAAACCCACACAGGGGGAAAAAAAATCACCTAAAGTCACCTTGTCTGAGAGTAAATTCATGCAAGTGGGTGCCTGGCAAGGTATGAGGGGACTAAAGGAGCAGCTGTGGCAAAGACCAGAAACAGATGCCTCAACAGGGGATGTGCTGACCACTGTCCCCAAAGGGGCTTTGCAGGATTTGTAGTACACTTTAAAAGAGAAAACAAGGAAGAGGAATAATAACTGCTTACTACATCTTTTAATTATCCCTGATTCATTTTACAGTGTTATGACACTAACACATGACTTGGCAAACCCTTTCCCCAGTCAATCAAAGAAGGAAGAAGAAAAATAAATCTCCTTTTACTGTCACTGAAATTTTCTGTCAGAGGCTGTAAGGGTCTAACACATCCATGCTTTCTGTAACAAAAAAAAAAAACCCTCCTGCTCTTGTCTGCTTAACACATTCCTGGGAGTTGTCTGTTCAGAGATGTGAGATACAGTTTTTCCAAGCAGCAAAGACCAGGAATTCCCAACCTGTACTCAGCATTCGTTTAGACTCTTACAGAGCAGCTGTTCCTCTCATGTTTGAATCCTCGATGCATATTAGAGATAATGGAGCTTTCTTCCCTTATTCCAGAGGTGCTGCCTGGATTATGGAATTCATTAGTCAATGCTTGCAAATTGCCACTGTTGACTCAGAGCAAATTCCCGCTATCAGACTCACTAGTCAGCTCATTTTCATAACAATGCTGTATTGTTAAAAAAATACTTTTAACCCATTCTTCCCTGAAAATGGGGAATACAACACATTCAAGCAAACACCTAAAACATAAAAGAGATGCTGTATCAGTAATGCTAAAAGTGCTGCATTTGAAGTGTGTTTGAATTAATCAGCATGGTGGTGTTAGGAGGATTCAGAAAGTCATAAAACTACGGGAAACCGAATTATTTCCCAGAAGAGGTGATGGACATTTAAAAACTAGGTAGATTAAAGAAACCCACCCTGCAAGGAGTAGTCTCCCTAAGGGAAGGAAGGGCTGGATTAGGGCACCATTGATCATAGGTGCAGAAAATAAAGATTGTGTTGCAAGCATCTTTCTTTTCCCTGAATGTCTTATCACCCACTCCTGAGCCTAAACCTAATCTTGGAAGACACCTCACCGGTGGAGTGGTAAGTGGGAAATCAGCCTCTGATATGACCTGGTAATTCTCTGACATCTCTGACATTCAGATTTTTGCTACTTCTCAGATTTACTCAGGCGCTGGGTTCTTGTTTCCCCAGCTGATGCACATTACAGTACAGGGCTAACTCTGAGCTATGCAGACCCTGGGGACAAATAAATCTCTGATTGCTCACTGACATAATGGACATACTTGAGTGCATGATGCAGAAATACTTTTTTTTTTTTTCTGCCTGTCATCATCAGATGCTCTGATGTAGGGGGATGCAGGATGAAGCTGGTGGTATCAATTGCTAGAAGGAGCCTGCCATCTGCTGATCTGAGCAGCACTCCAATCTGACTTTTCCCAGATCTGTTAGAGTAGGATGGAGCACTATACAAAGTAGATTAAATGTTTCAGAACAGAAGCAGCATTAACAGAGTTGCTGTGGTGAAGGGATTTATTTAAGTGGAAAGAGGAAGTCTGGACTCTTATAATCTCGGGTCTAAATCTGAATTGGCCAAATAGAAACTAAGAGGCAACTAAAATAAACAAGTTGATAGGAAGGAAATAAGCAGAAGATACAAAGAAGAGTGGAAAGAGACTGAAATTTCCTTTCTGCTTTGCTGCACCCAACCAGATAGCGTAGATAAGATATCCCCCACATTCACCCTTCTACGAGGTTGGAGTCCTGAGCACTAACTTCCCTACGAGCATCTACTTTCTTCCAGGGCCACCCACATGCCCAGGCATGGAAAAAACCTTGGAAAAGGAAAAGCCCTCATCAGGCTGCTGTCTCAGTTTCACTTAGTGCTTACTGCCATCAAGATGTATGTAAAAAACTGTCCTTTGGCAGGAGGCAGTGAAAAGTCACCATTTCCATCACACTATCTGCGTTATTGTTCCCACCCCCAGCTAATATTTCCTATTTCGTCAATAGGTCACATCCTACCAGTCATTCCAAGCAGTTACTGCTGCTCAATCTGAAATGCTCTGTTAGCTCTTAACACATATAAAACATCACTGTAATACAGCCAAGCATTAAGAGGGAAAGGGGATATGATGCTGAGCTCTGAGCTTGTCACAGTAAAGTGAAGTTTCCCCAAAACAGAGGAAGAACAACTCAGACAGAAAAAAGTAGTCCCCACATTAGGGAAGTGTATCTTTGCTCACTGAACCAACACAATGGGGAAGTGAAATTAGAAGTGGATGAAATGCTGAAAGACTTGGATTAATTTTTGAAAGACCAGGGAGAGAAAGAAAAGCAGAATGTGTAAGAGCGCCAAATATTAACAGGAGTAGTATCCACAGGTTCCCTGGGGAAGAGGTGTCATAGAAAAAGACAATAAAACAACATCTTTAATTATTGTTTTTATTATGAAATTCCCGTGTCACGATAGTTTCAAAACAACTTTATACAAAAGGCAGCTGAAACTCTCCCACTTGTCCTCAGTCCTTTCCTTACCTTAACGTGAGCTGGGTTACAAAGTGAAGTATAAGCTCCCATCTGCTGATAATGCACATCATCCAGTGCTGGAGGTTTTGTTGTGCTGAGAACCTTGTCAGTACATCTAAGACCTTTGCCTGAGAAGTCTAGGAGAATAAATCCAAAGGACAGAGACAACATGGTTGTCTTCCATGATTTATGGATTCACAGATACAACTTAAGGAAAGCTTTAGTAATTATACACCTTGCAAGTTTTACCTGTGCATCAGCTGAGCATAGATGGTTTCTTGAAAGTATAATATCCTTGGAGGCTTTACAATCCAGGGGGAAATAGAAGATAGAGATATGGCAGTGATTTGCTTAGGACAGTGCCCACTTCACATGTAACAGAGTAAGAAAATGACAATCCATAGAACTCTCTGAAAATGACAGATGGTCAGTAATGGACAAACTGTACCATATTCCTAGAAGAAATGCATCACACATCATAAGCAGGGGGGAAAAAAAGGCATAAAAAGGAAAAAAATCATGGCTGTAACTTTGATAGTGCCCAAGGTTGCAGCTGACCATTGAAATCAGAGTTTCTGAACTACTATAATATTGCAGAATGGAGGCACTTTCTACATATTCTAAATATTTGGCTTTCAGTATATAAGGCTATGTTTTCAGAACACAAAAAAGATAAGCTGAAAAGAGTACATTTGGATTAAGCTCTTCACTAATGCTATGGAAAGCTTTAAGATACAAACACAGAATGAGACACTGTAGGAAAGCATCAGCTCTCCAGCACCAGCTCTTGAGCCTTCAGTAAGACCTTGAGAGCATTAGGGATGGTACAGCTGTCTCTGCAAAACATCTTGTGAATTGGTTAAGTCCATCAGCAAATTGCACCGAGGCAGATATCAATTTACATTTGTTTACCACAGCCACACAGGTGATGGGAGGAAAGGGAGTGGGTGCAACGTGGGCAGCGTGGAGCGTGGGGCTGGGTTATCATTATCAACAGGAGGAGAATAAAGGCATTGTGTGTCCCAGGTGATGTTTGTGAGTGCAGGCAGCCAGGGGTTGGCCTCTTGTTTGTCCTGCAGTCAAAAGCAAGGAAGATCATTACAGTCCTAAACATTATCCACATTTTAACAAAGCAATAAAGGAAATGTTGGGCGAGGTTAGCAGGGCTGGGGCATGGGGTAGGAAGGTGTAAGTAGGAGTGATGGGGCTGAGTCACCATGTTTAGAGGTCTCATACTATGTAACTGCTATCTCACTAGAAGCATATTGAAGATACAAGTGAATCCCATGGTTCAAGGTCATCTAAGGAGATTGCAGTTACCTTAGCAGTGGTGTTTAATGAGAAAAGCTGCATGTGGGCCAGAAAAGACAGACATTTGGCCACTTCAATCCATGCATTTGTTTCAGTTAACTTATATCTATGGCTAAAATGCCTCCTTAAGTGGTTGTGGGGGTAACCAAGCACCAGGTGTTCATGAACTACAGTATTTCCTCGTGTTCCATATCCTGAGGACGATGGCCATTCAAGAAAAAGTCTATTCAATACACTAAGAGCTGTGTAGCTGGGTTCTGGGAATAATTCTTCCCATGACTGTACAGAAAGAATTCAGCTTGCTTTCATCTCTGAGCAAGAAAAAAGGAAGACAGGGCTGCCCTGAGCAATCAAAAGCGGAAGTTTAGGGATGCAAGTTCCAGGAACTTGCCTGGGAACAGGGACCGATTTTGGGCATGACTGCTATGCTGCTTTTGCACTGATTTCCACTGTGAAACAAAAAAACCCCCAGCTTATGGTTTCACACTTGCTATGCAGCAGTATTTGCCCTTTCCTAGGATAAGCCAATTAGTCTGCAAGAGTGAATAAAGAGATATTATCACCTCTAATATCTGGTGCTGCTTTTTCAAAATACTCTCCTGTGGGCACTAAAGTGATGCTTTCATTTATCCACCAGCAAAAACGCAGCCTTAACCCATCTGCCTGTCCCTCTGTGTATATATCTGGGTAATTTAATAAATGCTTCTGGGTGTTGATTTACGTCATTGTATCTGTATATAAGCCTGCCTCTGTGAGCATGCTGCTGGTTGTCTGTGAGCAGTCATTGTCTGCCTGGTGTGTGTATGTCTGTGTGTCTGAATGTGGTTTTGTTTAAAATTTTCCCCTAGAAAAACCAAGAAGTCAGATGTTTCATGAGGTTGTTAGTTAAAACCAAGGGGAGGAAGGAGGAGACAGTAAGGGATAATTTAGAGAGAAAAAGGGGTAGATTTGGCTGCAGTTAATCATCTGCCTCAATCTTCTCTAGAGGAGATGGAGGAGTTCATTCCAGACATTAAAATGTCTCAGGGGAGGATCGTATAGATCATGCTGGGAGAGAAATGGAAACAGTGAATTATCCAAAGGCTCACAAAGCAGTGGAGCCAGATGTCATCTGATCCCAAAGTGAGGATAAAAACAGGGAGAGAGAGCCTTTACAAGGTATGCCCAGGATTCCCTGAGACACTGTGGGTAGAGATAGGGGGAGTAATTTCTAACTGCTATCAGTGAGGTAGATCTCCAGGACACCAGATTGATTTGGAACCTGGAACCTGGCTCCAGCAGTAATTCCAGCTCACAGGGGAAGGTATTATTCTGAGTCAGAATGCAGAACAAAAGAACATTAAACCCGAAGTAAACGCGGAGTTTCCCAACATGCCAGCATCCCTGGAAAAATAAGCCTTAATAATGGCCCAGGAACACTTTCATAACACCAGTCTCCTCAAACCAACAGCACAAGGGGTCGGACGGATTTTCCAGCTCCGGTGCCCAGATCACTTTGCACACACAGCTTGTTTTCCTGCGCTTGAACAATCGTGGGCCTGACTCACCAGCCCCTCACTGCACAGTGTGTAAACAACTGAGCCCAGCAGCACCTCACTGGGGAGCAGCAGTGCCCTGCACACACACCGTGACACCCTCTGTTTCAAATCAGAGGAAGGGAATCCCTATTTCTGAAGCTGCTGCACATCCCAAGAATGCAGGCACCGTCACTGGACGTGTCGTGATAGACCAGAATCAGAAGGTTTTGGTGCTGGTAGCCAGGCACCCAGAGGAGAGCAAATGTGCCCTCACCAGCTTGTCGTGCCCTTTGTTAGCCAGGCACTGTGAACACAAGAGTGTTTGCACATGGAAGTGCTGGGTATGTCACCTGCATCTCCAGGACATCTTGGCTGTGATCCAGCATAGTTCCTGAGAAATACCTGGGACTATTTTCTATGTATCCTCTGTTTGCAGAGCATACCACAGCTCTTCCCAGTAAGTGCTATTAAGCACAAGCACCATCAGCTCTGATTGTTGCACACGTTTCCTAGAAAAGGTAAAACAAACTGAGGAAATTAGAACTTATATCCCCATGTACAATCCTTCAAATGAAAACTATACGTAATGAAAATGTTTTCTCCAATAAACCAATATCATCCTTCTTACAGAGAAAAGCATGACTCAGACTTTGAGACAGATGGCCACTCACAAACTAGCTTCCTTATAGAAATTCCTACTAAATTCATAAGCCTTTGATGATCCTGTTCATGCTTGTTCTTTTCAGGAAGTTTCCCCCATATTTCCAGACATGTTGCCCTTAATTAACATCCTCCATAAAGTAATTTCTTTCCACAGCACACTATCAGCAGCTCCTACATCTTTCCCCAGCCTGCCTGGGGTGCAGGTGTGACCCTTCTGTGGGGACCACCAGTGCCCTCAGCCCCAGCCCCGGGGCCCATCCAACCCACCAGGCCGTTCCCTGGCACTTTGCTCCGTGCATTTCGAGGGGATGTGTCAGCCAGGGCTATTGTTTTGAACAGGAAGCAAGTTTGGCCGCCTCTGTAATTTAGATTGTAGGCAATAAGCAGGGGTGTGGTGTGCAAAGCAAACAAGGCAGGATTAACAGCCCTTTTCACTTCTGGACAAGGAATCTGTGGCCGTGGCCCACAGGATCCTGTCCCCTATTGGCTACAGCTTCTCCTCGTGACCACGGCCAGGAGCGAAAAACCAGAGTGTCCTCCAGGTTTTCAACTGGAGAGCAAAGATAAAAGTCCAGGCCCCATGTTCTGACAGACCTTTGTGAGCTAAACATCTTGAAATGAGATTATGAGAGAAAATTAAGAACAGTCTTCTCCTTTCAATAGGTCTTTAAAAACAATAACCAGGCTATACTGTAAATTCATTTATTTACCCTCAGAGTGCCAATTCCCAAGTTGATATCTCTTCAGTGTACCAGGGATATATATATATATAGACCTAAATGTGGCAAGAAGACAGAAAGATTTTATTTATTTTGCGTAAAGACAGCAATGTGGGGAGTTCTTTTTTCCAGGAGAAACTCACATCAGAGAGTGAGTTACACATCTTGTTAAAGAAATGCTATGAGGTAAATAAAATCCAAATTATATTTAGCTCACAGGAGGTGACAAATAATAGTCAGGTTGACTATTGCCTTGCTGGAAGTCAGTCAGAAACCACCGTCAAACAGAGCACGAAAATAGAGAAAATAGAAGAGTCTGTATTCAGGATGGGGTTTACATTTGCTAAAGTGAGCAACATTTTGCTGTTTATTGCCAACACTTTAAAAACTAGTTGTGAATGCAAGAAAAAGTACCTAAAGTCAAATCCTGGTCCTCACTCCGCTGAAATCACCTCAACCGCCTGGTTTGGAATTCCAGAACAGGCTGAAAAACCCTCACTCTACCCATAAGATCATCAGTGGCAAACACAAAAGCTGTGCCCACTGTCTTGCCAGACCACCACCTCTGTGGCACCTCACACCTCCTTCTGTGCCTTACCAGGGACAAGTGCTCACACCATTTCCCACTGCAGCAGCTGTGGATAAAGGCAAGTTGGATGAAGCATGGACAAACAGAGGAAACTTGGATGTTTGCTTGCAAAAACCCAACCCTGTGGCAAAATAGGCCTAGACTTTGGTGTGGTGTGTGTTAGCTCAGATATAAACTCAAAGAAAGGACAAGGCAGCCATAAACATTCAGGTCCCTGGATCCAGACATCCGTTTCACCCGTAATTCCCAGGCAGGGCTGAGCTTTGTGGGGATGCCCTGGATCCATGCAGTGATCAGACACGTTTTAATTTGCTCACCAGGCAAAAGTGCCTCCTCTCACCCAGCACTCCCTGCCCTCTCACAGCTCCCTTCTGGGTCAGCCCTCCCCACGGGGCGAGTGGGTGCAGGAGGATCATCATTCTTTCCTGGCACAGCACCCAGTGCACCCAGCCTGCCTGCAGAGAGATAGCTGGCTGTTTGGGAAGGAGCACCGTGTGGGGGGAAGGCTTTTTAACCCATTCTTGCCTTGTTCCATGTAAGGAAGCCACAAAATCTCTCTCACAGAGGCAGCTGATAAAGTTACCTCCTTTGTTCAGCAGAAGAGCAGGAAGGACACATAGCCAGAGCAACTGGAATGTAACTTCAAGAGTTAGTAAAATTTGCAGGCACTTGCAGACACTTATGTGCATTCTGTCAAATGAACATATAATTATCAAATTATTCCCCCACCTCTTCTTGGTTGTTGGGGTTATTAAGTGAAAGCAAAGGTTTATACTACTCACCTGAGACAAAAGAGCCTGCAGAAAGCTGCCTGCCTTTTGTTAGATTTTACTAAGCTAGCAGTTGCTGTCTGCAGTCAGCAGAGCTCCTTCCCGAAGCACTTGAGCATGGTGAAGCCTTGAGGGGACACCACCTTTGCCCAGAGATAGATTTTGGATGAGATTTTGGAAGAAAGGTTTGTGATCACCGCTGGAATGCTGGTTTCCTGCTAGACACACAGAGAGATTTTGTGACCCTGTGTTCTTTCACAAAAGACAAGCGGCCTGTAAAACCCCAGCATTTCTTACCTCAAAGTGGTGGGGCAATACAACCTACATAACAATAATGACTCAATGGGAAACAGAAGGATCAAGCTCCAGGGATCTCCTCATCGGCACAGACCTGCAAATACACTGGAATAATTTGCATTCCACAGCTTGTCTTGCAGAATCCACAGATAAAAATCAGGCTTGGCATGGTTGGGATATCTGAGCAATATTTAGCAGCAGAACAATGAGCCAGCTGGGAAAGCAAGTAGTTATCCAAATTGAAGTGGGCAAGTCATTTTGGGCAACATGGTAACTTAGGGATTGCCTGCACAGGGAGGCTGGGACAAAGCAAACTAAGGTTTGAATTCATGGCACGTAACCCCATTCCAGACAAAGGTGGTGTAAACAATCCAGTTGTTCCCAGGGTAGTGAATGAGAGCTGCTTGTGGCTTTTCTGGTGGTTCTAGAGCAGAGGTCCCCAATGCCTGAGGAGCTGACACAGTCACTTCCTTCTTCTACCCGTGGTCTGACATCCTGGTTTGAGGAGTGACTGTAGATGTTGCCTGTTCCCTCACCTCTTGCAGAAGTTACTGCCTCTGTAACAGGATCTGGAGAGGCCAATCTTTCCCAGCTCTTCAAGCCCTCCAGCCTTTCTCTGCTGGCGTGACAAGGAGCGACATGAAAGCTGCACCAAAGTTGGGATGAAAAAACCAGACGAGTAGCCTGCACAGGTCTCAGTGTAAACCACTAGGCATAAATGAAGCGTGGATTCAGGTCCTGTTATTTACAGCTCAGGCTATAAATCCCAGTGAACCACTCTTCATTCCCAAAAGTCAGGGGTCTGGGTGACACCTCAGTCTCCCTTTCCAGCATGGCAACACAAACAGGGATGAGCTTGGGGAAAGTAGACGGAGTCAGTCCTAGGGGCTGCTTACTGATGGTGGTTTGTAGGTACAGCTCCCTCTTAAGGGATGAAAAAAATATATGAAAGGAAGGAAGAAAAGACTAGAACAGGGCCCAGGAGGAGCCACAGAAAGGGAACAGACCCCAGTCAGATGTACACAGAGTTAAAGGCTCTGATCAGACTTCCCTGTCCCTGCACCCATCAGATGTATGGCCTGACTTGCTAATACTGAAAGAGCATCAGAGGAAGTGGGATTTGGCACCGTGTGCAAGCACTGGGGAGCTGGATGTTCTTGCTCCATAGTACCTAACCAAGCCCATGTGTGTTTGCAGCACCATGGCACCCCCAGGAAGCCGTGGCCCTGGCTGTGGTAGCTCTGGGGTGCAGGCTGGGGCTTGGCCAGCACCCCCTGCCAGCACCAGAGAGAAAGGATTTGTGGGGCTCTCCAGCTTTGGGAGTGAGGCCATCTCTGCCTGTGACAGCAGCAACATATGGAATTCTCCCACTGAGGGGCTGCAGTGGGTTTCTCTGTGTGCTGGGTGAGGGCAGCTCCTTTCTGGCCAGAGCCATGATGATGCTGATGTGGCAGAACAACCCCACATGGGATGACTAGATGCTGCCACAGGAGGACTTTCAGACTGTAAGTTTGGGCCCAGAAAGTTTCACGAATCACCAGCACTCCTAAATTCTCTACCCTTGGGCATGCTCCAGATTTGGTGCATGCCTCAGAGGATCCCTCCTAGGACAAGGCACTCTGAGCCCCAGGACGTCCATCAACAAAAATGGCATTTAGGCACCACTTACCTCACATGGTGAGAGTAAATTTACATGCAGTTTGCATAAAGCTTTGGGTGAGAAGCCTCAGAGAAGGTTATGGTGCCTCTTGTCACCAAGTAGCCTTGTGAAAGCAAATTGAAATGTGTGAATCTGCTGGAGAGGCTTGTTTAGAAAGGGAAGGGACTTGCATTCCTCTAGTCATCAGAAGCTCAGGGGCATTCACATCCCGCTCATTTCCCTGGAGAATATTGTTTCTGCTGAGTGGTAGACAAGGATTAAGATGACCTGAAAAGCAAAGAGTGTGAGCAGGGAGGCCAAAGGTGCTGGAGCAGTTTCATCTTGTTCAAACTTCCTCCTTCCAAGCAGCATTGCTGTGCACTGAAGCATTAAAGGCGAGATCTCTTTGCATCTTGCCTGGCCCTGTGGCAAAAGGAGATATCCGTCTGCCCCTGCAGCTATGGGAGAGTTTCAGAGCAGGAGCAGTGCAAAAATTTACACTTGTCTCACTTTCAGTCAGCTGACAGCAGGATCTTCTGTGTGTCAGAAGCTCCAAGCAAAGTCCTTTCGGTCCTGATGGTATCAGCCAACTGCGTGGGCAGCCTTTCCTCCCCCTTTCCCATGTCTACACCCTGTGGAGACGGCTCTGATCCCTAAATAATCTGGAACTACAGCAGGTACTGGAACAGTCCATGTACAGGAGGGGTGGGAGCCTCTCAGACATCATGAATTAGCACTGCAGACCAGTTCTGTTCTCCCCTGACAGGAGCATCTCCTCCGAGGTAGGAACCGACTTTGAACGTGCCAGAAAATCATCCAGGATCATCCTCTGATCTCTTGAATTCAAAGATCTGCCTCTCTCTGGCCTGCCAGTCACGCAGAGGTGCAAAGGGCAAGGACCAGAACTGAGGCCACCAGAGACCAATTCTCATTGCTGGACCATTTGTCCTCATCTCTGCTTAGTTTCTTGTAATTGTTCACCAGCACTCTCTCTCCTGACAGTTACCCCCAGTTGGCCAAAGCAAGGACAATTAACTGAGGGAAGCAGATAAAATTTTATATGTTTTTCTGGTGCCAAACAACACTTTTTTGGCATGAAGTAATTTTAAATTACCATAATTTCACGTTCCTAGGAGCTTTTTTTAATAGTAAGAAATAAATGATTAAGGTTTGAGGCCTCAGTTATAAATAGAAATGGATCACACAAGATTAGGATTTAGTACTTTTAGGCAATATTTGTGAAATTGGTAACATCCATGATTTAGTACGACTGCAGTGCAGAAACACTAAATCTGCTTTGTGCTTTGGACAAATCACTTAATCATTCTGATTCATGGCATCCAGTGCTAATGAGAAGAGTCTCTTACCCTAAACTTATCACACATGCAAGCTTTGTTTTCCCAATCAGGACTTTGCCAGGAAAGTGCAAATACCCAAAGATTATAGGCAATGGTAACGGGTGTAGCAATAAGGATGATCTTGATAATTATGTACCTTCAAGAGAGAGGAGGAGCTTGTGTTGACTTGCAACTGGAATAAACCTGTCATAGCTGTGATAGGAGTCACCCAGGCTGGCAAGAACTAGGGTTTTTTTCAGGTCTCTTTAATAAACTGGTGCGGTGGGGGAGTGGTGGAAGATTCTGTGGGAAGCTCTGCTGAGAACACGCTCCCTTGGTCCTGCAGATTTTCAGATCTCCCAATCTGTTCTGCTTTCAACCACGCGCCGTTCTAGGTCCAAGCAACACTTCCCTGTCTGGCAGTCTGCTGCGTTCACAGGTGCCTTGCAATGTCAGAGCAAAGACTTTGCAAATAAAAGCCTCAGCAGAGCTCTAAGTATTTGTTGGATTGGGGCCTTACTTTGCAATCTTAATGCTGCTCATAACCCAGGGTCAACCCCAAGAGCAACGCTGGCATCGTTCGTTGGAAACAGGGTGTTGATTCAGCCCAAGAAATGTTGTGGAACATTCCTTCCTTCCAGACTACTCCAGAAACAGCACAGGGGTAGAGATGCCTCTGGCTGTGGTGATGGCTGTTTCCTCTAGTAAACTACATCCTTCTAGTGTTCTCCAACTCAGACAACTGTCTTTTCCCAATGGGAAAATGCAACCAAAAAGAAAGAGAGGACATCTCTCCATCTAACCACAAATCCAAAGTACATCCACGGAACTGAACATGCCAGAGAAATCCTGTAGGAAGATGTTCCCTCACCACACCATCAATGACACTGAAAGAGTGGAAACAGAAAAGACTTTTAGTTCAAATTCACTTCTACAGATATGACAAATTCTTTTTCAAACTCGAGGATAAAGTAGGCAAGACCTATGCTACCCGTAAATTATTCCCAGCATCTATTTAGGCAAGAAAAAGTTAATCTGTAGGACTTCTATAACAACATGTTTGTAAAATGAAAAGCAAATCCAAGGAGCATCTGTCAGCTCAGAACAGGGTCTGAGGGTGGTGCCATTTGAACTACATCAGCTCCAAAGAACAGGTTAGGTTATGGGAAAAAAGGAGCCCAGAAAGCTGGAGCAGTTAACAGCAGGTAGCAGGAAGTTGTTAAATATCAGGTTATGCCAACCACCAGACTAATATCTCAAGGATATAAAATGCCAATCAGCATGAAGAAAAAAATTGGGGAAAGCTGTAAACATTGACCAGAGTGGTGGTGCTCCAATACTGAGACACAGCTGATCTGATGTGCTGTCTCCAAATGGAAACAAATGGAACATCCCCGTGTTTAGAGCCACAAAAGTGAGCACAGCCAACACAGAAAAATACTACAATGGCATAATGTTACTCCTGTACCAAGAGGTGAGTCCAGCACATCTCTCTGAGCAGGGACTGTTTAACCTTCCCCACTGCCCCACACCCGAAGGGTTTGACTCTGAGTGTTCTTCCTCAGCCCCTTCCTCCTTTCTTAACGTGTCATTCAGCTGCAAAACAGATTTGTTTTCATTTTAGCACGACCTTCCTGTTCTCTTTAAACAAGTAGAAGGTAGTGGGGGGTTTCTTTGCTACCTTTCATTGAAATATGCACAGTAAGATGGAAAATTCCAGGGAGCAGCTGAAAATGAGAAGGCCAGATTACCGTACATCAAAGGGAAGCAGCATTTGCTAACTCCTTCATTTTACGTGTATGTGATTCATAAACTGCTTTATGAAAATGGAAAAGTGATTGAGGAATTGCTCAGGTCCTGACAAAAAAATAAACTAATAGCAACGGCCTAATTTCCATGAAAATGGGCTGGTCTCCAAAGCATCTGCCAAGACCAGACACTGTGGTGCTTGCAGCTTCCCTTTGTTTGCTCTTCAAAGTAGGTAGAGCCAGGAACATTCCCGTGCTTCATGGCAAGCTGTAAGATGTGGTACATGACTTTCAGATGAGGGAATTTCACATTTCTCCCTGAATATTTCACACTACAACAGCAAGGAGAAAAGCACAGACGCAGCTGAAATGAGGAGGAGATGAACTGAAAGGGCTGAAAATGGATTTTCAGCATTAATCTGTAGTATGGGGAACTGAGGAGGCAATTAAAACCAACATGAAAGAAGATTTAATTGCAAATCAGCAAAACCTGGGGGAGCACAGATAGCAAGAAGAAAGAATCACCCCACCTGATGTCCAAGCCCTTCACAGAGGAGAGCATTGCCCTCAGCTCCACAGGCAGCTGATGGGAAGAGATAGGCCCTTCCCAAGGAGACAGTCAGATCTCAGAGGGAGCAGTTCCTGGGGGAGCATCATCCTCTGCCCAGGCTTGGCATGACTCACCCTTAGACACAGGCATATCAGGGGGAAGAAATCTAGGACAAACCCACCCAGCCTCTCCCTGGGGAGGAGCAGCACAGCACTGCCCTCCCCATCCCTCCAGGTCACTGCATCCAGCGCCGAAGGAAAACCCGAGGAGAACTGGAATCGGGCACTGATGGCACCCACTGCCCGGGAGACTCCAGCCCTGTGGGACTGTTTCAGTGTGGGGGCTGCAGCTTTTAAACCTGACACCGCAGAAAAGAGCATGAGCAGGAGCACTGAGGGCTCAGTCCCCTCAGAGAAGGGGGCACTGAGGAAGGGCAGGAGTGAGCCTGGAGAAGGGGGAGAGCGAGGCCTTGCAGCTGATGAGGAACAGCGGGAGGACAGGCGGGACTGGTTTTGGGGAGGTGGGCAGTACACGTGGGAATGGAAGGAGGCAGGGCGGTACCACCCTCAGCCCGGCTCTTTGGTCAGGCGGCTTTTAGCATTTCAAAGCGTTTCTTTTCTTTGTGACTCCAACCACTGACTAAAACAGGCAAGCAGGTATTTACCGGATCAGCTGAACCCCTCCTGCCTCGGTGGCCTGAAAGGCATCGTTACCGAGTCCTGCAAGCAAACCACGGTGTCTCATTTAAAGGCTTTTCTAGTTCGGGGGCAGGATTAAGGAATGCAAGAACAGCACAGGCTGTGGAAAACGTCAGGGCCCAGTAAGGTGAACCCTGGACTTGCTTCGGGAGCCCAGGGCAGGTGTCCCTGGATGCTCTCTCGGGGTGGCAGAGTTCAAACAGGCACGGTGACAACCAAGGGGAGGAATCCAGGCCCCTGCTGAGAAAAGCACCCAAGCCAAAAAGCAGCCCAGGATCACAGGCACCTGATGTGCTGCTTGTTCCAGAGGCAGCAGGGTGGGGTACCATGAGGAGAATCTGCTTTCCTCTTCAACACAGAAAACATCAAAGTTCTCCTGAAAAATTAAAAGCTTCTGGACAGGCTCTTGGTGTAGTTTAAAAGGCAAAAAAGACTCTTTTCAAAGCACTGCCTCCAAAGGTCTTTCCTGAACCTACATCACATGCAATGGAAAAACACTGCATGCCTGGCATTTAATATTTTTCACCTGTGACCCAGGATTGATGTCTGTGTAACTCCCTGATTTAATTCAATGACATGTCTCAGCAAGAAAAAAAAAAAAACCTTTCAGAGTTTGAAAAGGAGTTGGAAAAAAAATAAAGTCACGCTCAACACTTCCCCTTCCCTGGAGAGATAGGAGTGCTGCTTGCCCTTTCCTGACGATAAGCATATCCTGGTGGTTAAAAATACATTTTGCTCTTACCGTAAATTCTCCATTAGCCAACTCCTTCAGCCCAGCCCACGGTGTTGGGGTTCACAGTTCCTCAGAGGCCACACGTGACAGAGCTTGGCCTGTGCGTGTCCAAATGCACTGGAGAAAAAGCAAAAGTAGCTGCTCTGATCCTGCTGCTTCACCTGGAGCAGCAAAACCTGGGGAGTGGCAACAACACAGCTCAAATGACTTGCACCTTTCCCAAGCCCCCACAGACTCCACATTAATTTTTGTCCCCAACTTTACAGCTGCTCCCAGGCAGAAAGCAATGGGGTGTATTGAATTCTGAACAGGAATTTATTTCTCAGTTAATTTTACGGTTTCCAGTGATCATTGTACAAAGAGCTGACTTAGTGACACGGAACAGCAAGGCTTGCTGCTTGGCCTGAGATTCTGGAGGCCAGGAGCCAGATACCTGCTCTGCAAAGCTTCTCATCCTTCCCACATCACCTCCTCTCTCTTCTTCACCTGGCAAACTCAGCCTGTTGAAAGCTGACTCCACAACTTGGGCTGTGCAAAGGACACCGATGCCACCTCTCACCCAGGAGGCACCAGCCCTGGGAAGAGCCTGGCTCAGCAAAGCTGGGGCTGCTCACACCCCCAGATGCTCCAACCTGCAGGGAGGTTTGCCAGCTGCACGCCTCTCCCAGCACATTCCTGCCAGGAGAAAGCTGGTAGAAGCCAATGAACAGCTGTGACTCCCTGACGGCTCCAGAGTCACAAGTGTGGTTGCACAAACCCAAACTTGCCTCCTTGGCAAGTCCCTTGCAGCTAAGGAGGCATAGGGAGGCCTTGCTCACAGGCATCGAGAACCTCAACTGGAAATCCTGTTTAAGGAACCATTTCTGGATTTATCCTGCAATGCTTTAGGAAAAAAACAAAACCCAAGGGCTCAAAAAGAGGCAGAACTGGAAACTTCAAAAGTTCTGACTCCACAGTGCATAAAAGGTAAAGGAAACCAGGCAGCAGCCCTCTTCCCTTTCTGTTAGGATTCCAAGCTGTGGAATAAAGATAAATCCAAGTTCACCCTGCTGTCTTTGTTTCCAAGACTCAGTAAGACAGGGGAGATAGGGCAGAGCCCATCTACGCAGCCATAACCATGGGAACCCCAGCAACAAGGGTAAATCAACACGAGATTCCCTATCATCAGCCCGTGTTTACACTGGAGGCACCAACCTGGCTGGCAGTTCAGAACCTTGGTATGGCTGTGCAACTCAGCAAGGAAAGGGGTTTATGCAGCAAATATCCATTTTTTCTGTCCTACTACCCACAATCTCTTTTAGAACACGTGTTTACAGCATCTGGTTCTGCTCTGAAGCTCTGCTGCTGCCTCCCCCCTTCACTCCCCTTGCCCAAGCTACCCCAAAACTCAGCTTTTCCTTTTCTCCTACCTTGCCTTTGGCCTTGCCTCAGTGTCATTTTGTTTAAGAACAGGTAGGCAGAGCTCAGGGGACTTTCCTGGAGGTCAAACCCTCGCTCCAGCTCCTTGGTCCCAGCGGAGGCAGCCCCAGCAGAGGCACGGCTGGGACATCAGAGAAGGGAGCAGCCATGAAGGAAGAATATTGTTCAACTGCAGTTGCAGCTGCTTGGCAACTTAAACCCATGCAGGTCTCTGAGCTTGCAGAGGTCACATCTGCACTCCATGGAGCAACCAAGGGTTGGGATATCAGCCCTGGAAGGAGCTGTTTGTACCTGCCCTTGGGAGCAGTTACACTCCACAGATCTTTCTCCTCTGCTCAGAAAGGTCATATGGAAGCAGCAGCATTTGTGAAGAGGACGAGTGAAGGTGACTGCTGGGGAAAATGGAGGCCTTGAAACAACCATGAGAGCTTTTCCAGGTGGGCACAGGCTCCTTCCCACTCCCACCTCTCCCAGAGTGACCATCAGCAGCACTCACTGCCTGGACAGAGCTGGAGAGGGACTGCTCCCGCCTCCCCTCGTTTCCTTAGCCCTTCCTCCTCATTGATTTCCTTTGGGCTTTCCCCTTTGATTAAACTTCTGGCATGTAGGAATGTTTAATAATAAAACAGATAACTCATGGGAGATGATATTTATAAAATCCACTGCTCCTTTTTGGTTTTTTTTCTTCACTTTTCGTAAGACCTTGAGAGAAAATCTTGAACTGCGTTCTTCCTTTTAAAAGTAGAAAGAAAAAGCAGAAGGAGCAGTTAACAAGTTTTCAAACAATCAATGTTTTATTTGGTTAATTTATTAAACACCTTTAAGACAATTAATTTTGGTCTGTACCCTTCTATAAAATTATTCAAGTTCTGAGCAAACCTCCAATACATAAAGCAAAGTTACTTTTACCATACGCAAATTTCAGATCAAAATACAACACTCTGTTTTCTTACATTTATAAAACCCGATCAAATACAAACAACATTAAAAAAGGTAAAACACTTTCACTGATCCTTGGTACAATATTACAGCACAATTTGCACAGTGGCAACTAAGTCCTCAAAGCACAAGTCAAATACTTTAAAAAGGGAACCTCCCTTTAGTCACCCCAACGTTCTACAGAACACGTAAACAAAGCGAGTGCTACTGAATCCAGGAAAATTCCTGTGTCCCTTTTCATACCGTGTGTGAGCCACAAATCTGCAAGGGAGGTTACTGCTGAGTAACCAAACAGCTTTCCTGCTTTGCTGTTCCCGTTTTTTTTTTGTGCAACTACTCCATGAAAATAAATGGATGGAGGTGGACCAGACTCTGCACTGGGCAATTTATGGCAACTAAAGTAAACCAAGAAATGTGTGTTGTTCTAAAACCAGATCACAAAACTATTAAAAAAAGAATCAATACCAAATTATCCGTGGGTACAACTGGAGTAACTGCCTTTCGCTTCACCCTCATCTAATACAGACACAGAGTGTTTTCAGTTGCTGAGAGTTTGTTCAACTGCAAAACCCAGAGTTTCAGCAATGGGTCAAAGTGCCATTAGAATTGCACATTTTTCTACATCGTACCATGCAACGTTTGCTTGGTGCTACACCTGAAAGTTTGCACAAACCATAACCTATGGACAACCTGGGGTCTCTCAGGAAAGGCAACTACTTAAACAACAACTAAAAGGACAAACACAAAATGGGAGAACTGAAGTGTCAGTTGACAGATGTTCCCGGGAAGGTTCTACTTGGCAAACCTTGCAGTAACACCTCGAGAAGAGAAAGGAAAATCCGAGCAGTGGCAGCAGGGGCTGATGTGTCCCCTCGGGTCCTGCTTTGCACAGGCAGTCGGGGCAGTTGTACCCCAGTGCAGCTCAAGGGTATGTTTGCCTGGAGTTCTGCAACCCCTTCACTTCCCCCCACCCCCAAACCATTGATTGTACTTACAGTTCAACTGTAAGTTTGGTTATTTAGCCTCAGCTCATGTGAAGACTTGTACATAATATAATGGAAAAATACACTAATGGATCCAGGATCTAACTTTCCCCTCCTCCCTCCCCAAACTCACGTCAAACCCACGAGGATACCACACACTCCAGCACTTTTCACACCTGATAATGTCCATATAATCCCAACAGAATGAAGGAGAACTGCAAACTGCACAAATAGTGCATAGTTAAACAATGCTCAAGTGTAAACAATACAGGATGGAAACAGTTTAATAAAATCCTAGTGAGGTACAGCAAAAACCTAATTTCCTAATTCAGTGGTTTAAGTGCAATTGAAACCCCGCGTTCCGCCCTTCTCCGAACAGATCTCTCCATAATTAAGCTGCACTAATTAGGCTTATTCCCTTAAAGCTACATACCCATGCTATAACTCATTGTATTGACTTAATGCAAATACTTGTGGGGGAAAATTAATTTACAGGGTTAATTAAAACCTTTGTAGTATTCAAAAGGAATGATAGTAAAGGGATCAACCATGGAAAATGTGTTAATACATGTTTTTAAAAAGATTTCCAATAATTCTAACACAAAACAGCAAGTATATTTTGAAAAATGCATAGAAACCCTGTCAATACAAAAATCCCCACTAAAATTACACAACTAAGCAATTTTAATCTAAATATTTTATGTGCTTTTCCTATAAAGGCCACTTCGACATACAAATACAAAAAAATTTACATTTTTTTCCCCAAAATAAATTATTTGTTCCTCAATTAAAAATACTGAATATGGAAGCATAACAACCCTCTCTCCTGCTAGCTGCTCACCTGCAGCAGCTTATATTTCCAAAGAAGAACATCTCCAAATATTTTCAACTACCAAAAGAAATAAGAAGTGGCTTCAGCCTGTGTTCTGCCTCACACTAGGGAAAAACCTGGGGATAGGAATGGAACAGGCTGAACCCTTCACACTGTGTGTGCTGGGGAGGGAATGGATACACACAGACACCTGCAGAGAGAGCTTTGCTGTTTGTCTCCCAGGTT
The DNA here is from genome assembly GCA_013397135.1 of Pachyramphus minor. Lineage (NCBI taxonomy): Eukaryota > Metazoa > Chordata > Aves > Passeriformes > Tyrannidae > Pachyramphus > Pachyramphus minor. Next base: position 155,381 of record VYXB01008628.1, on the reverse strand, counting down.
ATGCACCGAAATCCCTTTTTGGAATCAGAAAGAGAAATCAAGGTTCATCTGAACTAGAGAAAGGTGAAATAGGAAAGGGAGTTCGGAGGGAGGAGCAGTGTGAGGTGCAGGGTGGGTTCAGTAAATAAGGATGGTGTGAAGGTGAGAAGACAAGAGCACCTGGGAGATGAAAGCTCCTCACGGGATGCAGGAGCAGGGAAAGCAGCGTACCCGTTTCACTAACATTTAACAGGGGGAGGAAGAGGAACACAAGGAACAAATTTCACTGGAAAAACGAATCAATGGGAGAACAAAGAACCGTTACCAGCAGTCCTGACCACGTGGGCATTTATCCCTGAATTGCCACGGAAGCAGTGAAATCAAACTCAGACAGAAGTGCTGGAAATGAAAACATCCTTGGACTGGGTTTGGGATGTCATGGGATTCTTTGCCGTCAGGACCAGACCCACAACTGAACAACACAGGAACATAAAGCAAGACAACATCAACCCAGAGGAGCACAGCAAACCCCAAACACCCGACCTGCTCTAGAGCTGAGACAGGCAAACGTTGGGAAGTGGCCCTGACTCACTCCAGCGGGAAAAGCCGCGTTGGTGGGATCACAGGACAAGCTCCAATCGACAACACCACGAGAGGACAGGAGGGACACACTTGGACAGCACATTATTCCAGGTCAAACACCCATAAACTGACCCAGATAAACTGCTGGGTGAGGCAAGGGGGCAGGAGGGAAACCAGTGAACTGGAGTGGGTTTGGATACAAGATTCTTGGGCAGCCACTGAGTACAAGTTCTCCTAACCTTGGACCAAGGACTGGACTCGGAAGGACACGGGAGCAGCCCATCTTCTGTATCACAAGGAATTCAGCTCTCTGGTGTGCTGTATTGCATAGTTTGATTGAGGCCAAAGAGCATTTACGTCTTATTTTTTCCCTGTTTTTAACAGAAGTAACTCAACATACCCAGATCTGAGCATTCCAAACCCTGGCCCCAAGTGATTCATCTACTCATTTCTAAAGCAACACGGGAAGACTTTTGGGGTGGACACAGAAATAAAAGCAGCAACTTCATTCCCACACAAAGCACAGACAGACTCACAGAACACGTACACACACAAAGAGCCTGGAGCAGTAAACACATCTGTAACACAGAAGTCAAAGCATGACAGCTGGATGATGGGAACAAACCTTGCTGTCAAGCTGCATGCCAGCAACAGTAAACAAGACCCGGTGAGTGTTTCTACCACACCACACCAGCGTCATTTTTTTGTAGGAAATGTGTCCATATATTCTGACAATATCCTGGTCATTATCAAGATCTTAGATTTGACAGAACACTGAACCTTTGTGAGAGCAGCAGCAATGTGGCATCACATTGCAACACCCTCCTATTTCTTGGTTCATGGAATATCGTAATTGGATTATTCAACGTAGTTATTTCGTTCTCTTATGCTGAAATAAAGTATTTGTACCATAAAAAGTCAGACTAAAGTCATTAGTCATCATTCCTATAATATGTATTTATATTCTTTAGCCCAATCCTACAAGATTCATGCTACTCAATAAACGTGGTTTACAGAGGGAAAACTCTGAAGGTAGAGCACCTAATGTGAAGAAATTTTGTTTTTTCCCTTTGAAGGCAAAATTAGAACAGTCTCACCTTGTCAGGCTCCACTTCAGATTATGAAGCAGTGACCAAACAAACTGGGATGCAGTTCCACATCTCTGGTTTCTCACAAAAAAAAAGTGGAGGGGAAAACCAGGCAGGCAGGAGCTCCCTGGTTATTCAGGTTATTTTAGCTGCGGTTCCAGCCTGCAGACATAGTTCCAGAGTCCCCAGTATTTTCATATTTAAATAGATGCAATGCAAAATATTGGATCTGCTATAACACCCAGCCCATAAACCTTTATATCTTACCCTCATGGAAGGGGCAGGGTGGACTCATCCCTACCTGTGCCGCCAGAGCTCCAAAGCTCAGACTCTGCACAGGCAAGGAATGATGCTGCTCACTGCCTTCCCTAAAGGGAGATCAAGGATTTGCAAACCCAGTGGGGTTCTCCTGGGTCCCTCATTTATCAGCTGTTTTTCAGACACCACTGCAGAGAACACAGGTACTCCTCATGAGGCCACAGCCCGTGGCTCCTGGACAGCCTGGATGAGTTTGGATGGTCCAGAGCGCAGCACCCAGGATGGGAGGGAGGAGGACAAGGCAGTCTCTGGCCTCTTCTCAAAAGGCTGAAGGGCTCTTAGATTAACTGAGCAATGCTACAGCACTGCGACTGTGAAGCCTATGAGAAGACAATGACCTGCTGTCTGGAGAGGGGACAAACACCAACCCTTGACCCTCTCTGCTGCTTCAGACAGAGCAGGAGTAGGACTTACATCCTCCACAGAACGAAAAATTTGTAGCAGCTACCACACCCCTAAACCAAACTGATGATACAGATTAAATACAAATAAAAACCACCACAATAAGGACAACAAAAGAGCTCCTGCACAGGACTAAAATTCATCTCTCTACTCCATGGCTTATGTCTACAAGATCCTTCCCTCAGACCTGCTAAGCTGATGTCTCTGCTCTTGGGAGCTTCTCTCCTTCTACCTCCCGACCCTCTGTGGCACCCAGACCGTCGGGGGGCTGAGCAGGGGAGTCTGAGTCAAACCCCACACCCGGCCCAACATCCCAGTGCTCAGCCAGCCACGCTGGTCAGCGTGTCCCAGACACAGAGCCAGGTCCTGGGACCCAGCCCAGGAACGTTAATACTTGCAGAACAGCCACCATGATGCCAATGGAAGGCTCTGGAATTAGCAGCTAATTAGCAGAGTCTGCAGGGGCATGAATAGCTCCTTGTTTTGTCCCTACTACTCCTGCGTGGCCAGTAGAGTGTTTGCTACATTGAATTCAAAGCGTGAGCTGCTCCTTAAAATTTTAGAGGAAAATGTTCCCCGCGAAGCATTTCTTGGTTTCGCCTTTACAGGAAAGCAAAAAGCTGCCTTTTTCCATCACACCTTGTATCATCAAGGCCTCTGACAGTTCGGGAGCCATCTTTATGAAAAGGGATGTTTTTTAAAAAACAGACTGAATAGTCAAAGGAAAAACCCCAGAGAATAAACACGAGCTGATTATCAGCTTATGTCGGTCCTTTGAGAAGTCAAGCACAGTGTAAGGAGTTCAAAACCATGTCAGAATAGCACCTTTAGAAGCAGGAGAAAATACACTTCTTTAAGCCAAGCAAAACCCCACATACCTGAAGATCCCAAAGAAACAATCAGATAAGATCAGGTACATTAGGTGGGCATCGATTTTCGACAGTTTTTGCTCTGTGAAACTCCACAGAAAAACAGCCAATTAGACTTCACAGAAAAATCAGTGAATCTCTCCACTGAGGTAATGGATCACAGGCAAAACAGTGCAGAGTAGAGGCAGAGAGAAAACTATCTGATCTGTCCTTAAAAGAGCAGAGACTTTCATTTTTTAAACAGATCTTTTCCTATTTAAAAATCATCAGGACAGTCTTTCAGTTGCTACTCTCAAAGTATAATAGTTACTTTCAAGGAATATAAATTTTACATTTATTTACTTTTTACAGCAGCTGCAGGTCAACCTTGGTCTTTTTGTACAGAAACATCAATTTAAAATGAAATTCAAGTAAACTGTCCTTGGGCAATGGCACCATTCTGTCCTGCCCCTTGTCTGCTTGTAGTTTTTTTTTAATTGAAGGGCAAAATGCGATTTAAAACAAACAAAAAGATCTGACAAAGTGCGAAGAGAAAAAAAAAAAATGAGGTAGCTGGGAATAGGGGCTTTCCCCCCCCAGAAAATCTTGTTTTACTGATACTTCTCCTCCACCCCAAGCACTGAAAAGTACCTGTCAGGAATCCACCAGGACGCAGATCGGTGTTTACAGCCACTAAACCAAGGTGCAACACAAACTCACCACACATTGCAAAAATGCAGTCTCAAACCCTTAAATACGAAAATGTTTCTATTAAAAGAAGCAATTTTTATTTACCTATTTAGGTCTTGGAAGTCAGGGCTGAAAAAAAAAAATGCTTAAAATGGACTTAGCAGCTGTTTCCCGCAGCAAACAAAAGCTCGAACAGACCCCGTGTACTCTGAGCAACCCAGAGGAGTCCTTTGGACCAGTTTAAGACCAGTTCTGAAAGAGTCTGAAAGTATTTCTTAAGAGGGCACTCCCTGGCTTCGCCTCAGAAAGAAACTTTAACTAGAGCTTTACAGAATGTCAGCTCTGGTCAACTCGACTAATTTGCACACTCTAATAAATAACCAGACTCTGCTTTTTAAGAGTTAAAACCAGTGAATCAAGTGACAAGAATGACAATTCTTTCCTGCTGTCACCTGTGAATTGGTAAAGGAGATTAATAAAACTGATAAGGCAGATTAACCAATGTGAGACCACTCAGGAGGGGACCTCCAGCCCAGCCAGGGATCAGGTTTTCAAAGCACACTGACCACTGCAGACTGAAATTTAGACTTTCCAAAGTCCAAATTTAGACTTTCTTGCTTTCATTGGGTGCAAAATTGTTCTACAGGGCTTTTTTTTTATTTTTTATTGTTCAGAATTTGGCAGAGGTGGCAGCACAGGGAATGCACAGCCCATTGCACAGCCCATGACAGGGGGTCTGTCAGGCTCCTGGGGTTGGAAACACAGAGGAGAGAAACTTGCCCTTGACAAAAACTTGAGGATATTTTAGCATTAAGTGATTAAGTGAAAAGAAGGAAAGGCAAAGGAAAAAAAAAAAACAATCAAGGGCATTAGGTGGTGATTCAAAAGTACCCAGTATTTGGGAAAAAAAAAAAAAATTGCATTTTCGTGTTTTATCAATAAAATTATTGACATTGGGGATGCTTCTTTCTATCCTATTACTGTAATCAGATCCATCAGCTTTTACCAGGACTCAGAAGAGCCCCATTTCATTAGGCAAATTCAAGGGCACAGGTAGGCAGTGGCATTGAGCAGCCTCATGCACTGATGTGCCCTGGCAGGTGTTCTCTGTTCCCAACAAACCCTGCAAAAGCACTGGGCAAAAAAAGATTTAGCCTTTGCCATTGAAAAGCTCCAATCTCCCAGCTCACTTTTCAGGACATTTCAATAGATTGTTTCAAATAACCTTCAAATATTATTCTGAACAACCCCTTTGTGTATTTTAAATATTTTTATAACGAAGAAGCAGCTACCTAAAATAAGCTATTTAAAAAAATATCTAAGATTTTGTATCACCAACAAATTTACAACATAATCACCCGTTGGTAGCAGTTCATAGTTTAATTCTCCTATTACCTTTAATCCTTTTTAGCAGGTATTTATCAAGCTGGGCACTTCACATGGCTTTAGTCCCTGTTTTTGTATTACCTGTTAATCAAAATTTTGAGACAATTGATTACTGGAGTACAAGAGCACTCAGGCTGCAGAGTCATGCTGGGCATGGCTGTTTGGGAAAAAACCCTTAACCCTGGGTGCAATCCTTCCTACAGCAAGGAATTTCACAGGAAAAAAAAAAAAACCACACCAAAAATCACTGGGATGATGGGGAGCATGTGCTGGATGTGACCCCCTCAGAAAATGAGTGGAGCTGCCCCCAAATCTCACTGCCTTCAGCTTTTACTGGGTTACCTTCCCAATCCCAAGGGGTCAGAGTGACCTCTGTACCTTCCCTTCACAAGCTGTGTGCCATGGAAACATAGAACCTACAGATGCAGCTCCCAGCCCCCCAAAAAAGCAAGGAAGAGCAGCAGAACACAGCAAACATCAAAAGGCTGCAGCAGCAGCGAGCAAAACACAGACCTGCACTTGTTCCTGGATGGGAAAGGGAAACGCTCCAAGAGAAGATGGGAATAGCAGCTTCTGCACACAGGGGTGTCATTAACACCCCCCCACCCACCTGAAGGAGCTGTTTAAGTACTCCAGAGAGCTCAGAGAACACAACCCCCCAGTCCTCAATGCTAAATTAGAGGCAGGAAGGATCCATACCCTAAATTAAATGTAACTCCTTCGGCAGCATCGCTGTGAGTGGCACCAAACCAGGCCTTAGTTACCATCTCCAGTCTGTGTCCCTGGGCACAGCCACACTTCCCAAGACACTGCAGGACAAATAATGCAAACAAATTGCACTTCATCTAACTACTTAGAATTTTAAATACTAAAACCTGTCGTCAGCTGCCACTTATTATATACTTGCATGGCACCAGTGCTCTACTGAAGAGCCAAGTGTCCATATCCATCACATGGAGTGATATTCAAGGCAGCTGTGAAGAGTAACACAAACCTGCAGAACAGTGTTTAAAAAAAAAAACAAAAGTAAAACTTTACAGTGTTTTCAATAGCATTCATTAAAAAAAAAAGAACCACTGCTCTTTTTTGGAACACAGTGCATTGTAAGCATCTCTGTATTTTAGTAGAACAGCTGAATTGTTGTTACACACAGAGGAAACCAAAAGTTTGGCACTTGTATCAACTTGCATTTGTTATTGCATCCTCCACTTTGCATGGCATGTGCACGTTAGCAGAGCCCATGCAGGCTGCACAGCCACAGTATTTATGGAACAACCAGAGGAACTGCAGTTAAAACAGGGAAAGACATCCCTAAAGCCCTCACTCCTGCACTTGTGCATTTACTGAGTCATGCAGGCACAAGAAACATTGCAAAGAAACTAAGCTGCCTGGTGTGTTCTGCAAGGGGAGCTCGTAAACCAGGCGCCTCAGTATCTTTGATAAAAACCTCTTATTTTCCCCCAGATCTCTGGTTCAGAAGGCAGGTTGGGTGCCAGGCACATGCTGTGCAGCCCAAGCACAGCCTGCCCACAGCTATCAGTGAGCTGAGTCTGTGAATTTGCTTTGCTTTCAGACTCACCACTATCCTGCTGCGTAACCTCGTATCCATTTGCCTTCAATTTACAGGTGAGGTGCCCCCAAAGCTGTGCACAGACCCTCCACCAGGAGCAGCTGGGCTGATACAGCATTTTCACAACAACTAAAACTTAAGGACCAGCTGATAAAACATTTGAGGGCAGGCAGACCTTGCTGTGGGTACAGCAAAACACAAGACTCTTCAGGATGCCTCTTCTTCAGGTTATAAAAAACGGAAAGGATTTGAAATCCAACCCTGACTCTTCAGGAATATGAGCATCTCACAAGGCCAGGTTTGTGCCTCCCTCAGGAACCCCAGGGATTTATTTTCTGAGAGCAACAGCACTTTACACCTTTGCTTCTGTAAATCCCTCTCTCTGCTGTACAGAGCAGCCACAAGACTACACATGTAAAACAGAGGACGCTGCTCTGTGCTTGCAATAGTATCTCTTTTTTTCTCCCCACTTGTACACTCAAAACTTTTGATTTAACCTAAAATTAGCAATTCCAAAGTTTTTCCAAAAATTACCTGTGGCACATGGGAAAAAAGGAAGAGGGAACTTTTGTGGGGGGAACTGTGGTAAGAGATGGAGTGAGGGGAGAAGAAAAAGCCACCTCTCTTCCCATCTTCCACAACTCCTACCCCATATTTCAGTGATTTTCTGATGACAGGGGCTGGGATTTGTCCAGTTCCTCAGCAGGGGAAGGAAAAAAGGACGCAGAGACCCAGCCCAATTCCTCAAGATGGCTCAGCCAGTCCTGGTTTGGGATTGTGCTGAGCTCAAGGTGCACCCGAGGACCCAGCCCTGGTCCAAGGTGTGCCGGGCACCGAGTCAGTGGCACTTTGCAGAAATACAAATGTTGGTCTAAAAACATCAGCATTTCAATCTGTGATGAACTCTCAGCCCCAGGGAAGGTGCCTAAAGCCTGGTGGTGAAGCCTCAGACTGCAGGGACAGAGGGCCAGGAGAAACATTCACAAAGTCACCTGTGGAGGACCTGGTCAAATGGGAGAGACAATTCAGGAGCTGGAAGGAATTAAGGCCACTGTGCCAAGCAAGGACAACTTAAACAAGTTTCTAAACTACCAAACCACCTAAAAACCCTGCTATGCACTTCACACAGGAAAAAAAAAAAAACCCAGGAAATTCCCAGCTGTTTCCTGTGGTTCAGCCATTGTGTGCAGGGGTACACAGCACCAGAGGAGCAGGGACACCACCACAGCAGGTGGTGGCATTTACCAGTGAACCCAGTTCAATCTATGGCTGTTTGACCAGTGAGACCGGTGACCTCCCTGCACTCAGCACCTCTGGAGTCACAGACTCCCTCTCTGACTGAAGTCGACCATCTCTTCTGAAAAGCAAAAGGAAAATCAGAGGTCAGCTCTGCCTCTTGTCTCCTGCACCATCCTCAGGACAATCCCTGGACAGCTGTTTCCCTTGGCATCAAAGCCTTGCTTCAAATTGAGAGAGAAATCAAACCTGGCTATTGCACACCCCAAGAGATGCACTCGCAGGTCAGACCAGGGCAGACAGACATGGGTCAGACCCATCACTTCCCTCTGGCACACACAGGGCCTGGAACAGCTCCTGGATCAGCCACAGGCAACACAGGCAAGGAATGATCCCATTCACTTGAGCAAGACCAAGGAAGCCAGTTTTGAGATCTCAGGAGTGGTTAAATCTTCAGCCTGAGCACACATCCCAAACTCCAGGAGCCCGTGTTCCCTGGAGACTCGGTCCCTGCTCCCTGACTGCACAGAACACGACACGAGCACACGTGTGCTAAGAAATTCAGTTTGTAACTGGTTCAGGTCAAGAGGCTTAAACTTCTCCATCAAATCTCACCAAGTGCATCCACAACACACTCCAATCACAAGAGATTTGTTTGTTTTATTTATGTTTAAAAAAAAAAAAAGGTAAGAATACCTACTGTTAATCCTACTTTAAGTGTAAACATTCTGTTCAGTAATTTTAACTGCAAAACACTGCTTGAGTACAGAGGATTTGGATTTATTATGTGCATTTATCACTTATGTTTTCTGGGTGCTGAATGCCCTCAAGGGTACTGGGAAGCTACAGGGACTCAGGAGATAGCAGCCTGCAATATTCTGAATAACATTTCCAGAAGTTTTCCAAGCCACTTAGAAAACTGAGCTCAAAAGTGAAACAGGTACTTAGGAACATTCATCACTTTTGAATATGGGATCTTGGCACTTTGTCTGAGGAAAAAAAAAATTGATCCATGTGAGATTTTTCAAAAAAGGGAAGTTTTACAGATAAACTAACAGCACTTGATTTATTTCACAAGACAGCCAAGGATGGAAATAGTGGTTCACATTTCTGTAGTAAAGCATTATATATAAATTTAAAATCTAAAGACATATATATACACACACTAAGTTTACTGCAATGCATAAATATATAAACTTTTTAATATGTCAACTAATATAGGTCAGAAAATTGATGTATATAGTTCAAGTTTTGCAGCACTTCAGCATTGTAAAAAATAATAAAAAAATAAATAATGGTGAATGCATTGGCTGCTGCCCTTTTCTTCCCCCCCTCCCCAACCCCTTTGCGCAGAAATCAGAGTAATTCCAACCACACATCAGTGCTATGGAAGGACCGAGCAGAATGTCTCTTCAAGGACTATTTAGTGAAATATCACTATTTTGTAGGAGTTTGGGACTGTAGTTCAGCACATCTAAGATGACTCAGTGAGGATGGCAAAGGTTTACACTAACACAGCTGAGGGCAGAGGTTGGCTTGTCTGAGGTCCACAAAGGTGCAGAGTGGAAAGTCTTGTGTGGAGTTATAATACTGGTTATACAAAACCTCTTTTTCTGAAGGGCAGGAGGTCTTATTTCTGTTTCCCATCTCTCCCATTTTATTCCTTTTAAATAAATAGAGGTCATGTCCCACCCATCACAACAATAATGAAATCAAAAACTGAGGTAAAAGTGTTCTACCAGCTGACCTTGACTACGAAAAAAAGGCAATTAAATATCGCTACTGATGTGAACAAGGCTTAGTAAGAAAAAAAATGCAAGATACTAAGTTCTTCACTATAACCACGCCATAAAACCCAGCTTTCCAAGTCAGACAGCAACAAACAAGACTGTACCTTAGCACGGAAATCATTAGTAAACAAACTTTTGATCCCAATTTAAAGTCGCTGTACAAATTTTCCTGAACTCTTAGTCCAAAAATCAGGTTTTCTGCAAAACAAATATATCCTTGTCATGCTTCACCTTTGTTCTAAGAGAGACAAAACACACCATTCCATAATCCTCAGGCTTAGGAACCATTCTTAGTTTGCAAGTGATCTGAAGTAAAAAGGAACACAACCTATTTGTTGTTTTTTTGGGTTTTTTGGGTTTTTTTTTGCTTTTACCAAAAGCAGCAACCACCACTAACTGTTCCAAACACCGCTTCCCTTTTCACTTCAAGAAAACAGCCACCAAAGCCCACCCAGAAGCACGTGCCACCCACCTGCAGACCAGTTCATCAGGCTACTCGAATGACAGCGTAGGAAAAAAAAACCCAGTTTACTTCTCTGGGATGTCCCGTATCCATTTCAGATTAGTCCATTTTAAATATATTAAAAGTATTTGTAGGAATGAAACCATTGCAAATGAATGAAAAACCATATGTACACACCTCCACCATTTTTTAGGCACAGACCTTAATCTTTTTTTTGAGGAAGGACTAGAAATAAAAGGTGCAACGACCAACATCTCCTTATGGCATCGCGCTCCAGCAGCAGTCTTGGCAGCACACCAGGGAGGTTGGTTATTGTACAGCTCCTGTGTATTACAGCTATCCAGTCCCAGATAGCACTTTTATTGACCAGCTCCCCTCAGGGGAAATGCACCTGAAATCTGTTTCGCTTTCCAATAAGCTTCGCCAAAGGAAACCAATTCCCACAGTTCCAGACCCAAAAAAACCTTCTTCAATAACATGGTTTAAACTCCAAATGGTTACGACTGAAGGTGTTTCCTTGCTCTCCCCTTTTATTTTCCCCCCTCTCTTCTTTTTTAATGTATACTTAAGTTATTTGTTCCCGAACAAGAACTGAGACTCAAGCTTTTTTAAGCATTTAAAACAAAAACAGTTACCATACCAAAGCACAGCATACAGTGTAAGTTTCAGCTGTAATTTCTCAGCTTTTCCTTTATATAGAGCTAGATTATGGTGGGCTGCGCAGAATTCTTCCAGTCTCCTCCCCTGCCATCCCACGGATCACGGAGAAGGAACACGGATGCGGAACAAGCCCTGCTGAAGCTGCAGCCGGAAGAGTTTGCAGTTGGCGATGCGCAGGGCGGCGCAGCCCGTGCGCCGCAGGTCCGACGGGAACAGCGGCTTCGTGCGCTGCCAGGTGCCCGTGCTCCTCTTAAACTCTCTGACATAGTCGTAGTTTGTGCCTGAGTTCACAAAAAAAAGAGAGGAAAAGCCTCAAACGTGCTGTAGGTACCACCATGTTTAAGCTCTGATAATCACGGAATAGACCAGGTTGCAAAAGAGCTCCGAGATCATCAAGTCCGACCCTTGATCCAATCCCACCGTGGTTCCCAGACCATGGCACTGATGCCACATCCAGTCTCACCTTAAACACCTCCAAGGACAGTGAACCCAACACCTCTCCAGGCAGCCCATTTCAATGTCTGATTACCCTGTATCTGTAAAAAATTTCTTCCTTATATCCAACCCAAACATGTGAAGGAGAGTGTGCACGGGAACACAGATCGGTTGCTGGAGGGGGGGTTGAAATTATTGCCAAAAGGGAACTACTGTGACGTCTCTGATGCACTTAAACCCACCACATTTGGACTTTTCCTCATTCATGTTTTGTAGAAAGCCCTGTTACACAACTTATATATGCACACATGGCCATAAAAGCATGTAGCTCCCCAAATCTCTTTTACAGTGCGTGGCCAGATGCAGAAATCCTGAGGACTGACTGTGTTTGGCAGCACACATTTATTCAGTCGGGATTTAGAGCCCACAGTCACTCTCACATCCATATGAGCCACCAGATGATGTCCCCAAAATGCAAAGCTGCTTGTTTACTGCTACAAAGACAGGAGCCACAACCTCAGGCAGTAAGAGTTTTCCTCACATTTAGATAAAAGCAGTAACACACTCTTAGTCTTCTTTTCTGATCTTCAAACTAATCAGCCACATTACCCAATGCTCATGGCACCGAATTTGTTTCTGAAGAGTCCCAAAACCAAACTGCACGTTGCTGTATGTCCAGCATAATCCCCCTGAACCACAGCAACTCAGAACAGAATCCCAGCCTCTTATCCTTAAAATGTTCAGTCTCATTAGTGCCAAGTATTTAAAAGACTGGAAGAAAATAAGCAACAAGAGCTTTTTAGTTCTGGTTCTGACCTGTGTCGAGATCTCCAATCACGTATATGCTGGCTCCGATGGGCACAGCTCCATACACAAAGGAAGAACTAGTTGGGATACAGAGGTTCTGGTCATTTAGATAAATCCACCTGTAAAAACAATAATTAAAAAACAGGTTGTGATTATTAAAAAAAAAAAAAATCCAGATTATTTTTGTAACTGTAACCTTCGACTCAAAAGAGAGCACATGTTAATTTGTTATGTAAAAACCACTGGGAATGTTGTCTAGACTGCAATAGTCCTGGCTTCTCCTAGGCAGGAAAAGCAACTAGTGCTGCTGTATCCTGAATTTGCTTTATTTCAGAATTGCTCCACTCATCTGTGCAATCTACCTATAATAAATTCTTCTTGCAGCCACCCAGTGTGACCTTCTGGAAGCGACCAGGCATGTCAGAGAGCCAACAGCTATGCCAGTCAATTTTCCCTACAGAGAAAATTTTAGGCTCTTTCTTCTTAAAATTAGTAAAATCTTAAACACATATAAGTCTTAATGATCCACACTAGAGGAAATAACAAATTGCTATGGCAGAACTGTGTTATTAAGCAGTGCCTTCTCCCATATAATTCCTTAACTTCTCTAATTGTGCTTTATAAGGGCCTGCTAAGAAGAATTCAGCAGTTGGCAATGCTCAGCTTCAATCAAGGGACAGAAGACTGGAGTTCAAAATGGTAAGGGAGTTTGGAAAAGAAAACCATCCATTATCTGGAATTCCCAATCACATCTCAGGCTCTTTTCAATCCCTTTCCAGCTCCTGTGTAATCTTACCAGTCCCCTGTGTTCACTGCAAGCACAGTCTCATTTCGACACTACAGCAGCCTGATCTTCCCACCCAGTGAAAAGCAGTTTTTCCATGCTGAAGCCTTTGGAAAGCAGCTAACCATGTACTCATCACCCACGTGGGATGCTGGTTTACAAAGGTGTCCCACTTGCCTAGAGTTGTCAGCATCCTCTTTGGTCCTGAAACAAATTCCTACAAAATGCTGCTGGACTTTCGCAGAGGCTGTCAGGGTTCCCATGTCCAGGCCCTGAGACATACAAATCAAGGCCACTGTAGGTGACTGCTCCTCCATCTTTTATTAAATAATTTACAGAGAACAGGAAAGTCTGAGAAACCTTTGGAAAATCACCCCATGTACCTTCATGGCCATACCAGGTTAATTTGAGGGAAAAAGTTCAGAAATGCCCTCACAGATACCTGCTGACCATGGAAAATTCTGCATCCTCTGAACTCCTGATTTAGAAGTAAACCTCTCTTCTGGCACTGAAGGAGATGCTGCTCCATATCAATTATCTTGGAGCCAGAAATCAATTTTTAAAGGGCAAAGGAAAGGATTAAGCTGTCCATGATTTTGTCTGTGCTGCACACTGACGGATTCACATCCTGCAGAAAGCAAGGCAGTGGTTTGTGGCTGTCACAGGGGATGAGAGATGAACTAAGAGCAGAGCAAAGGAGAAGTTCTCTACCCTGACTCAGAAACTGTCTTACAGAGCAAAACATCTTGCACCACATTTCATTAGCTTCCTTTCCTTACTGTGGGAAGAGGGCACAGTCAATGTTTTTATTGCTTTTTAGCAGCATGTGACCTAGAGTTATGAAAACTGTGTAAGTAGCAGAGCAATGCAGAAGGAAGACTGGAATTTCTTTTTTTTTTTTTAGTAAATACAGGACCATGTTAAGGAAGAGGCAAAAAACCCCCCAATTTTGAGGTTTATCTGCACTAGATACTCAAGGTTTTGGAGTCTTCATAAAAATACCTAAACCCACAGTGTGAGGTCCAAGCACAGCACCAAAGGACAATACTAAAGTATCTGCAGTTGCTTGTGAAAATTCATTCTGAAGCTTTCTCAACATGTACACTTTAAAAAACAGGCTCCACTTTTCAGGAACACTCACAGCAGCTTTAGCAGTTAGAACTAGGAAGGAACAAAGACAGGAAGGGCAAGGGGTCACGTTTCATCAGAATTTGACTAAGCTCCAACTTGATGTGGGCTGTGCCTGCCTTTTGAACAGTATGGAAAAAACACCATGACCAAAAATTCACAATCTCCAGGAATCTGCAAACAGTCCTTGGAACAGAACTCGTGCGTACTTCCCCGGGATGGCTCCACTCAAACCGAGCCCGAGAGGAGCAGGGGGAAGGCAAGTACCACCGTAACCATGGCCAGAAGTGATTGCTCAGGAGCTGAAATGTGCTTCCACTCAACTTAAAAAAAAAAAAGAAAGGAAGGAATCCTGATTTTTCCCACTCTTAAGGTGATATAAACCAACCGATCCATCCGCACTGCTGTAATTAACAAGCAGGATGGTAACTGCTTTATGTCCACGTGTAGAGATGTGATACAGAACCAATATATTCCAGATATATTTCCAGCTGGGAAAGGAGGCCTGCACATGAGTGGAAATCCGTGTTCCTCTCATCTGACAGTGCATGAGGCAGTGTTCTCATCACATTTGCATAGCACTTGCTTTTAATGAAATTCCTGCACATTGAATGGAAGAATCTTGCTAATTACACATACTGTGTTACAAGATCATTTAGTTTACTACTTACATACTGCTGAAAGCTTTTCACTATTTTTATGATGTTCCAGTAGCAAAAAGAACATTTTAAAGGACTTTTTGCCAGTATTGCTTCTGAATGAGCATCTCTCACTTTTATCCCCCTTAATACCTGTAAATTTTCATAATTCTTTTTGGAATCATGAAAAGAAGGAAGAAATCCTACCTCACTCACAGACCACCAGCAAAAGGCAGTTGGACTATTCCTAGGGACAGAGCTCCACCAGCAGCTCTTGCAAAGAATCCTGAAGCCAATTTGGGCTCTGTTAAATATTTCCAACTATCTACATTGAAAAGTAAAAACCAAAGTGTGTACAGACATCACCCAATTCTCCACACACCTACGTGATGTGAAAAGGTATATTATGAATTATGGACTCTGGCAGAAGGAAACACTGACCCACCATGGTCTTGAATATGTAGTTAAGATTTCCTGCTTTTTATGGAGTAAAAACACTGGACCACTGAGTGAAGGATACCTTTACATCTCCATTGTCCACTTTCACATTTATTAAGTCCATTTTTAGCTTGATCAATATTTTAGAAAACAGGACACAACGCACACAAAGCTCAATCTATAGCCTTTGAAAAAAAGAAAATCCACATCCTGCAAAAGCCCTGCAGTCTGATGTATTTTCTATCTTTGGTTCACTTACATTCACTCATGCACATGACTCTAAAGACAGGCTGACAAAACATTTATTAATTGAAAAACCTCGGTTACAGCAGTACTTCAAATATGAGAATTATTTTCTCTATTATCCTGTTCCACATTTCATGTGGATGTTACTGTTCTGTCTCACTTCATTTATTTTATTACTTGTTTATACAGCACAGCTTAACAGGAGTCTCAGTGTTTATTTTTTTGGTAGTGTGAAGATCTCAGCATATTCCCAGTCTTCAGAAAACTCTGTGTCACAGTTTAGAATAACAATTTTTGAAAGACTGCGCACTGTGAGTTATCCTGGAGTAAGTTACTGTCAAAGTAAACAATACTAAACAAGTTCAGCCCTTTAATCCCATTTAAGCCAGAATTATGGCAGCTTACAGGAATTAATATGTTTATATACTGCTGTAAGTACATACTTCGACATCCACACTGGAGTAAAACCTGTGAGTCAGACACTCACAGCCTCTGGATGCCTGGGATGGTGCTGACCCCGTGCTCTCTGAGGCCTGAGGCACACATGGAAATTCATGCAGATGACCCAGGTGTGCACTGCTGCACGTACCTGAAACCCAACAGCATCCAATGGTTCAACTCACAGCACAAGAAGCTCTCTCCATTCAAAGAGAAAGTGCACAGGATGGAGTTCTGCACTTAAAAACAGCTGGAAGAGCCCGTAGGTTGTTACAAAGTACAGAAAACTGATATGTAACCATTAAAAAAAAACACTGTGAGTTTTGGTTGGACACTGCTACAATTGATGTGCTGTGACTCTGACCCACTGCTGCTAAACAACCTTGCAAACATATTCCTCCTTTCCACAAATCTCTGTTAACCCAACTTTTAGAAATTTCTGCCAATAACATACACACACACACACAGTTATATTTCAGCTCTGACAGCTCCAGTGTTATTCCATCACTATAACTACAAAAAGTGTGTGTGCTGTGAAGTCTGAGGGTTCATATCCTTCACTGAGAGAGACTGTGCACCTGTGGTAACCTCTGTGGCATCACTTATGCTTTACTCCTGAGTCCTGATACACAGCAGAGCATGTGCAATTGCTAAACTCAAACACACACACACACACACACTAGGACTCAGCACGAGGTTTTCACAGAATTAAGAAAAGCATTTTATTTATTTTGAGTGAAGTATGGAAGCTTAAAGTGATTTAGATTTGTTTTCTGCTCTTTCTCAATCAGTCCAGGAAATAATACCCTCACATTTTCCAGAGAGTCAATTTGTTTTCATGTGATACTCGTGAAACACTATTTTAATGAAATTTATGACCATTTTCCAGATGCAATGTTACTTCAGAAAAGAATACTGGACAACAATGTACTTTGTCTCAGCACTGGGCAGGCAGAAATGTTTGCTAACTGCAGTTTGAAGGGAAGTCCCTTTATGGCCATTTTCTCTCTTTTCCACATAGTTACAACTGCTCAGGTGTCACAGTCACTGCCACAGCCCCGCTGAAAGGCACCCACCTGCACAGATCTCCGAGGGAAACCTGGGATAACTGGCAGACCCCTGGAGCTGAGTGCTGGAACGTAACACAGGGACACTGCACCCTCTTCTGGCTACAGCTCCCCTTGTGCCTCCCGGGGCTGAACAGAGCCTTTCCAAACTTTGGGAGCATGATCCCCAGCCAGCAGAGTCATCCCAGCCTTCCCTGGTCCCCAGTCTCCAAAGGAACACCCACAACCTGTGCCTTGCCTGCAGCACAAGCACACACTTGGGCTGAGTTAAATTTCTAGGCTCAGATCCTGCAGTGGCAGAGCAAAAAGGCACATGTGAATATCTCAGCGTGTGCCTCCTCCAGCAGCTCCTCCTGCTGCTCCCTCACAGCCCCTGAGCCAGCACAGCCCTCACACCACACACCCAGCACACGGGGGGCAACTGGATTTTTACTATGATTTTATTGGAATCCTGTAACCCTTCGGGGATGCCCCCAAGCACAGACACAATTGTGCAGGGGTGGGTGCTGCAGTCAGCAGGTGGCACCATGGACTCACCTGCAGCACCACGGCTGCAACCCCTGAGGTTTCCAAACTCCCCAGCTCACCCTCTATCAACCAGTGGGACAGGTTTACAGCCACTGGGGAGGAATCATGAGCCACATCCTTCCAAAGAACAGAATCCGCCTGGAAATACTTCAAGTGAATCAGCTAAAAACAGCAACTAGGAGAGAAGGGAAGCACTTCTTTCCAGAATTCTTTTCCTTTCAAAGACCTCTTTCAAAAAAATTAATAAACTTTTAGCATTTCCCCACCCCCACAGGGCTAGAAAACACTAGGGAGCACCAGCAGCAGTAAGTCTATTCTGTCTGTCTTCTATTCTATCTTTTTCCCATATCCACTTGAAAGGATGTTTTCCTCTAGCCTCATTTGATTACAGCTAGTTTAGACATCACTTTGAACAACACAGAAGACCTCTTCATGCAGAAATTAGTCTCTTTACAACTGCATCTTGCAAGAAAATTACATAATGAATTTACATCTACTATTCTATTTTTGTGTCCTTTTATACAGGTCACTGTCATAAATCAGACTTGATCTTCTAATAAAGACATGCTAATCTTCTCCACTGTCAACAAGCCTTGAAACATCTGACCACAAAGTCTTTTTTTTCAATGTAGTTTATAAAAGAGAATCATCCAATTTATACTCATATGCAAGAAAAAAGTTGCTGAAGGAACCAAAGCTTGTTTTATGACTGGAGAATAAGGTGACTGTACAAAAAAATCTGTCTAAGGTAACACTTTGAATAGTTACCATGTGTAATAAGGTGGATTCCACAACCAGAGACATGAGATAACAAATGAAGCAATTATGTACAGATTCAAAACAAAGAGAAGGAGATCAGCCACACAGTATGTAGAGGTGGCTGTGGAATGTACAGCATCCATAGTGGCTTTCCCTTGGCAAAAACCTACATCAGCTATAAAGGCTTGGAGCAAAAATGCATGAAATTTCTTATCCCTACCTTAGGAATTCCCTAAGCTGCAAATCCCTGGAGATAGGACTGGAGCATGAAGAAACACCCCTGTACATACATACAGTCCTGCAGAGAATCATGGAATCATTTAGGCTGGAAAACACCTTTAGTAAGTGCTCACAAGAAGCCTTGGGCATGAGCACAGGTAGGGGCAGCAGTACCCTGCACTAGGAAATTACAGAGTGCAGGGGAAGAACCACAAACTACCTGTATGACCAAGGGGCTTGTCCTGTTCAGGGGCACTCAAGACTGGCATGGTGGCCCAGGGCTTTAGGCTTGGTATGTTAGAGGGTAAAGCCACTGATGGACCTTCAGTAACAGCCAAACTGGGTCATAAAAAATAAAATGAGCAACAGAGATACACAGCACCGACCTAATGTGCTTTTAAGTGCTGGAGCAACAGTGGGGGAACAAGCAGAAGACTGTAAGACATGTATTTTCCATGCTTAGAGCTGCAGCCAGTTACCTTTTAAACTCATCATGATAAAATTCAGATTTGCACGTCACCATCTCACTGGCTTGACTGTCATCACGACTCCTGACGCCACCAAAGACATAAAGCTCAGAGGCAACTCCACAGGCCACTGCCCCAAATCTGAAAACACAAATGAAAATATTAATGCAATATATCAAAACCAGTTCACATATCCTTCTGAACTTCCACCATTTCTTACTTTTTTATTTATACACACACACACAGATCACTTATATATCCAACTAGACGAGATGAGTCATGGATATGCATCGTAAGCACCTAATTCAGATCACATGAAACAGAAAAGTCTTTATCTCTGAATAAAATTCTAAGGTTCCAACTAAACCACAATTTCTAGTTTTCATTTTGCATCAAGGAAGTACTGCTTGTAATGCCAGGAGTGTACTTCTACAAAATTTGTCTTTATTGCTTGGATGCTTCTCTTTTCCTCAGCTACGTGTTAACTACAGGCCACCGTGACTCAGAAAGCCATGGTGAAATTCATGGGCCATCTTCAGGGATTCATCAGACAATTTCCTCTCATCAGAGTCAGGAAAGGTTGTACACAGCAATCCAGTGCCCCCCTTCCATTTTCACCCACCTCCTCTCTTTGAGAGGACAGATTGCTGTCCACTGCTGAGTCCTGGGGTCGTAACACTCCACAGATTCAAAGAGTTTTCCGTAGGAGCCTCCACCCATTGCATAGATTTTCTTCTTCATAGCTGCATAGCAGCCAATCTTATGGAAAAAAGAAAAAGCATATCTAAAATGACACACAAATGCACACAAAGGCATTTTGGTTGCCTGTAGCACATGTCAAACCATGCCAGGCATAACAATTCTCAGTCACAGTTTTGTTTTGGTATATTAATAAAGAAGCTGCTCTCTCTCTTTTCATTTCGAGATTATTTGTTACAGTTTCTACTTGAAGAAAAAGTTACACATATATTTATACATAGACATATATAAATATGTCTATGTACATAGACATATATCTGCATTGCCTGTTTAACCATAAGTAATGTAAGTAAATAATTAAGTAATATAATAAAATACAGTGCAGTTCTTACCTTCCTAACCATGGTCAAGTCTGGCTGCTTGGTCCAGGTCCGGCTATAAATATCATAGCTCTCCATAGAGATCAGCTCCCTTTCACCATCCTCACCTCCCAGAATATACAGAATCCCATCAATCTCTACCACACCAAAATTGTGTCGTGCCTAAGGAATACCAACAAAGCCAACACTGTAAAACGTAACTGCTGCTGTGAACAAAAAAATCAATACAATTTTATTTTTCAGCATATCTGTCTGCAAAGTGCTACTGTATGCATGCCTGGGGTTTGCTTTGGTTTGGGTTTTTTTTAATGGTGAAGCCCTAAACACCAGCATAAGATTATTAATTTAATCAACTAAACTAAACAAAGGGTATCAAAAGAAAAAAAAAAAAGGAAAAAAAAAAAGGCAGAGCAGCAGAAGCCCAAGAGACCACACAGAAATCTAAGAACAGAGCTTGGCTCTATTTCAGTTTGCACAGTGATGGTCTCCACAATGAAGCTGTTGCTTTTGGGTCTCTATAGCAGCCAAATTCAGACTCAGTATTTGTGCAAAGGCAGCTCCTCTATTTGTATGTTTGGGCACACTCCCCTCAGTCCCACAGCAAACAGGAAACATCACAATCATAGTCTTACTCCTAGTAAGCAGGAAACTTAATGCATCATAACTACAGATGTAGCCAAAACTACAAGCCTTTGCCAACCAGAGATTGCAAAGAGGAAAATCCTGGGGCAAACAATTTCTTAATAAACACCCTGTGCTGATTTACAAAGATAAAACCACAGGTGTATTAAGGATATATGCTTACAAACAACAAACTGTTAACTTTTTGATGGAATGTAAGTATGAAGAAGGAAGCATTAACTCAAACCAAACCTAAGTATGTCTGTGCAAGCCAAGTTCTGTATGTTGGCCAGTCCTCTGTCCATGTTTTCTGCACAGTCCGATCCCTTTGTCCATCTCAGAGTTCTCTTGTTTTAGAAGGCCAGTACACGCAGAACATTAAGTACACTATATGACTGATGCATTATGAAATTCCTGAAATTTTGTAGTTCATCTTACAGTTGGCTCTTCACCAACTGTTTAGTTTTTCCAGATCCAGCAGTCAGCATCAGACCACAAGAACAACAACAGGATATAAAAGGAAGTCAGTCTGCAGCATGATTTCGAATGTGTAAGATGCGACTGAAGATTCAGAATAAAATTTTGCAGAAGAAAAGGAACATTTTGCCAAAAGTAAAAACTTAAATCCCAACAGTTAGATAGAGATCTTGCCTCATGCATTGGTGGTAAGGAACTCCATGAATTGGTGTCTGGATCATATTTCTCTCCAGAGCTTAGCGTTCCCTTGTTTTCATCCTGACCACCAAGCACAAATAAAAATCCCTCTGTAAAACAAAATGTAACATGATCTTAAGAACAGACTTACACCTGTACACTGAGCAAGACAATGTGACTGGTGAGCTGTATCCTGGAATTCACTGAGAGATTCACACCAGTCACAGGTCAGACTCTGGACTGGAGAAGGCAAAGCACATACTTATATCTGACTCCAGTCTACCCCTGCAGATAATGTTCAACATATTCAGTGATGCAGCAACTAGAATTTACTTAAAACATGAAATACTCCTGGAGAGACAGATGTAGCAGATTCCCACAAAATGTTGCAGGAATAGTGATTTTAAGACACTCGAATGACAGGGATTTTCACAGAATCAAGTACAGTTTTGGGCAGACAAAGGGGAAGCATGAAATAACCCCAGTGCAGTCAATCTTCACGAAAAATATATTATTATAAGCTGTAGCTCAGATTTTTGAGGCACTGGTAAGTTTTCATAATATTGACTTTAAAAACACAAAGTTCCCCTTTACCTGCTGACAATACTCCATGATTGATCCTTGGAATACTCATAGGAGCAAGTTCAATCCAGAGCTGTCTATTGGGATCATAAAGAGGACACATACACCGCATCACTGAGGTTGGTTTCCGTGATCTGAACACAGGGTGGGGAGGGAACAAACAAAAACAGAAAGACAAGACAGTTTTACAAGTTCACTGTTAACACCTGGTGTCCAAAATTTGTTTGTTCACGTTTTCATGTATATTCATCACGTGTGGCATTGCCCTGGTAAGGAGAAGACCCACAAATCAAACATGTAAATTGAGTTTGTACAGACTGGAGACAAAAAGCAGCTGTACTTCACTCCTACTGTACCTTCCTGTACCCTTTCTTATGAACCTTGAGCAGCTAAAAATAGCTGACAGAGTGTATTAGTAATGTTTGAGTAAAGTGATTCACAAACTGACATGTAAAATGTTATCTGAGTGTTTACTACACTTCTATAAATAGCTAATATCTGAATGCTGAATTTATTTAAACAGGACAGAAACTTCCCCCTGCTGCAGGGGGTACTCAAGAAGAGAGAGGGATTATTGTGTAGAACAGGAATTTTGATCTGGCAGCTCAGATGCACCAGTAATGACTTGGGTTTTTGAACCACAGCTATTATAAACAAAACAGTTAAAGCACATGTTCACTGCATTTAAGCTTTGTCAGAGATGCTTTTCAGACCTTCAGAAAGGTGTTTCTCCAACGTTCTGTGCCGAACAAACACCCTACTCTTAGTTTACTACATGCTGAGCGTCAGAAACAAAACAACCATTTATTGCTGAATCACTCCCAGAGGTATTTCAGGTGACCAACCTAAACCAAACTGAAATGACAGAGCAGTGGGTGCACACGTTCCCTCCACGCCGTGTTTCCAGACTGCCATGAGTTCTGGGCACTGGCTCTGGCACCAGCTGCGAGCACCGCGGTGCCACCGCACACTTACACTCGTTCCTCCCCCCCGACAGTCACGATGCACTCGGAGTAGCCCCGGGGCTTGAAGGAGGCCAGCATGGCCTCTCCCTGCTGGGGGGGTGTCAGCGGGATGTTGTTGCATTCCTTGACGATCTCCCGCACCAGCGGCTCACTCATCATCTGCTCCCGCAAATACGCCGCGTCCAGGCCCGACACCCACACTGCTGACATGACATCCTTCATGTGAACCTGAGGAGACACAGGGATGCCAGGGAATCACCCACTTTTTACACACCACCACCGAGGCACCCCTATGTACAGATGCTTCTGTGTTTCTCAAATACTTAAGAGTTTTTGATATTTGGAAGTAATAAACTATACAGGACAGTGTTAATAAGAAAATGCGTCACGTCCTCAAAGTTTCTCTGTGAACATTCTACTTGCTTTCTCTCCACGGAAACAGGATCATATCATCAAATGCCAAAATGGTATTTTTTTTTTTCTTATTGCCTATCAAATAATAAAGGCAGCAGATGATGTATCATCCACAGCACTTCCACCCTTTTACTGCAATCCCATGGTCTGCATTCCAGGCAAAATTCAATTAGTCCTGAAAGAAACATCCCTATTTCAAGCTCCCACTGATTAGAATAAACACTCCACTCTGCACCACATTCAAAATACAAACATTGGGATGTCCTGACCTTTCTGGATTCTGAATCATGAGAAATCCACCTAATCACCGCTTCAAAGACGTATCTTTCGTTTCCAACATTGAGCTTTTCCATCGACAGCACTTCTTTCAGTTTTTGAGGAGTCAGTTCCAAGAATTCCTCTGTGCTGCTGACATCTCGAAAGTGAGTTTCCAGATACTCTGAGGCAAGGTAGTGAACATGATGCAAACAATAGTGCAGTGCAAAGTCCCGAATACCAATACAGTTCTCAGCAGCTATGCAACCTTCTAAAAACTCACAGCAGAGAGTTTTTAAGTCTGTAAGCAGCAGGAGATCAGCTGCCTGTACCACATCTTGGATAGTTTCTTCATTTAGCCTGATCTGCAAGAATTAATTTAGAAGTTATAGCTACTATCACTCATTTGTTCCATGACATGCCCGCATTCATTACCCTCAATCTCAGTGGCTGAAAAATGGAGCATTAATGCCAGTGTAAAAATTAGGAGAAACTGATATGACTGCTACCCCTTTATAAATGAACACAGGGATGGAAAGGCATTTGCTTGGCAGAAGGTATCGAGCAGAATTTTGTGCCTGAAGAAACCAACCAGAAAATTGCTCATCTCATCTGGGAACCTGAAATGAGTTTTGCTGCAATACATAAATAATTTTTTAAAAAATTCATGTCCAGAAAGGAATTTCAAGCCACATCTGCCTTTTCTTTTTCTGCTGAAAGTTAAAGCTCGTTCAGCAATGTCAGTCTGGTTCCAAATAAACTGGACACACCAACTTTAATTCCTGCCAAGGCTCCTGGCACACAGATCTGAGGGGCACAGTGGCAGCAACAAGAGGCCAGACAGGTGGGCACAAGGGGCACTGAGGGAGGACACTTGATGCACTGTAATGCCCAGTGATGGAGCTTCAACCTCTACAGCTACCACCAAACCAGTTGTGTTTCACAGCTGACACAGACTGCACGCTTTAAGGCAGGTTATTGAAAGTAGCCACCAATTTTAATACAAGAATTTAACATTGACTCTACATTTTTAAGTCCTCCCTGGCTGCACAAGAGGAGCAGAGACAACTGCAGAGCCTCCTGCCTCTACTTCACACATGCACAGCCCTGCTTTGCAGAAGTTTCATCACAAAGCTTTAAACCTCAGCAGGTTTATCTTTCAGGACACTGTTAAAACCCAAGTTATTTTGACAAATAGTCCAACTGCTGTCTAGTTCTTTTTAATACCATACCTGCCCGCTGAAGATGTAATCTAGTATCTCTTTCATGATATCAACAGATATCCCTTCGAGTTCAATCTTGTACGT
Source organism: Pachyramphus minor (assembly GCA_013397135.1). Classification (NCBI taxonomy): domain Eukaryota; kingdom Metazoa; phylum Chordata; class Aves; order Passeriformes; family Tyrannidae; genus Pachyramphus; species Pachyramphus minor. The sequence continues at coordinate 130,538 of VYXB01008628.1, read as the reverse complement.
TGAGCCATCATCCTTTGGAGGATTGTAATTCAATTTTGTTCTATGAGAGGAGACAAGAAAAAGAGAAAAGCTCAAAATCTGGGCATTGTTTGCTCTCAGTTTTCTGAAGAAACAAACACTAGCTGTGAATCACTTGAGCTAGAGCAGGGATGTTAAAACCTTTCAATGTGATGTGAAAACTGTCCCTTGAATCAGCATGGAAAGGAGGTAGGTCTGGTCTCTGATATTGCTCACCACTCTTCCAAACTGCACAAATACTGTAGCCTTGCAAACCACCCAGGGCATCAAAGAGCCAAAGTATTTTTTATCCCAGCTCATTCATCACAAGCATTCAAAAACTTCACTCAGACCTTCCAACAGAACAGCAGCTCTGCTGACAGATGAAACACAAGAATTTGCTTTGATAAAGCTGGAAAAAAACCCCAAAACAAAACAAAAAACCCCAAACATTTTACCAAGAAAGAAATAATTAGAGTGAGCAGATGTGATCAGAATATTCACTGGCAGCACAAATATTTGGACTGCATTACCATTTTGTGTAGTTTATGATGTTATCAGCCTAATGCCATGCCTGGCTGTAACCAAGCCATGTGCTTATAGTTGCAGGAAACAGCCCATGTGCTGCTCAGCAGAGCTTTAAATATTCATCTGCATCAGTGGACACCTCACTTATGAGCAATTCCTTTAAAAATACCAGGAGCACTGTGATGTGCCTTTGAATAGCAAGGATGGGCACTGGGGGAAAAGATGGGGAACTAATAATAACACAGCAGACACTTTGCTTTCCTTCAACTCTTTGTACAAACACTTTTCCCAGCAAAAGATAATTTTAGGTGTTCAAAAGTGAGCAGTGTCCACCAGCCTGGTGCAAACAGCCACAAGAGCTTATAAAAGATCATTTTGAATGTCTTTTTTCCACACTTAAGGCAATGAAGAATACATTATATAAAGACCAGAAAACTTGTTTTATTACCTCTGTGTATATTTATATATGTACACCTAAATCCCAGTACATAAAAGCCTTAAAAGCATTTTTACATTCATTTGAATATATTCTTGGATAGAATTAGTTTCTTAATGTGAAAAGCTGTGGCTTTGCTAAGCTGGAAGTGACCAGTTTGTCTCAGCCTTCTGCTATCCATGCTCACACTAACACATAAATAGGACTTAGCTAAGGGCAGATTCTGCTTTACTTACTCATATCAGAACAAATTAGTTTCTCACAAAGTAAGCTACTACTCACATCAAATAAAACCTGAGTCTGTAAGGAGCTATTTTTAAGTGTGAATAAGGATGGTAATTTTAGCCCTTTACTTAATCATGTCTGTGGTCTTGTCTTCATGTCCCTCTCCAACACTGCAGAGCAGCCAGTGGCAGCGGTGCCCGGCTCCTCTCAGTGTTCATACAGCACAACTTACAACACAAATAACAACAGCAACATTAGGAAATTGTTTATTTCCTAACACTTGGAAGCAGATTAGGAAAATTAGGTGACTCCCACTGAAGCACATGCTGCAATAGCAGACACTGATTTACAACTTGTCAGCTGAAACTTTCTAACCCAAAACGAACATCTCCAGCAACACAAACAACATGTACCTCAGCTCCAGCCATCCTTGCCCATGTGGAATGTGCACTTTTCCTGCCTACAAATCCAAAGGAATTACAGAGCATATAACACAGGGTAAGAGGCCTTTTCAACTCTAACACAGAGCAAAAGGCTTCCTCACACACATTTTCAAATCCATTCAAATCACCTCAGTTTTACTACTACTACCACCTCCATTCACATGTGAGTTTTAGGTTTCCTGGCTTGTAACAAAAGCTGTATCTTGTTTCCTGGCTGGAAAATGTTTTTTCTTTTCATTTAATATAAAATATATCAAGTTTGCAGCATGTGGCTTCCTTCAGCAGAAGAGAGAGGCAGCTGGACAGCACCTGGATCTCCCATGTGTCAGGTACCTGTGAGGAGCTGGTATGGTCAAACACAGCGCAGTATCTACACAGAACCTGGACAGTCCAACACACCATGGGGCTTAAAACAGGCCCAGGGCATTTAATAAACATGTTGATGCCAGCATTAATGGGGAGATTAGGGAAAGGACTAATGCTATTTATCACTAACTTTCATCTTAGCATCACCTGCACACACCCAAGCTAAATCACCTCATTGCGTGGACTTTACACTGACGCTTCCTGGTAACAAGAAAGTGTTGTGCAGAGTTTTTGGGTCTTATCAGGCTAGATGTTCTAGTTACTGTGTACTTCTTCAGGCATCAACAGTTGGTAATCTTAAAAGAAAGGACCCAGCCCCTGATGCAAGGCCAAAACACAGAGTCAAAGCAGAAAAATAACCTTGAGAACAAATCAAATTATTTCAGCTACAGACATTCGTATGGAGGCAAACATTCACCTTATGCAAATGCATCCCAGTTCAGACTAAGTTTTGCTCCTATCATGTGTCATGGGAAGCAATAGTTATCCATCTGTCACATGACTTTAATTTGTTGGTTAATAAGCTACAAGGTTATTTATTTTGGTACAAATATTTCTGAGCTATGGCATGGGAGCCATTCCCAAAGGCAGCTGGAGGTGCTCCTTGTTATTCACATCACGCACTGCTACTGGCTGTTGGGAAGAGGGGAGGGAAAACATGATGCAAGGGCATATTATAACCAGGTTTGGGGCTGGAAAAGTGTAAGAAAGAAAACTGTGAGTCTAAAGGAGAGAAAGCTGACTGAGGAGAGAAGAGCAGGAGGTATGGAATCAAGAGGGCAAGGAGCTCTGTCTCCTCCTGCATCACCCAGCACCAGGTGGGACCTGCACCCACATCTCACAGCAAACTGAGGCCTGGGCACTCCTGTCATAACACACACAGAACGAGAATGTTTCAAACCATGTTTGCTCCCAGTTCAGAAAGACAGTGGGCACATGGAGAAACACTTAACCCTGGTCCTCCATCAAATTTCGCTTTAGAAAATAAGTTACTAGATATGCTTAAGCAGAGGCTTCCCAATCTGTCAGCATCCCAGAAGGAGGATGCTTGCTTTCCACCACACTTTCCTCAGGGTGATTTACTCAGCCTGTGATCTGTGTGGCTGAAAGCTGGAAGTGGCAACCAGCAATCCAAGGTGCAGAGAAGGGCCCAGCTGCAGCACAGCTGCTTCTGACACATGCATGTGACAGCTTCCTACTGTGGACAACATTCCTAATTACTTTCCAAGCACTCCAAGCTGCCAAACCACAGCAGAAAAGGCTGCCTCGCTCTTCCTTAATTCAGATGGAAGACCAGAACATCAAGATTTAGAAGGAAATAAACACCCCCAGCCAACCAGAAAACCCTTGAGCTGGGAGCAGAGCACAGCTGAAACACACACAGAGCTGGGGGAAATAAAACAAGGCAGCTTCTTCGTCCTATTCAGTAATATAATTTTGAACAGCTTGACTCCATATATATTTTAAAACAATATTTTCCATTTTTTAATTAAGATCATCACCATAAGCTGAAATTGCCTCCATAAACAGTGTTCTATAAATGCTCAACATCCACCCCAAACTCTTGTACCTCCTCAGGAAAACTGCTTGGCACACATAACACCTTGGGCAAGTGGCACCAGAACAACTGGGTTGATATTGTGTTTTGATGTTGTCTGTGTGACAAATTTAGAATCTGCTGTTCCACATCACTTAAGGAATACAATCCTAATGAGTCATCTCAAATGACAATACATAAGGCAGAATGAGGAAAAAAAATTCCAGTACCTCTTCTGTATGTGTAAGCAATATAAACAAGGTGAATCCTCAAAATGAAAATAGAGCTTCAGGACAGATGGTGATATTGCCAATGACAATTCATATCTAAATGCATAAAACAAATTCAAACAGTAATAAACCCCCCCACAAACAAACAAACAGCAAACTGACAGGTAAATTAAGATTGTCCACAGTTCTTGTTAAAATTCAGATGGCCCCTCCAACTTACTGTCATTGCAAAAGAGCAAAACAAAGAAAAATACAATCATCCTTTCAACCTTAGAGCCAAGTGCCTGTGACAGCACCAGACACTGGGACAGTTAAGATGAAAGAGAATCACACTGAAAAAGAGTCCATGTGTCTGAGAACTTGGTTTTCTTACATTTTACAGATGAAATTTTACAGGAGGGGTATAATAATTTTAGAAAATCCAACCCCACCAAACAACTAACAAAATGAAAATTCAAACAAAGAACTCAGCTGCCACCGATAGCACTTGTTTTCCTGAGTCAGACATAATTTTCTAGGACTAGTTTTACCTTTAAAATCTCTGCCTTATTTGTGAACTGTTAAGAAAAGTTAAGTGGTGTGTTTTAACAATGGTGGCCTAAGTTATAAAGAGAACAACAGCACAATGCTTGGAATGCTTTAATCTTAGAGCGCTGGTATATTGGTACCTAAACAGGTAAAGAAAACACCTGTCTCCAAAGACTGGGCCTATGAGAGTGCTCCAGACCACAGTCACGTCAAGCAGGTTTATATTTACAGTGTGGAACAAGCCAAAAATCTGGGAAACAAGAGCAGACACTTTGAGTTTGATGCTTTGCAACACAAAACTTTTACCTGCTCTCGCGTCATCGCGCTGCAAAGGCAGTTCACTGACCTACTTACAGAGCCACAGCAGGGTGGCAGGGACCAGACTGCAGCAGCCAAGGGAGACACTTGTCTTTTGGAAAGCAGCTGTCTTCCCAAGTTAATGATTTTGCTCCACATTAACCATAAGGGCCAGTCTACACAAGCCTTGCCAGTATTGCCACACCAACAACTGAAGTAGCAGAGCCATCCTTCCAAACCAAAGAGTAATAAAACTAGGGTTTGATGATACATCCTCTACCTGCACCAGTGTTTTGGCCTCCTCTAGAGAGCATTAGCATAGCTGTACCTCCAACCAGTGTTTCCAGCAAAGACATGCACCAAACCTAAAACACACTCCCAAGGATGACTCAGTCCCAAAAATGCCAAGTGAGTACTTGGAGATTTTGCATCAGTAAGGAGAAAACTTTAAGGTCAACTCAGTCTGCTCCTGGTCTGGGCTTCCTTATGTAGGTTTAAGTTTTCAAGTACAAACTTTCCATGTTAAATCTAATTAAGTCTTACTTAGGGCTGACCATTTTAATGGTGAAGTTTTCCATTCGTCTGCCTTTCTCCCTGCAATATTTTCTCCCATGAAATTCTGATCTCTCTACGTGCAAACCCCACCCCCCCCTTAATAATCACATTATTAAACAAGTCAGACATAAAAACATGATGCAGCAGTTCACTCCACCCACTTGCCATCCTCCAAAAAGATATTTTACAACCAAATCAGAAGGTTTCCTTTGAGGTCGCACCCTGGCCTTTAGCACCACACATAAAAGCCAGTCTTCACCACACCCTGCAAAGGGTGCCAGCTCTCAAGAGGATTCTGGCTATGCCTCTTCTGTGTCTCTCCTGTGTCTCTCTCCTTAAGATTATCTGTAACTGCAACCTCACATCTCAAGGCAAAGCAGTCCACCTAACAGCTCAGCACAAAAACCTGCAGAAAGTGCTTTGCTTGCGTTAAGAGAAACAAAAACCAGGAATAACTTGATTTTTTTCATCTATTGGAAAGTTAAAGTCAGGCAAAAATGTGGCTTTCTCCATAAGAAAGGGAGCAAGACAATTCCTTCAGCAGCAGCAGCACGGGGGACATGTACAGGGCTCCTGGGCTTTGCTCAGTGAAGAGCTTGTTTACCCTGAAAATCTGAAATTACTCTGATTACACTGAGCTCATCCAGAGCTAGATTGTAATCTAAATTGGAAATCTACCCTCCACCAGAGTGTCTTGCCTGAACATGTGAGTTAGCCCTAAGTAGACAGAACACACACCCGACAAGCAGTAACCAAGAGCGGACCCTGGGAGCTCCTGAGCAGCACTAAGGACCTGCCTTTTCATCTCACTTTGGGTTTCTTGAGCCAAGCTGGAAAACCACCAAGCAACTGCACCAGCTGAGCTTACAAATAAGTCAAACACAAGCAACACAGATGAGCTGCTGGGCACCCCTGGCTCATGGCAAGCACAGCACAAAGCACTTGTTAAAAATGCTTTCTTAGAAGAAACAGTGCAGTATCAGACCCATGCTGTCAACATATTTAAGAAATGCAGTGCTGTGTAGTGTGCCTCTAATAACCCAAACATTCCTGTGACTTACCAATATCATTATTTGAAAGAACACCAATGAACTTGCTGACAAAACTTGCATTAGCCAGGTTTTTATACCTCACTTATCCTTTCAGCCCATGGGAGAAATTAGCACCACATCAGAGGAAGATTTCCATAACTGCTGATAAATATGAAGTCAAATGGACAAAATCAGAAGTGCATGAGTAGTACTGTGGGACAGCTGGAAGATGTTTGGAATCCAAATGAGGGAGGCACCTGAACTCTGGATATGCTGAGAGCTGGAAAACACAGATCTACAAGACTATCACAGAATGTGATGACACAGCCAAGAGGAAAAAGGAACCAGGAACACGGATTTCACCAGCACAGGAGTCTCCAATGAACCCTGTCCATAAACAAGGGCTGTACCAGGCAGCCTGCATCGTTCAGGGGATGTAAACCAACACCCTGAGGACATAAACCAGCCACCAACCACATGGTACTAAGAACATATTTCCTTGATAGGCAACAAGCAAGCTGTCCATAACAGTGATTTGTTTTCTTGGAAATATTAAGCAGGGACAAAGATAATATACAGAGCTGGAGACTCCTCTGTGCACAGGTAACACTACACTGGTACTCAGCACCAGGATATATGGAATGAGAGCCTGAACAAAGTGTGAAGAAACAAATCCTTTCAAACCCTTGGTTACTTTTTGTATTTGTCAGCCCACACCAGGAAGAAGTTCCTTTTGTAACTGCAGCTGAGACCAAAACAAACAAGAGAGGCTCAAAGAAAAAAGACCCCAAAAAAAAAAATCAAAACACAAATCAAGCAGTTCAGACTCATCAACTCCAGACACATCATCAACAACTTCAGAGCGGCCCCGTTCCAGCCATAAAACACATTTTAAATCAAGCAAGGAAAAATACTAATAAAAAAGGTTATTTTAATAATAAAAGTTCTGCCAAACAAGGCAATTAATGCCAGTGTAAAGGCAACCTACAGAGTATAAATTACCCAGACATCCCAAGCAGCTCCATCCTGCCACACCTTCCATCCCAACTCGCCTCTTACATCAGGCACACAGATACAAAGAAAGGACAAGAAATTTCATCTCAAGTTCTCCTGGGTAAACAAGGTGCTCTGATTCCCAGTTCTCCCTTTGCCTGACATGTAGCAGCAGCCCAACTGTATTTTTTATTTTTTTTTACTATGTGGGGCTGGGTAAGAGCCTTATGGCTTCCTCCCTTCAGGCCATCTTTAGGGGCTTGTTGGAGCAGGAATAAAATTAACAACTCCCCACTCAAGCCTGGTATAGTGACTCCTAAATCCCTTTTGAATTCATAAACTTTTAACACACCTATATCACTGTTGCCCCTCAACTGCTTATCCAAACATAACACGTGTGGAGGCACTTCTGACTTGTGCCAGGCAGAGAGTTTCTGGCCAAGGCAACTAATTTTTGATTTATTGCCTCTCAAAGTTACAGAGACTTTACAACTCAGTTATCACTAAAACACAATAGGTAGCATTGCAGTTCAATTTTTTACAAATCAAAACCAAACCAAAACTATGCCTAATTTGAAAAACAGCTTTGAAAGTCTGGAAGCAGACTCTGGCCTGATCTGTTCCTGAGTTCCTACTGCCAGGTCAAGCTGTAAAGCTCCCAGGAGACTGCCAGAAACACCCTTCTCATGAGAAACCTCAAAGACAACATGGCTTTGGAGCTCTCCTTGAGAGTGCAGTTACCACAACATTGCCCTGCACACCCAGGGAAGAGGGAAAGAGCTCTGGCACGAGCACAGAGTGATTCAGCTTGGGAGCACAGGGTCCTACCAACCAAACACCTCCCAGCTCCAGCTGCTCTGTTCCTGACTTCAGTACTCATCCCAAATTGAAAAAAAGTTTTAAAACACCATAAAAGGTCTCTCTAGATGTCAATAAAAACAAAACAGGTACCAGGAAATCAGCAGCAGAAGCTACTGGCATGCACTGGCTTCCAGTTGACCCTGCTCTACAATATTCATTGTCCAACAGGTGTAACAAGAACTGCCCTGTCCCACTTCTCACACCAGCACTCAGGGATGCTCCCAAACACACTCACACAGGGATGCTGTCTCAGCAGGATGCCTTCAGGACAATTCCAAATGCTCCAAGTGCCAGCACACAGAGGAAAGGGCAGGAGTTCAGTGATGGAGCACGTCCCACCACATCTCCATGGAAAGCTATTCCGGTACTGGCAAAGATTTTGGTTATGATTTTGAGGCTGTGCAGGGTCTCACAAGGCCTGCAATGTTTTAGGGATGTCAGAAGGTTGAACAGCACAAGTGAGAAGATGCAAATGCTGCCAGGTTATTTCTGACCTTAATCCATTTACAATTTACAGCTATTTACAAGTGCATGGAAAATAACGTGAACTTAACCTTGCATTTACATTCTCCTTTAGCTACATTATGCTTATCTGGAAGAAGATGAAAATGTGATTACTGGTCCATTACTGAGTTCAAAAAGCCTTGGGGAACAGTATAGAACACAAACAGCCATCTGTAATCTGTTCACACAGATGCGTGGAAATCAAAGGCAAAACTCGCTGAGGTAACAAAAATGCCCTAATTTAATTCCTAACAGAGCAGCACAATCCCAGCGTAACAACAGTAAGTTTGTCTAAGAATATGAGCTCAAATATCCTCTTTGTTCAGGTAGTTGCCACATGCTCCCTGTGATCCAGGCAGGCAGACAGTAAGCGAGCAAAATATTAAGAGCTGCAAGTTTCAGCTGGCCAGGAACGAGTCATGCCAGACAGTGACAGATCTGCTGGGATGGGAACATCTGCTGCTACTGCTGAGGATACCAGGAATACTTGGACCAAGTCTATCCTATAAAAGGTTGGCGGATATATGCTACAACTTAGGCCAAACTTACTAGTGCAAGCATGGGTTGTTCTGGTAAAAACCCTCTTACACCACCGTAATTTCCACCGGGCTCTCAAACTAAATAAATTAAGCCAGGGCAATGGAACTGGATCTACATTAGGGCAAGTGCCAGGACAAAGAGTGCTACAAAAAAAAAGTGCAGGCTTCTGGCTGACTTGTTCCAGAAGAGAAAACCAAGAGCTAACCTGGCTCCAATTTAACTTCTCCGGGATGCACATCGCTCTGAGCCAAACCACGCTTTGTCCTATGGCAGTTTCCTCCTGAGGAACCCTGCTTTTCTCAGGCTCAGGAACGTACCACAAGATGTTAGAGATATGCAGGAAGACTTCTGTGTTTTGGAAATGACAGGATTTGCTCCAGGGGCACACAGAAGGATTAGATAAACCTGTATAGGTAAGGCAGTTCTGTAGGAATTCACACAACCACCCCAGACCTTGCTGCCCTTGGAGGGCTATGAGCCACTTGGCATTAGGCAGTTGAGCCAAGACCTCAAGAATCAAACCACCACAAAAATTAAAAGTCTTACTGGTCCCACAGACTGAACATTTAAAAATTAAACAGGCATTTATTAGTTTTCTGTATTTGCAGAAGCCCCCCTAAGCACCAGACAGGCAGATGGGACACCAGCATCATTCCACGTGTTTCTGTGGCCCCTTCCCACTGAAGCCGCCATCTTTGAGCTCCATGGATAATCCAGTTGCCAAATAACTGGAGGGAAAACACATCACTGTAATTTACAAGTGCCCTACTCATAACCAGTCAGCCAAACAGCTTCCATGCAAAACTAAAAAACAGGTAACGCTCCTCTCTCTGCGGCTGCACAAATCCTTCAGCACACACAGACTCTGCTCACACCCAACCACCCCCTCACAAGGCCTATGCCTACTTATTTTCCTACTCACACCCTAAACTAAGCATTCATGCAAACCCTACAGTTTCTGAACTCGCCCACCAGCTTGCCCACAGCCACAGCACATAATGACACAGCCAGACACTGAAAACACAACATCAAACTCATCCTTCCCACTGCTTCACTTACACGTTCCACATAACCACTCGTTTTTCTTCCAAGTTTTACTTCTGAAATTAGTTAATGGATTTTTTCTGAGCTTCGTATTGGAATTTTTCAAATGAGAGCAACCTGAATCAATTGGCACTTGGAGCCTGTGGTACCAGAGCACACCTTGGAATCTGCTACCCTTAAAATACAAGGGCAGGAAATTCTTGACTCTCCTGCAATAACTCTTCATATAGAAACCTAAACAGATTTTCTTTGCAAAACCGACACTCAAAATAAATGGGATCAGGCACAAGGTGGAGATTAATTTTATCTCCAAAAAGAGCCACTGAAACATTACCCTTGGCTGGAAACATAATGCTCCAACATTGGCAACCTACCTGACCAATTCTACCCAATGTGAAGACCAGCTGGACTAAGAGAGAGATCCTGGAGCGATAAAAAGAAGAGAGACAGGCAGCAGGTAAAAATTAGGCTCTGCAAAGGTAAAATGTGTTTCTTAATGTGCTCTACAAGAACTAGGTACATGTATGTTTGGTTCTTTACATCTTGAAAGCCCCAGGAGAAGACATAAGTAAGCTTAAAAAAAACAAAAACCAAAAGACAAAAACCCCACAGTTAATATTTATATATTAATGCCTGTAACCTACTTTCACACATAGTTAATGAGTTCCTTCATGGGATTTGAACCTGAAAAATTCTGAGTCTAAAAAAACCACAACTCTAATGACTACAAGTTTTGTTGCTAATGTAGTTGTGTCTGGCACTCTTACTCCTCACACACAATTAACTCGTGTTTCCCCAGTACATTTTCCAGATATCAACAAAATGCAATACTTTAAGACAAAATGCTGTGAAAAGCTACTTCTCCACAGAATAACTTACAATATCTTTTCATTAAGCATTTTTTTTCCACAGTAAAAAAATGCACATTTCCTGTAAATTCATCCTGCTGTAATGGTAGAACAGCAGATTTCCCAAGGACATGACCTCTTACCACCTACAGCAGCTCTTCTGAAACTTAATGTCAAGGCATATGGTCATCTAAAACATGATGGCCAACGACCTAAAAAGCACTCAGGCCTTTTGAAGAGTATCGAATCAATGGTTCATTTCAATTTCACATCTTTGACTTCCCTTCCACCACAGTCTTCCAAACCTGCTTGTCAAGACAAGCAGTGACAAAAAATTATTGTTAGTACACAGGTTCCACTATTTCTTTGTTTGCAAATTCTTGCTGATCTTCCTTCTCTGTGAATTTTATTTCATGTTATATCTCGGCCCTGCCAGATCAGTTGATGCAGAGAACTGTTTCACTAAGTCTGTCCACAGTCAGCACCATTTAGAAGTCATTTACCAGCTTCATATTCTATTTACTCTGAGTTTATTTTTATGTACTTGAGGATGTTCAAAGTTGTACCACAATGCTCACCCAAAACACCACACTGCCTAAAAGCAGATGATAATATGACACTGCAAAAAGTTGCATTCTTTTTTTGGAGATTAGCATAAAGAATCCCCATCCTCACCTAGGGTAAAAATGCAGATTTTATGACAACTTCACAGGAAGCAGCACCTGGAAGAAATGCTCGACCATTACAAAAAATCTGCTAAAGATTTATGATAATCCTGTGTTTAACTGGTACTGAAGGTCTGCTCCTACTTTACACATGAAGACAAAACTAATGTCCTTATTACCTGCAAATGAGAGGACTTAAAAACAAAAACCCTCTGAAATTAACCACTTATGTGTTATGTTTACCCTCTCTGACAGGCAGATATGTATCATAAACATCTTGTGGCAGGTATATTCTCTTTACCTGATGTGACTGGGCTTGTCAGCACTGAGTGTGACAGGGTTCAAACTGCTGTCAGTGGCTGCAGCAGGACTTCCCTGGGTTTCCCTGGACGCACAGCCCAGGAGAAGCTCAGAAATCAGAAACCATGACTGTGCTAATGCAGCTTGTCCTCCCCAGCACTCGCTGTCAAGTGGCACAGTTCTGACAGCACATGCTGGTGACACCCTCTGCCAAGAGCTGCCAGCGATCCTGGCACGGCCAGGCTTTGTCCCTCTGGCAATTTCTGAGGGATGTTCTTGGATGTTGTAGGGGCACAAGCGATGGGGAGACAAACCTGGGGTTTTTTTAATTTAAAAGCCGATGAACTTCAGGACACATAGCCACCACCTGGCTCCCTGTCTTGCTAAAAGGCATTAAGGAGAAAAAAATGATGCTGAAGTGCTGACTCGGTGCGGGCGAGGGACACCCAGCCCAGCTCCCCATGGCATCCCCTGGGATGCTGCCCTTCGGACACCTCCCCAACCATCCGCACAGCTCGTTCTTTATGGGTCGCTTGTTCCCGCCAGGCACTTGGCAGCAATTCAGGTGCTGGGGGGGGGGAATTGTTTCCCCCGGTGTGCGACAGAGGGTCTCGGACCTGGAAAAAGCAGCGGTTTGATGCCGAGAACACGGCGGCTCCTGCGGAGGGAATCGGCGGCACCAGCCTGAGGGAGGGAAGGAGGGAAGGAGCCAGCCCAGCTCTGCTCCCACAGAAACACAGGATGTTGGGGTTGGAAGGAACCTCTGGAGATCATCCCAGTCCAACCCCGCTGCCCAGGGAGGGTCAACTGGAGNTTTTCCCCCGGTGTGCGACAGAGGGTCTCGGACCTGGAAAAAGCAGTGGTTTGATGCCGAGAACACGGCGGCTCCTGCGGAAGGGATCGGCGGCACCGGCCTGAGGGAGGGAAGGAGGGAAGGAGCCAGCCCAGCTCTGCTCCCACAGAAACACAGGATGTTGGGGTTGGAAGGAACCTCTGGAGATCATCCCAGTCCAACCCCGCTGCCCAGGGAGGGTCAACTGGAGCAGGAACGCGCCCAGGTGGGTTTGAATGTCCCCACAGGGGGACACTCCACGCCCTCCC
>VYXB01008628.1:34654-117470 GCA_013397135.1 Pachyramphus minor | reverse complement strand
GGGCACCGCGGGGTCCGCAGCGCCCCCGCCGGCCCTCCCGGGCTGCTCCGTCCCGCCCAGCCGCGGATCCCGCTCCTTATGTAACCCCTGCTCTGCCCCTCCGAGCGACCGCCGTGGGCCGCGGGCCCGGCCCGGCCGTACCTGATGTAGGGGCTGGCGGCCGCCAGGATGTTCTTCTGCACCGGGATCTCCTCGCCCTCCAGCACCAGGTGCGCGTCGCAGAACCGCGTCTCCTCCCGGAACGAGCTGAGCGCCCGCAGCAGCCGCGCCGGGTGCTGCGGGTCCGACACGGCGCTCGGTCCCGACATGGTGCTGCTGCCGCCGCCGCTGCCGAGCCGAGCCGGGCCGGGCCGGGCCGGCTCAGTCCCTGCCCTCACACCATGGCTGAGCGCCCGCCCGCCGCTGACATCATCCGCCGGCATCATCTCCCCGCGCCGCCCCGCGGGGGCGGCCCCGCCAACACCGCCCCTCCGCCGGGGCGGGGCGGGCACCCTGAGCCCGGCACGGCTGAGGGGGTGTGGGTGTTATCCCTGAAAGTGTCTGTGTTGTCCCCTCTCGGCTTTGAAGTGTGGCTAAAGGAGGTCCGGAGAGGGGCAGGGCAGCCCGTGAAGGGTCTGAAGCACAAGTCCAGTGACGAGCAGCTGAGGGAGCCAGGGGGGCTCAGCGTGGAGGAAAGGAGGCTCAGGGGGGACCTTGTCACTCTACAGCTCGGTGACAGGAGGGGGGAGAGAGCCGCGGGTTCGGGCTCTGCCCCCAGGGAACAAGGGATGGGACAGGAGGAAATGTTCTTAAGCTGCGCCATGGGAGGTTCAGGTTGGGCATCAGGAGGAATTTCTTCACATACAGAGTGACTAGACATTGGAACGGGCTGCCCAGGGAGGTGGTGGGGTCATCCACCAAGGGAAAGACCGGGGGACATGGCACTCATTGCTATGGTCTAGTTGACAGGGTGGTGTTTGGTCATAGGTTGGACTTGATGATTTCTGACTTCTTTTCCAACCCAGCTGCTACTGTGATTCTGTAAAACTGGCCTTGTATTTATTTATTTGTTCCCTTTTGCCTACTGGAGTGAACATAACGGGCATTAGCATGAGGAAAAGTAAGAGAATGAGATTTAAGTACAGTGAGACTCATTGCAATAGTGCTGCTTTCCATGGCTGCCCATTAGAAACACAGCCTGTTCCAGCAAAGGAGATCTCCTTCAGGACTGTTCACATGCTAAATTTTAGGCCGTTGATTAACATGCTTAATTGCACATTAAGAGACAACTTGATTCCATCTGCTTTCTTAACAGCATTCAGTATTTAAGCAGTGCAACTATTTGCACTGAGTGCAAGTGTTTCAAAAGCTGTGATCTGCTCTAAAACACACCCAGCCTGTGCTGCCAGGAGGGACCCGGCACAGCAGCTCACGGCATTCCCTGCGCTGTCGGGCACAGCTGGACTGGGATTTCTCAGACTGTGGAACACCCAGACGGACGTCACGCTGTCCATTGCTCCACTGGGACAATAAGATTTTCAGAGGGCCTGATCTAGCAAATCTGTGATGGAGCACGTGCTTTTAGGACTTGCATTTCTGTGAAATGTGACAAAATGTCATCCTGCATTCAGTTTGCTGCTCTCAGGGCCTGGGTGGGGAGTGGGCACAGCCCCCTTTGAGCCCATGCTTACAGTGCTGACCTGAGCACCACGCTCCAGGTTTGTTGTGCAGCTCTGAACAAGAATTTTGGAAGCAAAGGACGTTTCGTGGAGGCCTAAACCCATGCTAATGTGCATGAAACACCAGAAACTTTGCAACACTTATGGTTATACACACCCCCTTACAAGTATTAGAAGGCCACTACTTCTGACTTGGGTATAATTACCCACGATGTCAAGTGTAGAATGAGGAAGAGCACAACAGATGCAGAGGACACATTCCCAGCTCTCTTTGAGGGTAATGAAGGCAGAGAGCACACTGCACCTTGACTGCTTGTTATTAATACTGTGGTAATTGCATACCCAGGGGAACAGTGGTTTGAATTATTGCAAAAGCTGTCATTGAGTGGCCTGGTTATTTAAAAAGAAAGACACCGGTGTGTTTCTGTGCCTGCTGCTACACAGGAAAACATTGCTGTATTTCTGGTTTTTGACTCGTCCTAGTAAACAGTGTTTGTGCTTCCTCCTGCTGCCTATGTGGGGCAATGGGACAAGGTGTAACAGATAATACCCACTTCTAGAGAACAAATTATTTATTACACCTTGTTATTTGTTCGATTTAATGAAAGTCTTGGTAAAAAAAACAAAACCAAAACAACAACAAACCAAACCACTCTACCAACGTCCACTTGTAACAGCTCTGAAGTAATTATATGATTCATACCCATGGCCTGATTCTATCACTCCAGTATATGCTTTTTTCAGTTGAGATACCTATCCTTACTATTTTTATTTGCAGTCACTCAATCTAGATTTGCTTTAAGCCATTCCAGTAACTCCCTGAGTTTTACTGGGCTGATTTATGGCTTAAATTGGTGCAAAAGAAGAATCAAACCTTTCTGCCCTTGAGATTTCATTCAGTTTGTCAGCAGCAAACCAAATGACACTCATTACCTTGTGCCACGTTGCCACATCAAAAAAACCCATAAGCCTTGCAGCCACTTGGCAAAGTGTATCTGCATTCCCCCTGCTACTGTCAGCCTGGAAATGATATGGTGTGTTACCATATTCAGGGTAAATGTTTCATCAGATCAGTATTGCGACCACTAAAAACATTCTTGAACAAATTTGTGATTAGCCACATGGTTTTATCCCTATTGTCTCTGCTGCAGGAGGATACTGGGGTTGGCAAATCTAGATTTACATCATTGTTTTTCTCTTCAGGTTGACTACAGACATGATGCTAACCAAGTCCTGATCAAGGGAATATGGGCCCATTTTGTTTAAAAAAAATCATACCCAAGACAAGTTCTTAAAATTTATTTTCTACATTATTTCTGCATGGATGTAAATAAAAGGTTTGCTTTCTTAGACTACAGGTTGTTTTCATGGTGAGTGTTCCCCTACCATATAATCTCTACCAGTAAGAATTAGTTACTCAGAAGTAAATTAACTCCTGTGTCCAAATTCAGGATCATCCAAAACCATAACCCTATGAGTTCTACAGAAGGAATTCTGAAGAAAAATCCTTAAAATACAATCTATAATAATGGTTAGACTTCTGAATCATTGCCATCTTATAGTTTCAGAAATATTTGTGGGCACTTGTTAAATCCAAACCTTCTCAGATTAAAACAAACAACCCCACAGCTGGTGTCTTTTGCCAATATCACAACTCTTTCCTTCCATACCAGTTCCATATTACATACAAAAATGGAATTCAATTTCTTCTATAGAAGATAAAGTTCTGTTAAATACTAGTGTTAACATGCCTTGGAAACACTAAAGGTGACTATTTGTGCAGACACACCTTACTGAAGTGCTTATTTCCATTCTATGGAACACGTAAACCTCTGAATGCCCAAAACTGCGTATTTTAACTAAACCTGACCAAAGTGCCTTTCCCTCCCCCCACATTAAAAATAGCCTGTATATTCTTTATACTTATAAAGTGCAAGGACTTAAGCAGAGAAACTGAGTTCTAGCTGTTACAGAGCAGACAGGAACCGTGGCTGATGTTGGTGCAGTTCCTGCTCTGCTCTACACATCTTAGGTGACCATGAACAAGTCACCCAGGCCCAGATTCTCTTGTGATGGGGACACAGTAAATGACAACGATTTCATTGTGTTTCCTACCTGTAAAACAGCGTGAGCAGCACAGACACTGTGAGAATGTGCCTATAAAAGTGAGAGGTACCTGAGCAGTGTGGTGATGGGGACAGACCAGATGAACACCTAAATGGATGCAGTACACCTGGTTTTCTCCATTAGTAAAGATGCCTCCAACAGTAAAGGCATCTACTACAGGAAAACACAATTCAAAGCAAAAATCTCTCATGTAAAGAAAAATCAATGCCCCAAAATAGGGAAACAGAAATACACTCAGGGGATTAGGAAATGCCATTCCTGTAACAAAAACCGGTCCTGCTGTACTTGGCACTTTATGAACTTGATGTTGAAATGTACTTTTTAATTGTGCCTGTTAGTGAGAGTTGGACACTTTTATTAGGAAGCATCTGGTACAGGCAATGATAAACCCATGTGAGAACATGGATGCTCCTAAGCAGAAATAAAGTAAATGCTCAGCTCTGGCAACTTGTATGTAGTTTCAGCTTCTGTGTGGTTCAGATGAGGCCTAAATTAGATCTTTCACTCTTTCCCTAAATAGTTTGTTATCCATGTGTATTGAGTTCTGCTAGAAATACACTGCCTTCATTCACATACACACTGTTATTAACAGACACTAGTAGCAATATTAATAATTACTACAATTCTTTTTATCTTTTACACAACATAATCATCAAGTTACATGAAATGTCAGATATTCTTCTCAAGGAAAACTGATTTAAATACAAAGTGCTTAAGATCAAGTATCACTAAAGTATAAGTGAATACTGCATAAAAATATATACTCTATTTCAATAAGGTTACTTGGTTTTGCCAACATAAAAGTGAGAAGTACACCATGAAATTACTAGCAAAGCTGCAGTATTATGGATTCTGGATAAGAAAAATGTAGCACCTCAACGTAATACTTTGGTTATGGTGGAATTTAAGAAATCAAGCACCAAGAGAATACACTGTCATGAGTTATTAATATAGTAGATAGTTTAACATGAGGTTCTTCTGGCAGGAGACAACTTTCATTGTCAGCTGCAGTCTTGCAACAGTCCTTGGAAGTTATGTGACCTGCAGACATCTGTGACTCATGCCAGGCGTCACCCTATAAATACAGTACTTCATTGCCTCACAAAGTTTGAGCCTGCTCAAATAAAACATTTCTTGCTACCTTTGTCTCCTATTCCCTGCCCCACGAGTTGTATACAACATTAGCACTTCATACTCATAATTCTTCATTTGGAATAGTGATAGAGCAGTTGTGTATATAATAATTTGTAACAAAAGTCATTGCGCTCTCTCTCTCTCTCTCATAAGAGATTATATATCGATATTGAAGAGATTATAATCAGTCATTTCTTGTCATAGGAGAAGGTTGTTCCTGAAGGATATTATCCCACATTCAGTATAAGGTTGTCTTGATTTGTGCAATAAGACAAATACCATTTTATTCGGTCTCAGTCTTCAAATCTTGCTCTGATACGAACATTCCATGCAGGTCCAGATGCATTTCTACATCTACTGTGGCTCGCCCCAATTCTGTGAATGTTTTAGCATCCAAGATAAGTAGGAAGGGTGCTTTCTGTGGATCAGACCTCACAACACACGTCAGAACAACACCTGTGACGTGCAAATGAAGAATTAGAAGCATATAATAGTTACACCAAGCAGGCAAGGTAACACTGTCAGGAAACAGTTCTTATTGCCTGAGAATTTCAGAATAAAAAGTGCTTCACTAGATCAAGTAGTTTACTGAGAGTGCTAAAGAACTAATGGATGCTTCTCTTCTGTGCTTTGTGCTGCTCTGCCTGCAGTTCATTGGGAAGGAAAACAAGCAAACCAATACCAAACTGTTCCTGGTATTTTGGGGGCTCATCCTTTCGGCTGTTTGCCATTTGCCTTTGCAAGGGGTCAGATAAGACTGGAACTGGATGGAGATTACAGGGATACTTGCAGTGCCACTGGTTCTCACTGGTAACATCACTGACTTCCCACTGTTGATAAATCCATCTCTGAGTGGCTCTCTGGGAAGTCCTAAGCATTGGTTTTATTGTTTATGGCTGCACTGAGACATTACAAAGCTGATTTTGGTCTATTGTTACTTTGGGTTTATGTCTGCAGGAGTAAAATGGCTGGTGCTAATTTTCATCTCACAGCAGAAGCATGAACCCAGCTTTCTTGACTAAGAACAATGCAACTTGTAAGATTTAATACAAAACTCATGTAACCCCAACTTTCAGAATGTTTTCATTATTTTACCGTCATCCTCTTCTCTTGCACCGGGTCTGGGAACAAAGATGGGCTCTGATGGCCAGCAGTCCTCGTCTTCCCAGTGGAGCATTTCCTTTGTCTGGGTATTAAATTTTGCAATCTAAATTGTCGTGACCAGAAAAGAAAAATGCCAGTGAGCCCAACGGTGGCTTTTTCCAAAGGTACAACGTGAACAGACAGCTGGCAGGGGGCACCAATGCTAAGGATTAAGGAGCAAGAAGGCACAGGAAGGAAACACCTGGGCAATGTTCAATTTTTGAGTCATTTGCAGTCAGTGGCTGCATAATCACACAACGTTCTTTTCATTTCATTAGATTATGATTGCACCTTTCATTTATAGTTTACAAATCCTAACAGATCACAAGGTCTTCCGTGTAAATAATGCCCAGGCCCAGAACATTTAAGTCCTTGTGCCAATTCACCAAGATTCTGCAGTAGAGCAGGAAACATTTTCTAATCCTGTGAATTATTTTCTGTACTTCTCAAGGCCTTCTATTGTGCAGGAGGGTACATATGCCAGAACCAAGGCTATTCATAGTGAGGGTTAAAGATTAAACTAGTGGGGCAGACACTGGAATTTACTGAAGGAGCAGAGTGTGGATTTTCATCTCACTGAGTGGCCAAACCAATGGCCAGAGGGGATGCCCGGCATTTTCAGTTCAATTCCATTAAGGCCTCTTCTCTACCCACAGAGATGCAGTTCTATCCTTTTCCCTTTTGATCTTAAGCCAAAAAATATGTTTACACAAAAGTGAAACTATTCTGATTAGTGGAGGAAGAATTTGGAAAAATTTTCTCTTCTAACTTCAAGGTTACAGCAATTTCATTGACAGACTTTACCTTATTATATTGGATTGTATGTGGATTATATGTGGTGGTTGTTGTGCTTGCATTCATTAAACTGCAACTGATGTAAAAAAGAAAATCTCCTAACAGCATCTTTTGTTATATTTAAGTCAATCAGGGATTATCTACACTGGAAATCACAAACTTGCAGATTTGTTTGGGCTTCTGTCAGATATGCTGCAATAAATTTTCTTGCATCATGCAGAAATCCAGCTTTATTTTGTAATCAGTAATTATATACAAGAACCAACAGTGACCTCAATTTGTGCTGCCTTGTAGTCACAGAGCAAGAACTGTAAAGCCTGAGTTTGTCTGTATAACATTCTTACCTTAAAATATTAACACCTTTCATCTTAATCTATTTGTACTAAAGGCTGTCTCCTGAAAAGGTGGCATAATGCACAGGTAACAAACCCTCTGATAGAGAACTAGCCAATAAAATATAAAGCTTTCTGGAAAATTAGGTATTGTTTTAATATTTAAAGTTGATTAGGTAGTGTTGCAATATCTTACTTTTTTAGTTAGGTTTCCTAAAGGTAAAAAAGTATTAAATATGTACATCTATCAGTACTTCTTCCTACTCTCTCCTTTGTAGCTCTTGGCACATTACAGAAGCTTCAGCCCAATATAGCAGAAAATTGAGGGTCTCAGTAACTATTCAGAAGACTTTATGGGAATAGAAAGCTGGAGAAAAAGGCCTGAGTTTATTAATACTTCATAAGGGAAATGGTACAGCAGGAGCTTACCCTCATAAGAATTTAGGCTTTTCGTGTTTCTTTGCATGTGAACGACCCACAAATGGGAAACCACTGACTTTGTAAATGTTAATTATACCTTTGTAGGAACTGGACTCCACTGCACTTCTGTTGCAAAGACATACTTGTGTTTTTTGCCATTGTAGTCATAGTTGATGCGAGGCAGTTCTATCCCTGGGTAAAATAAAGGTCAAAACTTAGGAACAAGAAAAGAAAAATAACTCAAATGTACATTTACATACACCAATCTTCAGGAAGCTTTGCCCTGTGGAAAACCC
Organism: Pachyramphus minor; assembly: GCA_013397135.1. Lineage (NCBI taxonomy): Eukaryota > Metazoa > Chordata > Aves > Passeriformes > Tyrannidae > Pachyramphus > Pachyramphus minor. The sequence goes on along the minus strand of VYXB01008628.1, from coordinate 109,565 downwards.
TGACACTGTTTAATAAAGATGTTGCATAGATTTTGTATGTCTGAGTTTCTGAGAAGCAGAAGATGGTGTTAATATAATTAAGCCAGGGTTGTTAGTTCAAAAATGGACCATTTTTCATTCTTAGAGGTTCATTATACTGGAATTTATGAAGGTTTTTTTTTATTTGGGTTTTTTTCTTTCTTCATAAATACATGACCTGAACAATTGAGATAAAACTGGAGGCTACTATTCTAAGACATTACCTTCACTTTCAGTAAATATACACTATTTGCATATTCCTGTTATTATCCCCTGAAAAAAAGGGTAAAAATCTGCTTTTCAAGGCAATCTTTATAAAATACAGCAAAACCTGAAGGTACTATTTATAACAGACCCATTTAACTAAAATGACTCTTGTAACAGGTAGTTTTGCAAGCCCTATTAATAGATGTGAGATCAGACTTGGGATCCTGTATTAACACAAAACTCATGTAACATCAGGCATTTAAATGTTCAGGGTCATGTATTACTGGATAGACCCAGAGGAAGGAAGTAAAGAAGAAAAAGATACTGTCAATATCTACATTAAGCAGGTTCATTAAAAGTGCCATTTCCCTTTGCTTTATAAAGATTTTACGTGTATGAACAGCTCTCAGGCATTATTAGAATGCACTTCTGTGTGTGTAGGAGAATGTATTTGAGATCTGGATAATGGTTATGTCTCACCTTCACACAGTATTTCAGGTTGGCAGCAGATGCTCCCATCTTTCTCCTTTATAGCAGTTGCAGTTGAGGGAAGTGTGACTAAATTAGAACCTGCTTCAGCGTCCTGAAAGAAATATACACTGAAAAATCTTGTGTCTCTAAGAATATGCTTCTAATTCAGATTTTTCATTGTGTTTGATATTAATATGAACAATGTGGGGAGTACACAAATAATCAACTTTCAAGAAGGTCCTCCTTATGCTGTTTATCTTTCAACATTCTGAGGTTTTCATTAGAAATCTTGTTGTACTCAGAGTATTTTACTATATCATAGAATAATAATTTTCAATCACACTGAGTCCTTAGAAAGGTTTAATACACATGGCTATGTTCCAAAAGTATAACAAATTTGTGAATTAAATGAATGAAGATGGGTTTCAAAGAATTGGGTATCAAATTCCCACTAGAAGTCACCAATGTTAGGTTTTTGCACCTGCCAAAAATCAAGTGCAAAAATAGGTGTAATACACTCTTTAATATGCTATTGCTGAATTCTTAAGGTTTCACAGGGTAGTTTGAACAGCTGGTGTGATCCAACACATCCTTTGTCATTGCTGCAGAGCTGCTTCTGAAACATGAACAAAGCAGCAAGATTCCAGGATGTAGAAAGAAAAAGTAATACCCATTCCAAAAGTATCAGGCAGAAACTTGCCCAAGTTGCTGGGCATTATAAGATCTTCTGCGCAAACAATGATGTAAAATGATGCTTTAAATTAAACTGAAAGATAAAATCTTTCCTCTTCCTGGTGTATCTCACACTTAATTGAAATCTTCTGATTTTAATATAACCATTGCAATAGGTGGGAGCGTGTGTGTATTAAATGCAGCCTTCCAGTAAAGTGCAGTGAACAGACTGTGAAAAACCCCACACACACCTTTGCAGTCAGCAGCCAAGGTGATGTGTCTGCTCATATTTGATGGCATTTAACAAATAATCTCCCTGGTAAGAGAATGACATGTTCCCAGTAGCCCTGTTCTCCACAAGGGATGGTGTCAGCACCTGGGTCCATGTAACTGTGTCCAGCAGCTCACTGCCACCTCCTGCACATTTTGTGTATCCCAGAATCAGAAATTTGCAAGTAAAGGCTGGCAACTAATAATTCACCCGTTAATCACACTGATATATTTTAAATTACTGATCAAAGAACACATTAAAAAGCCATTTTCTTTCTACCTTGTCAAACTGCAGAGGAACAACAAATCGTTTGCAGGTCGGGATGGAGGTGAGCTTGATATTGTGTTCAAAGTCTTTATTCATGTTTTTTAAATAGAACATGTCATATAAGCTATTGTCTGTATAGGCAATAATATCAAAAACAATGTGGCCATCCTCTTCATAAGCATTTACATGGTGGAAAATCACCATGGCATCAGTATAAAACTTGGTGGACACTTCCTTTTTAGTCTTCCTGTCTACAAAGTGAAACCAAGTCTGAAAGATAAAAAAACATTATTGAGAACTATTCACAGTCAGCAAACAGCTATTTAGAAAACTGTTTTCTAAAGGTAACCATCACCATTCTAATCATTGTCTGTCTACTGAAGCATATTAAGAACTTGGGGTTTTCTGCTGGGAGACAAGAGGTTCCAACCTGAAAACCAAAAAATGCTGGAATAAAATGACTGTGGAAGAGCTTTAAGCTCCTTTTACTATTGCAAATTACTTTTGGGCTAGGCTGAGGATTGAAATTTTCCAGTAAAACCTGCCCTCTTCTTAAGTTAAATAAATCTGCCTTGGTTGAGGGTCTCTGTACTGCTCTGTGCTGGTGCTCTGTACCTCAGCAAGTCCCATTTATTGATGGCCAGAGCATCAATAAGTGGAAATATGGTCCCCAGAAAACAGGTTTTTCCCCTCAGTTGCCACAGTGAAAGACTCTCCTTTTGTTCAGTGCAGGCTGCTCCACCAATCTGGTTCCATCACATGCAATGCCCCCAGAGTAGATCTCATCCACAGCAGTTCGGGCCAGGAGCAACTGGATGTGTCTCAGATGCTGGTGCAGGTTGCAATTTCTCTGCTAGAACACAGTATTTCTAACAGTACCTAGTGTCTAAACTACCCTCTTTCTCAAGAGCTTCAGCATATTTATTTGTGAAATTTCTATTCAAAAAAAGACAATTTCTAAAAAAACTGCACAACACGAAAGCCAAAGGGTTTAAAAAAAGGAGGGACTACTGCAATGTATGAAGCAGATGACAACAGAATAGCATGGAAGAGGTCACTGGCTGCCTGACTCCACTGCTCAGCATCAGCAAAAGTACCTTGTCATCCTTATTGAACACAAGGCAGGAAGCCCAGGTCACCCCTCGGATGTAAGCAGTTGCCATCTTGACAATATCCAGTTTGAAGGGCTGCTCTATGAAGATGATGTAATTTTCTGTGATTCCAAAGCTGTGGTAGTAGCTGGGGTGGAGCAGAGAGCGAGAAGGGATGGAGCAAACCACCTCCAGGTGTTTGAAACAAGATTTCTTCTTTTCGTGTTCTGAATATAAATGGTCAAAAATAAAAATATATTTATAAGAAGTTCCTATCCAAACTTGTGCTTGGATTTCTCCCATGCATGGAAGAACAGGTTCCTCTCAGTTTTATTTGCATTTTCCTGTTAAGAAAGTGGTTTGTTTACTACTGTATAATTAACATAGAAGTTTGCATCCCAGTGAGGCAGAGCCTCCTTGTCTTGGGATTTGATTCCACTGATTACTGTCTTCAGAACTTCCAGCATGGAGGAGAAAGGTGTTCACTTAAATCAGTATTTTTAAAAAGGAGTTCAAATGCCTCCATATTTTTTAACTGCTAAGGAGATGTTCCTGCTTGACCTATATTGACTTTGTTTGAGTCCCAGCTAGAAATTCCAAACTGATCTTGCAGCTGTTGAGGGCCTTTTGACTGTTCAGCAAGGGACAGGCATCTGATTTTAAACAACACCACACACACATAAAATATTATTTGAAGGAAACAGAGTGAGTGATTTGCTCTGTGGACAAAGGATGGTGTTTCAGCAAGGCCCAGTGTAGGCCAGGTTAGAGAGCAATTTGCTCTATATTAGGTATTATTTGCTTCCCTGTAATCACAGTATTGGCATTTTCAGAGAATTTTCACTTATGAAGAAGTTAAAATTTACAACTTCCAATCATATATACTGCCCTATAGAGAAAATTGTTTTTAAAATCTTCATCTGAAAATAAGGTTCTTCCTACTGAAATACCCTGTTTACACAGTACTCCAGATGAATATTGGTAAGAGCACATGCCCAGACAAGCTAAGACTTAACATGAAGTCCACAATAAGTTGAAATTAAGAAAATGATCACCACTGGTTGCTTAGAAGAGCTGTACCACTCCTCCTTACCCTCAGAAGAAAAGAAATTGCTAACAAGTTTCTACAAAATACCAATAAAAGACATATCTTACCTGGCACAGAGGAAGGAATCTTAAATAGAACATATTTTGTCTTCCCTTTATCAACTATTGAAGTGCCCATGTTGAGAATATTTCCAGCACTGTCATAGTGTGGGTGAGAAGTTGCCAGATTTACAGCTACGTATTTGTTGTAGTCAATCTGCAAAATGATGCAACAGGAGATCTGAGAGAAGTGTAAGAGAATTAAAATTGATCTCAGATAACACCACAAATCCATCAGCTTTTTAGCACTGGCAGCCTTTTATTGGCACCCCATTTTCAAATCACCTTGAAATCTAAATATTTAAACCAAATGGCTTATGTCAAATGATTTCCCAATTCAAGGCTAAAACTAAGTTACAGAATCTGAATCACAGTCATCCCTCCCTTGCAGCCACATAACACCAGGGGAGGATCAGCTGAAGAAGTTCCTGCACAAATGCCCATTTCACCCTGGAATCAATTTATTTAACAGGGATGAGCGTCTGGCAATCTGCTGGAGCAAAAAGATTTCTGTTTGATTTAAATTTTGGAAGTTGTACTCAAACTGTACTGCATGCTAGAAAAAAACTGATTGTATATTTCAAAGTATCAAGGTTCCATTTTGATAATTAAGTAATGTCTTGCATAAAGTTCTTGAAAAATAGTCTTATAACTGACCTACTGACTTGTTAATTATGTAAATAATTTTATAACTGAAATACATAATAAATGGCAATCATCCAAAATAATCATGTGATTGTGGTATTATTCCTGCAACCTTGCTAGATTATGTACAAGTGAAATTGCTCAAAGCCCAGCTTTTTCCAAAACACATGAGATTTAAATTTGAATTCATGAGTCCTTAAAAGATCTGGTACCTTCACTATTTCACTTTGCCATGATTTCAAAAGTAAAGCAACAGTAGAAGAAAAGTATTTTGTGACCTGCATGTGTTCAAGGATCCTTATCAGTCAGCCTGAAACTAAAACAACAGGCAGAGGTTTATACCTTGTCCAACGTGTCCAGAGTCTGCGGATTAATTTTCCTGATGAAGTTGGTCTCACTGGTAGCATAAAAATCATCCCCAGCTTTCATAATGTTGATCAGGCAGTTGTCTGTGAACTCAGGAATGGTGTGAGACAAATAGCAGAATGCCCTGTGCAGAGGGAGATTCCCAAAGGGTTTGTTAGAGCTGGAAGCTGCAGCTGCTTTCGCCTGCAGTTCCTACCTAAAAGCTAGAAGGTTTTTCAGTGTATGCCTTCATAAACAGAGTCATATACTCCCTACTGGAATATTTTTGTTCCCAGTGTTATCTCATATCACAATTATGATTTTCAAAGATCAAACTTCAGACACGTGTTCCAAAGTTTTCCTTATTAGTGTAGGATTTTATCGTAGCCCTGGAAGCCAAGACAAAGTTGCTTATATCCCTTTTGAACTTAAAATGCCAGTTACTCTATTATTGCTGGAAGAGGGAAGAAAATCATCTGATTTCAGGGGAACAACTTACAACATATCAGCTGTTTTGCAAGAACTGTTCCTGCGTGTTTTCTTACCAAATATCACATTCAAGGTTACAAGAGGTAGTTCAGCCAGGAAGTAGAGAGGGGTGAGCTATATGGCCTTTGCTGGGGAATATCTACAGCCAATCTTACAAGACCAAGGATACCATGAATCAGCTTTAATCAAAAAGTTTTTCTGATTTTTCACAGTTATTGATGCTCCCCTTCTTTTTGCTGAACAAACTTTGCATTAATTCCTTCCCCATCCCTTAGTCCTGTGCAGGGCTAAGGGTTGGGCTTGATGACCCTTGTGGGTCCCTTCCAGCTCAGCATATTCTGTGATTCTGTGATGTTTTCCTCTCTTGCTGCTTCTCCCCTTACAGAGTATCGTCAGCTTTGTGAAATGCTTGAGAAAGAAAATGTTTGTTTTTCACAAAATCTGTTTGCTCTAAGTGAATAGAACAACCAGTATCGGTGAGAAAATCAATTTAAAGTGTTTGCCTTAGACTAACCCGTGGAGGCCTTCTCGATATTTAGTAACTGTAAATTTACCAAACAAATTCTGTATCTGTACATGTGTGTCAGGGGTAAACAAGAAGAGACGCAGGCAGAAGAATCCTGTTTGGAAAAGCATTGCTTACTTGGCAAATATGTTTTTACATGGATCTGGATAAGCCATAGTCCCAAACTCAGACACCACGATTCTGTTTGCTTCTATGTTGCAGTTGTATGTGTCGCTTCGGAGGTACTTACTTCTGTAGTAAACTTCACCTGAAGAGCAACAAACAGGATTCCATCACATTTTATACTTAGTTCTCCAGAAAATTAGCAAATTAGGTAAAGTCAAAGTTTCCCAAGCAGCTGTCCTTTAGCCAACAATAGTTTGGAAGGAACCCAACAATGTCCGTAACTCCCTGTTTTGAAAGGCTTTGTGGCTGCTGAGATTGGAAGCAATTTGTCAAGATTCCCCTGACTCCCAACACACTTGGGCAGCACTGGGGGACTTTTGAGGGGAAAGGAAGGATTTGGATAAATTGTTCCAGTAAAATAAAACAATCTGTGCAAAAATTATTAATTGTACAATCGTGTACGGTTGTGATAAATCTCCTGTTTTGGCAAAATCTAGTTATGAGAGAGTAACAAATTGCTTGAAGGAATCAATGTCTGCCCTAAAATATTTAATGGACCCCTGTACTTGAACTAAGTGAGCTCTGTTTGCTTTAGATAATTTAGATAATTTTACCAGCAATTTAAAAAACACTGACCATTTCTTTATAGATTATTTTGTTAAGGATGTAGATCTGGACAGGCAAGGAGATCCTGCAGTTGCATTAAATGCTTCCAATCACACAAATGAAAACTAAAAAGTAAGCACTAGGATTGGAGGATGGCAGGAGTAAATCCCATTGTTTTTTTTATATAGGTACATACTTTCTGCCACAAGAATCTGGGTGTAAACCATCCTGCCTCACACTGTAAAACAGCTGAATGAATGAAAAATGCTTTAACTGAAAACAAAAAATGCAATTGTTTAGGATAGAGGAGCTGTGTGGTTTCCCCCATAAAGATGACAAGCAGGAGGATGGACTGTAGGGGTGTCAAATATACCTAAGTGAGGTTTGATGTGTGAAGTGACACAGTGGCCCAGTTACTCTGCTGGCAGCTGTTATACCTGCAGCCAAATCCCCAAAGGGGAATGTTAGTCTTCCCTGAAATTAGGCTGTTCATCCACAACAGAAAAATCTCCAGATATTACAGGGCTGATCCATTTTAAAACAACAGGGGTTTTCTAGCTCTGGGTGGAAGACAAAGGCTGCCCTGCAGTGACCTGCCCAGAGCTGGTTTCGTGCTGCCAACACTGAACTCCAGCACTCCTGAAGAAAGGACAATATAACATCTCCCTGACACTCCTGCTGCAGACAGGGAGGTGCTTGGAGAGACTTTCCCCACAGCAGTTCCCACCTCACGCACAACCCACTCCGCAGACAAAACCTCAAACACTAATCCAACTCAAAACAGAATTAGCTACATAAGACACCAATGTGTCTTATGTAAAATGTGGGTTGTGCAGCTCTTTTCAGTGTGATGTGCAACAACTCACCGTTTTTAAATGTAAAGCTGTGCAGCAGAGCCAAGCCATCAAACCAGTGGTTGTACTTGCTGTCCCCTATGGTGTGCATTCCGGGGCCATTCCGGAGAAGGATTCCTTGCAGCCAAGTGGGCAACTGACCTATAAACAGAAAAGGAGTTACCAGGATCCCTTCATTTAGGTGAGGGGCCTGTTCCAGGACAGTTTTCCTAAGGGCATAAGTTTCACGTAGTCACACAGATTACTGGTGTAAGATTTGCAGTACCACACAATTATGTCGGAGTTTGGGTTCACTAAAATTTCCTCTGCTCAAAAACGTAACATTCTGCATGACTATTGCTGAATGAGGTTACTATAAGAAGATGAGATTGCTGGAATGTAATTTGTTAATTAACGGGAAGCCAATAAAGTTGGACCTTTCTTTGCTGCACTCAGATTTTACAGCAATACTTTTCAACCCTTTTCTTCGTGCCAGGAAAAACTAGAGCTTATCAGAAACAAACATATTTTATGGGTTAGATGACTTGCACTGGCGTTCAGTGTATCAATTTAGACTTCAGGCTAAATTAATTCCAGTAAAAATCCCATTAATTAAATTATAGAGCATAATGTAGTGACATTTTGGAAGTGATTTTGTGACATTAGTCGTAATGCAGTGCTTTTTACACAAATAAAGTGTAGAAATATTATACTGAAAATATTTAAGTACTGTTGAGCTTTGAATCAGAAATGTTCCTCGTCAAATCCCTGCAAGAAATATATTACCTACCATTTGATTCACAGAATAACAACAATTAAAGAATGTCATTGGGGTTAAAGAGAAGAACAAAAGCATAACAGATATTAAATGAAGAGCCTCACTTGTTTCTCTCTGTGTATGCCTCCTGAGGGAACATGTAATATTACATACTGCTTCTCCACACAGAATCAGAGACTCACAGAATGGTCAGAATAGATCCATGATTTTAATTTGGTTGACTACTGAACGTTAACTGCTGAACAAGTTGAGTCTTTTTATGTGCCTAAAATACAAATGTTCCTCTTCTTGCCACTTCCCTTTCTAAAGTTTTCTGTTATCTGGCAGTAGCAGGTTGTAGCTTTGCTATTTCTCCCATATTATGGGCAATTCAGGCAACATCTTGCACCTCCTAGGGCTAAAAATTTTGTTTAGAGATTATTCCTGTATACCAGAATAATTATGCTCAAAAAGTTTCAGGACAGGCCAATAAAATAATTTGGCTGGAAGAGATAAACAGGGGGAAAAGAGGATCTTCTTTTTAAGGCACTGTGGATTTAATACAGCTTCTGAAACTTCTGGTGCAATTCAGTGTGATTTCTGGCATATTTTCAGTATGTAAAACATGGAGCAAAGGGTCAGCTAGTGAGGTTTTCAGATGAAAATTCATCTTAGTGGGAATTAACCATTTCTGTAAATCACACTTGGTACCAATCAGCATCCTAACATGTTATATTGCTTAAAAAATTTGGACTTTATTCTTTCTCTACCACCTAAGGACACAACAGTGACACAGGGAAATGCCCAAATATTTGGATATTTATTAACTATTGTAGCAAGAGAGTCTCAGACATGGCTATACATGGCTCCCATGGAGAGCATGGGTTACATTGCAGCTGACCTAGAAGTACATGTTGATAAATAAATTGATATCTACAGTGTACATATTGAGTAACAAGGAGCCAAAATTCACGCAGAGCTCAGGACTAGCAAAATTTTAAAGAGGTCAAGGTTCTTTGTAAGTCTTCTTTAGCGATGAAATTTTGTGTACAGGAATATTCTGTATACATAACGTTATTTTCTGAGATATGCAGTCTTTGTTCAAATAAACTATTGCATAATAGAGATCAGATCTGATAAAGGGCTTGTTTGCAAGCCACTTCAAATGTTTCAATAAGTTGTTATCTTGAGGAAAAAAATAATTGAAAGGCATAAACCCATAAAGGCATAAAATAATTGAAAGGCCATTATAGCAAAGACTTTTGTGTCTGACTTGACACAAAATCTTTTCCCACTCAGCCACCAAACTGAACAACAACAAAGTCGTTCAAGTTTTAATTGTCATATTTTTAAGTGTTGTACTGGGGAAGTGACTTTACAGCCAGTGTGAGATTCCTTACATTTCTTGGACTACATATCACAAAGAATACAGCAGAGATTTACTAAACAGGGGGTCTCGGCAACAAACCTCTTCTTTAGCTGTAGCAAAAAAGTCTTCTCTAAAGTAAAAGAAACCAGGAAAAATAACAGACTGGTCAAGCGTTCCTCCCTAGAGAGCCACTTAAAACTGTCCCGCTGGAGGAAACTCCTCAGTTTTTACGGGATTAATTTCTCAACCCTCTTTTTAACGCTAACCGGTGGCAGCCAGTACTGCTGCTTGGGTACTTGTTGACGAGCTCTAATTTTAGTGAGCCTCCCCAGAAGCCAGGGAAGAGTGGGAGCGGACAGAGGGGAGGGAAGACTGACAGAGAGAGAAATAGGAAGCTTGAGCAGCGCCATGAAGAGGGGGCGGCCGAGCTTAAATCCCGCTCTCGTCCCTCACCAACTTCACTAAGCCCTGTTCAAACAGACTTTTGAAAAGTACACACAATTGCCCGTGAGGTGAAAAAAATCCCCCAGTAGGGTCACAAACATTATCTGAGATCAGTCCTTTAAACAAAACTCCCTCGCGTATCTCTCTCTCTCTCTGTCGGTTTCCCTTTCCAGCGCTGCCTCGGGTGAACAAGTGTCGCAGTTTTTACGGGTTGGAAAACACCAAAATAGCGGCGCGTTTTAGAACAGATTTTCCTTCACTTACCCCGCACCTCGGCTTTTATGGGCTCTGGGTGTTCTTGTTTATTCCTGCCGTACAGTGCCTCCATCGGTGATGACATTCCCGGTCCCTGCTGTGCCCGGCGCTCCCGCAGCTGCCGTGGTCCCCCCCTGTCTGGGCTAAGAACAGCCTGTTCCTGTTACATATAAAGATAAGGTCAAAGTGCGACGCGGGTCGGTGGCCGGTGGCTTATACATTGACAATTTATAATAGCTGATCTTTAATCCCTTGCACACACACCGTAATTCGTGCACGTTCGCATGAAAATTAACTCTTTCACCGGTTCAAAGGGGAAGTGAGAAAAAACGTAACTCGCCGGTTTGCTCCCGGTGACCGGGGCTGAGGCACAGGCTGGGGACAGGAAGGGTGGCTGAAAATCCCTGCAGCTTTCCGGGTAAATGGTGGACACTGCCGAGGGATGCTTGTCCTATTCGGCAGGTAGGGAGAGGAAAAGAAAAGAAATCTCTACCAGCTGTTCTGGGTTTGGCTCTTAGGGAGTGACAAACACTTCTCAGGAGGGGATCCTCCTTTCTTTCCATTCTGTGGATTGGAACTGGGCTGTTCTATGAGTTAACAAATTGATCTCGCTGAGCAGTCCTGGGCTGTATTTCTTAACATCCAAGCCGCTCCAGAGTCAACTGAGTGGCACATCTTCGAATTAAATAGCTCTTCACAAATAGTCACTCGTACATATTCACTCATATGTGACCTGAAACCACTCTGAAAGTATGGCAGGATTCATTTAAATTAAGGCAGATTTTTAACTTCATGCTTTTGTTTCTAGATAAGGTACTTAACTCAGTCCAATGTTGTTAATTTTAAAATCCTCTGGAAAGAGAATTATTTCAATATAAAGCATGTGATTGCAGAGCAAATCATAGGCTCCATTGACCATGAAGGATAAAGAGATTCTTTGCACAGTTATATATTATGCAATTTCCTATGGGGTTACCCTAAAATCTGATTTTGTCAGCTAAATCACCATTGTTGCCAAAATATTTTAACATCACTTCTTAAAGCTGACTGAGCTCTTAGAAATACACATATTTATTTTATTCAAAACACAAATTGGGCTGCAGACTGCTCTGACACACTCATTATACATTTTTCTCCTGACTTACTACCTGTTCAATGGCTGATCTTCACTCGAGGGGATCACCAGGACAGCAGGTCTTGGTCCCTCTTTGGAAAGCACCGACAGAAGCAGGAGATAATAACATAAGAAACGAGATTAAAAAAGAAAATATGAGGGCTTTGTTGGAATTAGTAATATTAATAAACAGCAGGAATGAACCAGAAGGCTGTAGGAGAGGAAGGGCATTAAAATCCACATATGCAGGGACTTACACATACATGTACATGTACACTATATATGTGCATGTGTGGATTTGGATATATGTGAGAGAAAGAGTGTGTGTGTGTGTGTGTGTGTGTGTGCACTGAGATGTTGACTTACTTTATACACAAAGCAAAGTAAGAGATATTTCAGCAGTGTTAGAGTCTGAAAAGGATCAGGGAAAAAAACAGAGCTGCCCAACTTCCTCTGAGCCATGAGGACATTTTCTCTGTCCCTGATGTTCTGCTTTGCTTTAATAGGTTCATTTCAGTGTGTCCTCATCCATTTCTGTGTGCAGCTCTTAATGCTGCAGTTTTAATTATCTGACCTGTGAGTTGTCTTATCTGTAGTGGTATTAAGATTTCCACAGAGCAAGCAAGAAATAAAAAGATTAATTCAAACCTCTTTTGCCTTCTCCACCATGACTGTTCATGTAGTTTAAAGTTCAGCCAAGATGAGATAGTTGGAAACCTGTTAAATGTGGTTTGGATTGAAGCACAAAGAGCTATAGATATCCAACAGCTTCTGAAATCAATCTAAGTGTGTTTGGTAGCTAATTTCAAATGTCTGTGCCTGAAAGTTTTGTCTCATATTTTGTACAGCTTAAATAAGGAAGCTTTGCAGAGTTCATTTTTCCTGCTTGTCGGTAAAAGATACTTCATTTACCAACAGAAGACTTTTGTTGTTGTTTTCCTCACACTAATGACAAATAAGCAGTTTAGTAAGGTATGGAGAGATGAATTTTCTTGCCAACTGTGTAATTTCCCCCTTTTTTCATTGAAATGGAGAAATGTCAAAGCATTGATTTACAATTATGTGTAATTGTCACCAGTAGAAGATGTGGATCAGGTGACTTTTCTAATTTTATTATTTCACAGTGTTTCTTCTTGTTGCAAACACCTTTGAGTATAAAACTTCCTCCAACCAAATCTAGCCTTTCTCTCCAGTTTCCTCTCTCTATTCACCTCTCATGACAACATTTTTGGAGTCACCAGCTCCCCACCATGGGCAGGTTTGCTTCACTGTGTTTCTTTCTGCTCTAAACAAGTGTGATGAAGGCCACAAGCTGTTTCCTCTTCTCTTCTTTCTCACTTTCACTTCCCTCCAGTCTCTGTGTGCCTTGAGCTTCTCTCCCGAACTTTAAAAGTGCCATGAAGACATTTTTGGAGCAAAGACTTGCCCTGCCCAGCATCAGTCTGGTGGTACCTCCCAGGGGCAGCAGAGCTGGTTAACCACATTTCTGGTACAACCATGTCATTGCTGTGCACACCTTTGTACTTTTGGTTCACTTAACAAGAATCAAATTGCCTTATAAATCACTCAGAGACCAATATAATTCCTTATCTTTATGGTTCTTAATTTATTTTAATCTCAATCTTCTGCTTATAAAGCCTGAGTTCTAATTAAAGCCCATTAACAAAGGTCAAATTGACTCGACAAATATGACTTTAAGCAGTGCTAAGAACTTTTAAGTACAATTGTTATCTCCTACCAAATAAAATTCCAACAGCAAACCTGATATGAACTTAGGAGTTGTTCTTGCTGAAATCACACTGATTGCTATCTCATCTGCTAGAGACACAAGCTCTTATCTTTTTTAAATTACTGTTTTATTGACATGATCTCATTTCACAAAATTACCACCAGACTATTTAGGAATATGTCTCTTGTATTGTCTCAATATAATTGCAAACACAAACGACTAATACAAATTTATATAATAAATACTGTTATTTAAATCTTCTCAAATTTAAATAACAGTAGTTTTCATATGTTTTTCTGACCAGATTTTATTTGGATCAAAACAGTTTTGATGATACACTATTTTGATCAGTATTGTTTGGACGAAAATAACTATTTTTGTGCGATTTTAATGTCCTTGATGAGATTTCTAATATTTTGGGGGGGGAGATTTTTGTGAGATTTCACAATTTCTTTGATAAAAATATTATATTTTTTATATATATAGTTATAGTTTTAATACATATCATCAGAAATACTGATTTGTTCATTACAATAAAAATATAATGTAACTTTAGTGTTAAAACTCTGTAAGTGCTTAGGCACAGAACTACTGGCCTACTCATACTAGATTTCAGCCTGCCCAGTGATCATAACACCCAAATACTTAAACACTAGACAGTAAAACAAATAAACAGCCCCATAAACTTCCTCACTGTAAGACTTCTATAACCTTACCTGCAGCTTTCAACATCCCAAGACTATTTACATGATTTAATATGTGATATTATACAGTTCAGTCATGTGTTCTCAAGTGGGCAGGATGACAATGTGAAGGTTGGCATTCACTGCCAGGACTGAAGGTGTAGAAATGGGGTCACAGGCGTGTGCAGGGACAGAATTAATGTTGCTACACACTGTCCTACCTTGTAGCCTCCTGGACAACTTTGGGGGAACATAAATTAAAACTCAAAAGAACTTCTTTCTGGTTTCAGTCAGGTGGCAGCTAAGTGTAGAGGGTTTAACTCCTGAATGGAGAAGCTGCTGGACCTCCAGACTTCTCATTATGGGAATTGTGAAGCTCATCTCTTTTATAAGGTGTTGGATATCTACTGAGAAGAGATATTATTAATGAGTACTTGAAATACAGCTTTTTTCTTTCTGTTTTCACATCCTGTAAGCTCAGAAATAGCTCACAACAAGCAGAAGAGAAATGTGTAACAAAATAGAAGAAAACAAAGAAGATGTGGAAGCTGGACTGGCTTAAAAATCTTGTGGAAAAGGGAGATTTCCAATCTTACAAAAATGTGGAGAGTCTGTAGATGACATCAGTGAAAAATAGGAAGCCTGTAGATTCAGATCCGAGCAAATTCTGTGTGTCCTAGGCAAAGTTCAGTCTGCTTTATCCAGCAGTTAATGTTTTACCCAAAGAGGGCACCTTTAATGGTTTGAACTGTTCTCTAATTAAGATATTAAGGCAATGGCACATCTACTTTGTGCCACCTAGTCAAACATGATCACAAGGACACAGGAGGTGTCATCAGGTTCTTCACACAGTTCTGCTCCTTTCTGCTGAACTCAAGGCCATCAGTAACTCCAGCTCACTCCAGGACACACTTTAAACCCCTCTTCCTTCTAGTCAAAGTTCTGCTGTGGAAAGTAATAACAAGTGGGAACTAGCTGGGAAAGAGGCAGGTATTGAGGCATCGACTGCATGGCAGGTGAGGAAAGTTCAGCAGGTGAGGAAAGTTCAGCTACAGACCAGTGGCAGTACTAGGTGCTTCCAAAGGGACAGCTCCTAGGAAAAGATCCTCAGGGGCTTATCCAGGGGACATTTGTGCCAGAAGGTAACCCTACACATCCTATAAACAGCAATTATGTCCAACCCAACAGCTCCTGAATGTAATCCTGCTTATCTTTATCCTGAGCCCATCCTGCCAGGCATGAGCGGCTAATTTAATTATTGCACCCTTTATGAGATAAGAATTGTTTTCCCTATTTTTATAAACAAGATACGATCAAAATTGCAACTTGGCACGGCTCACTGGTAAGTTCAGTGTGTTGCCTCATGGAAAATTAAACAGCAGAAGCAACAACAAGACCAAACCCTTTCCAGTCAGCAAATAACCGGGTCTCCCCAACAGGACGAGCAGCACAGAAGAACAGCAAGGAAGGAAGTGTGATTGTGACCCACCTTCTTAACCTAATTGGCAGATGGGCATTTTTAAAGCCAGCTGAGGAGATAGAAGGTGTAGGTGTACCTAGGGGCTTTTCTCCATCCCTTTCTGGACAGTCTGCTCAGGACTCAGTTATTACCTATTCAGGTAATGATGTTCTTCTTGCTGAAGAACTTTACATGACACAGTAAAATGGACTACTCATGGTCTTATCTCAACTTCATGATACCTGAAAGTATCTTTTTTCTACCTTAAAGCCAAAGCAATGTAAATCATGTTCATTCTTACGTTTATTCAATTAATAGAACAGAGATATATTTCTATTCCTGATAAAATCTATACATTACATTCAGTTATACTCAGGAATGTAAAGATGGTAATGCACCCTTATAGAGAGTAAATTTACTTGCTCTTTCTCAAGGCAAATGAACAACAGCCAAAATGAACGGGGGTGTGATTTATTCCTTCCCACTGGCAGCTCTTCACTTCCTTAATTCTTCAGTCTGATACTTTCTGGTGTCTATTATGGGCTGTCGAGCTCTTCTGCAGTGCTGCAGTGCCCTTTGGAATCACAGGAGCTTCTCAGGCTGCCATGGTGCAGCTGTGATCTGCGCTAGGGTACAGAACAGGACCACCCCAAAGCCACTGGGGGAACCACACCTGTCCTCCTTGTCTGCACACCCAGCTCTCTGGTATCCCAGTGAAACTCTGGGACCCGATTTTTCCTCAGGGCTGGGACACCAAAGTTCAGAAACAGAAAAGTTTTACGAGTGAGATGTGTTGTCCCGAGAGCTTCAGTTGCCACGGAGAAATGTGCAGCTGGATTTAAGGTACCCTGAACTATGGAGCTACTGATTGTGTTGAACAAGAATTCAGGCTTGTACTTTTCAAAAATTGCAGTTAGGCTTGGTGCCTAATTTGGGACATGAAAGGCTGATTTGAGGAGGTGTCAAGGTAATCCTACTGCACCTACACATGTTAGATAAGCACTATGTGTGCTGTCTCCTGGGTCCTAAGAATTTCCACTTAGACAGCTAAACTTTCCAAATGCCATATAAGTTATATATAGAAACTTAGATTAAAAAGAAATAAATTGGGGATTATGAGTACTTTGAGAATTGGCCATCAAAACTGAGCTGGTTTTAAGGTGCATTGAAGAGCACCTAGAAGGCTCCCTTAGAGAATCTCAGGCCACCATTATATCTTTTAACCTCTAAAAACTTTTACAGCATTGCAAACAAAATATGCTTTGGATTTCTTTTACCTCAACATCTTCTACTTAAAAACAACAACAAAAAGTGAATGAACCTTGAAGGATCCACTTGAAAACCAGGAATACATTGTCTATTGTGATGTTTTATATGGCACAATGCTTTTCTGAAGAAACTTTCCCTCAATGGCCACCATCTGGTGCAACTCCTAAGGGCAAGTTAGGACTGTGTAAGAGATCTGCAGGGCCCCCTAAAACACTTCTGAGGAAAAATGAAAGTCTTATTCCAACAGACTCAAGAGAGCTCACAAACAAAGGAGTCATTCATAGCTTTATTGCAGCTTGGAGTGAGGGTGTGAGATATTGAGAAAGCTTTGTCACTAATTTCTAAGTCAGAGCTTGCAAAACACATTTGCTTTGCGAGCCTTATTTTGGCTGGTGAGTGAGTTTGTTTTAGTTGAAGTCACTGTTACATAACACGTGCTGGAAGGGTGGTTCTACACCAGCTTTTCAGGCAGTTCTAACTGAGCAAGGATTAACAAGGCCTGGGTATATGCAAAGGGCTGGCAGCTCCTTAAAAATAACACTTATGTACAGCCTCTGCCGTGAGTCTGCCCCAGTTCTTCAGAACTATGCCAAAGGCAAGCAAAAAACTTCAGCAAGGAATGGTTTGGGTTTATCCAAAATCTCTGTAGCTGACATTATGCTTGACACTTCCCTGAGGTTACTGGAGTGGCTTTATAAAACCTGTGAGGGGTCAGTTCTATCCCCATGAGCAGCCAGAAGGGCAGAACTTACGGTCCTGGGCAGCCACCCCTGAGACAACGAGAGCTTTAACTAAGCATTTCCATCACTGCCTTTAGAAACAGGCAAGATGAGATTACACCACAAGATGCACCATTTTGTCTCTTGCACACTGCTGTATGAGAGTAAGGAAATTCTTAAATCATTTAAATTCAGCAAGCTATAAAAGGCAAATAGACAAAAAAACCCAGCAACCCACAACCAAAACCCCATTACACCATGTGGACTTCTGGCATAAGAAAACTATTTCAAAAAGGAAGTCTTTCTGTTGAGGAAGGATGCAAAAGGCAGGTTTCCCACAAGAAGGTAAGTTCAAGGAGCACTGTCTACTTGACACTCAGTCATTTTTCACTTAGGAGTGAAAAGGCTTTCAGCATTTTCTCTCCTCCTGAAGACCCTAATTTTGATGCCTAAAAGTGGTATTTTCCTTTCATGTAAATGCTTTTCTCTTTCTTGTGGTAAACAGAATAAACTGACAGACTGCTTTACTGGCACTAAAATATATGAAGTCAACAAACTGCAAAAGGAGAGAAATTGTCTTTCTTCCACTCTCCATCTGCTGCAGACAGCTGAAGAGTTACTTATAGCAACCGTAGATTAGGAGAAAAATGCACATTGCTATAGAAATTGCCAACAGTAGACTCACTTGGAGAGCTTGGCTTTATTTGTAGACATTGCCAAACATTATTTGTTCTTTTTCAGGGCCAGGTTCAAAATCCGTCAAAGCCAGAGACAAGACTTCCATTAACTTCAATGGCTTTGGAGCAGATTCCCAGAGGACAGCCTGTGGCACCCCCAGCTCTGGCATTTTTAGCAGTATGTCCGTGTTGTCAAATTTCCAGTTGCAGAGAGAGAGAGCTGGATGATGCTACAGAACACATTCCTCATGAAAGGGAGCCAAAGGCACCCACTGGGAATGCACAGGCTGTGTCACTCAGCCTGATACATTTAAGTGCAGTCTCCCCCATCACACCTGTGCCTGCAGAAACGGGCTGTGTTTCTCATGTGTCGAAGGCCAAAGTGGGTGTGGGGGCTGGCTGCCAGCTCCTGCAAAGCCTGGCAAGTCAGCAGGGCCCCAAAGGAGCAAAGACTCTGAAGAAAATGTCATGCAAATATACAGTGGCCAACTGGCTGAACAGCAGCTGCCCCCAGCTCTGCAGCAGCTTGGATGTAAAACAGTTGGGTTGGGGGTTCCTGGATCATAGTTACATGGTCTCTTCCATGGGCCAGATCCATCAGATAATTAAAATATGGGTTGGCCTTCTCCTGAGCAGTTAAACCCAGTCAGAATATTCACATCTTGGCTGCTCCATAAGTTCTCCCTGTTAATCAGTCAGAAATTCATGTGGGATCTGCTGCAGTGGTTCCACAGCTGGAGTCTTGATTTTGCAGGTGTGATGAGAAAGCAAACATCCAGCACAGTGTCTATGGAGGCATCACAATGCATTTTCTTCCCCTATCTCTCATCCCTCACAATTGTCCTACCCATTAAATACTTTCCCATAAGCTTTATCTTGAAAACCCTCTTCATGGTCCTGTTTTATCCAGCTGAGCAAGACAGCCGCGAGCTGGAGGTCCAGAAAGGTCTTGGGATTGAAGATCGCTCTCAAATGTTTGACTGGATGCACATACTTGACTTTGGCAGGAAGCTTTAAAGCTGGAGCTGCAGGTGTGGGCATTGCCTTCAGCTCCCCAGTGCAACAATGCAGGAGGCATTTCTGCAATCCAGGAATCCGTCCAGCATCGCTGATTCCTGCACCTCTGCGTTGCAGTAACTGGTTCACATGGCCAAATGTAAGTTCATGTTCTTTTCAGTTTGGGGTTATGGTGGCATAAATTAATAATAACGGCATCAAATCCAGCGGAGTTAATGCCAAAGGCAGGAGGATCACAATAGCTACAGGTCCTTGTTTGTGCTGTGTTTCTCCTAAGGCTTTGTAAAGCTGAGGGGTGTCTTTCATAAGGAAGCTGAGATGCACTTAGGGATTTCAGCTCCTAAATGTTGCTGGGCTTGCTTCCTTAAGTCCATCAGCAGCCTGTGGAATGCGCACATAGGGCTCCCAAGTAGTTCTGATGATTAAGGCAATATTTTCATCTTTTCTAAATCATTATTTTAACTTCAGGCCTTCTCCTCTGCCTCCCAGCAGGTATAAATACTGTAGCTCTATAAAGTTGAGCAACTTAGCTTTTAAGGGATGACAGGAGCATTTCACTTCGGGTGTGGAATTTTAAGTGGACACAACAGTTCAAAATGAAACTTTCTTGGAACAGCTGAGATTAACATATTACATATGTGTAAACAGGTGGGCAGGATGAATACGATTCAATAATTAGAGACATTACATTAGCATCCAAAAGAAGCCCCTCAAAGAACAATTGTTAAAAATAAAGCAATGCAAAACCATTAAATTGTTTTAAAATTTTTAAATTGTATCTAGAGGAGCAGTATGTGTTTTCTCATCTCATAGCTCCTTGCTTTGCTCACTCCCCTCATTCTCCTCTTACTCCTATTATTTTATCTCTTTGTTGTTGTTATAAAGACCTCCAGCTTTAATGTTTGCACAATGATGCCTTTGATGGAGGAGCTTTATCTCACTTTCCCATGTGTCCAACAGCAGCATATATCGACTTTATCTTGTCTCCTCATGAGGAAAGCAATGCTTTAATGTCTTCTCTTCCAAGTGATGCCACCTGGGATGTGACATTTGCACAATGGGCCACACAAGGCCATTGCAGTGGCTCAGCAGCAGCACTTGTTGTGTGTCTCCTTAGACACAACCACCACTATATATTGCAAAGCAACCTGTTCCACGCTCTGTTGCTGCTGCTGTGGGAAGCAGCAAAGAGCAGGAATGCTGATAACATGACAAGGATGACATCTCAAGCTTTTGAAGAAGTCAGCAGAAGGAGTGGTAGTGTGGTAAGCAGGATGAGTGCCACACAGGGCATTGGGCTGGGAATGTGGCTGGGGATTGCAGTTCTGATTTCTCTTGCTGGATGCTTGGCTGGGGAGGAAGCAACTGATGATGAAGGAACCCTCTGCTCAAAGTACCAGCAACCTTTCAACCGTTCCTGCTATGAGTTTGTGAGACTCCAGCAAACCTTCACGAGTGCCCAGAGCTGGTGTGAGAGAGGAGGAGGGCACCTTGTCTTTATTCAAAATGAGGAAACTCAAGAGTTTTTGCAAAAACATATTGCTGAGGATCAGGAGTGGTGGATAGGACTGATCTCAAGCTCCTTGCCGAATGAAACTACTGACGGTAGGTGGTTTTAGATTCACATCTTTAAATCTGTATCAGCCCATGATGCTTTCTTGACATGATAGTCCCTCTGTAGATATCTGCTGAGAAGCCTCTGTCTTTTGTTGCTATATCTTCAGATCTATAGTAAGATGTTTTTAATTGCCTGCTTCACTTCCCAGTTGCATATTATCAATTCACATTGTGGTGTTGTGAACACATGGTGAATTAGATCAGCCTGCTGACCCAGTGAAACAAATACGCTGGGTTAGGTCTCCAGTGGAAGAGCAGACTGAGCCAATTCATTCCATGAGGAAGTGCTGCAAGGTCTGATGCAAGAGAAAGGGTGGAATCCTGAGGCTGGGAGCACAGGACAAAGTGGCAGTGTCTCTTTTAATGATTGTATCAGGTTCAATATAAAATGTAATTGAAGATCCTTACCCAGACTAAACCACCTCTGCTTCAGTAGGAGCAGGGCTACAATCCTGCTCTGCAGGCTCTGACTCTTCACTGAATTATTGTGGAAAATAAACATTCAGGATACAATTTCTTTGTTCACAGGGTCAATGATTTGGCTGGACACTTCAAATATAAGCTACACTAACTGGTACAAGGATCAGCCATCTTCCATCTCATCTGCATGTGGGTACATCCTGAAGAATGCCAAGTATCAGTGGGGCGTGACTGAAAATTGCAGCCAGGAATTTGACTTCATTTGTGAGTTTGGTAAGATATACAAGAGCTGGACCAGCAAAGTGAGTGTGCTGTGCCTACAACGGGGCATCAGTTGCCTTGTTGCTTTCAAAGTAGCTGGGCAGTAACTTCATCAATCTTATTAAATGCAAACAAACAAAATACAACCCCAGCAGTTGCTCTTTTTCCAGTGTGCTGTTGTAAGACCTGATCCAAAGAAGGAAGAACCCAGAAATCATGGGGATTTGCAGGTGCTCAGCACCCCACTGTTGTGGTCCAGGGTGTCAGCAGAGGGTTAATGAAGCAGAAAAGGGTCTGAGTGTGAATCTCATGTGTAGCTGCCCATGACCACAGTGGACATCAGCTGGCTACTTTAAAACAATGGTTGCAAGAATAAACTCCCACATCACCACAGCACCTGAGCGAGGTGGGACCTGTATGACCCTTTAAAGACACTCTTGATCATAAATGTGTGCCAAAATAATTTCCACTTGTAACTGAAGCAAAAATACAGCCAGGCTTCCAGGGAAACCACTCCTAGCAGCTTGGAGTGAGCAGAAGTGAGGACAAGTTTTTCCTGTTTCTTCCTAGACCCCTCCATCAGGTGAAGTTCAAGGGCTTCCCTGGGTTAAGGAACCAGACACAAGCCTGTACTTCCTGCTGGCATTTTAGTGCTCAGACAGAAAATCTACAGATATTGTGTCCCTTAGATTATGACTTGGAACAAACAGTCCTGGAAAGGAATGGCAGCAATATCATCCCATTCAATATATAGATATGAGGGGAATTTGTTTTCCTTGTGCTTTGCACATAAGTTAAATATTTTACACTGTAGCTGGGACTGAGGTCATAAGCACTGGAAGGACAGTCTGGCTGTGTGCTCACTAATATAAAAATACTTTGAATCAAGCAAGCAATTACAGGTTTCCACAAGCTCTGGAAGTGCTGCTGCCCTGGTCCAGCACTCTACTTCTTCTGACATAAATACCAAGTTGTTCCACAATAAGCAAAGCTAATAATGTTCTATTTCCTCTCCTGACTTTCTGTTCCACATCCCCTCCCTACACTCCTCAACACTCCCAGTTCACTCCCCAATCCCCAGCACGTCCCACCTCTGCAAATACTTTTCATTCCCTCAGCTCCTTCCCCTGCAGCTCTGCAGCTGCTCCAGAGCTCCAGCTGTAAGTGTTGGCCAGTTGAATCCCACATCGTGGAACAGATAAACAGGGTTATAATCCCTAGTCCTAATAGAGGCTGTAGTGATGTAGCTCTTTGTCTTCTCCCTAGCAATTGCTTTTCATGACATTTTAGGGTGTTTTGAGGTTTATATCCATACATCAAATTTGGTTGAAGATGACTAACATTAAAAATGATTGGGGGAGAGGAAATTGGCAGACAGCACAATCCCTTAAGCTTATTTTCCTTGCAAAAACAGACTAAAATTATTTTTCCATTACAGCTACGGTAGACAAATGTCTGCTTGCAAGGAAACTATCATCTGTTACCATAGGATATGACTTAGAGCCCATTAAATTCAAAGAGAGTTTGCATTATTGGGCAACAATATCCTACACTACATCCATCATTCCACTACCCAGGAAACCAGATTGTTGAGGCAATTATAGCCTTGTTTTCAGTATCTACAGCCCCTGTGCATTCACACATATACAAATTACAATAACAGAGTTGAGTCCTCTTTTACCAGCTTTGCATGCAAGGAATTAGATCCAATATCCCAGAGAAATGGGAAATATTTTCAGTAGTTTCTCTGGATGATAAATGTTTGGAAATTCCCACAACTTGGCAGTGCCTCAGTTTTTCTGTAAAATGGATGTAGTGGTACTTAACAGCTTCACCCATGGCTACTGTGAGATTGGTGCTCACAAACACTGAAATGAATAGTGGCTCCAAATAGTACCAATATTTGAATTTAATATCTCTGATGCCTGGTAACTTTCTACTTGATCATCTGAGCTAGGAATATGTGCACAATCAACCTTCCAGACAGTGTTCTGTCTTCATCCTTTCTTTGCCCATCTACCTGAGCATTATTTGTGTTTATTATTTCAATTCTACCATTTGATGCTCTACATATTGTAGTAAATATGTATGTACTGAACCAGGGTTTGTACACAGGAATGCAAAGCAGGTTTTGTGCACCTTTCCATGTAAAAGTTGCTGAGACAGCAAATAGTGCAGAAAATCTTTATATAAAGTAAAGAACAACAAAAATGCACGAGATAATAGTCCGGACTAGAATTTAACAGCAAGTTATTTTTCAAGCTTATTTAGAGAGCTTTAATCTGTAAACTGATCATGTTGCTATAGTTACAGCCAGGCTTAGCCTTAGCCTTTAAATAACAATAGCACACAATTATTGCAGTGTGCACACGCTGGCACAGTTAATCAAGGGACCTGAGGGGAATGAGCCAAACAGCAACTGGAGGACAATGTGTTTAAACCTGGGACAGCTGAAACAAAAACATTCTTTTGCAACACTCCCATATGGGAGCAGTCTTTCACATCCTCCTCTGCAGGGTATTAAGTATCCTGATTACTACAGGGTACCAAGAATTCTGAAAGATAATTAACTGTCCCAGATTAATCAAAGAATGAGGTGTATGCACTCAGAGCTATGACCTTACTCATCTGAGCAGTCCTGCTGAGTGAAGTCAGTCAAATATCACACAGGAACAAAGGTGTCTCTGTAGCAGAAATGGGATCAGGTCCCATACTTAATATGCAAACTACTCTCCTGAGCAATTACCTGAATATTATGCAAATCACACACCGCCACAAAGCTCTTTCGGAAGTAAAGAGTAACTTTAAACTTTCCAGTATTGCAAGTCAAACAAATGCTAAGACTTTTCCACCAAAAAAAAAAGGTTTACTTTTTAGATTAAAATATTTTTGTTCATTGAAAATGTCCTTGGTGTTCTAAGGCAGTAAAAACATAATTCTATTAATTTTGACTTTTGAAAAATAATGGGTTTTTTCATTTTCTTAATTGTTTAGCTTAGAAGGGAGAAAATAGGAGAAATAGAAACAAAAAAAAGGGGACATGCAATAGAACTGTAGCAGAATTTTTCAGAAATGCAAAAAGTTAGAATTTTTTTCTTTTTTTTTTTTTTTGCTGCTAGAATCTGGCCAGAGCATTGCTTGTGATAATTACAATGCCACTGTAGAGTGTGGATCTGGAGAAGTTATTCAAATTGGAGAGAGCTTCTATGGACGAAAGACCCCTCATTACTGTGTGTCTGAGACTCCTCTCCAGGAGGATACAGATGAAGGCTGCAGCTGGATCAGTGTCAGAGATGAAGTAACAGGTAATTTATGGCATTGCTTGTCAGAAACAGAGAGTAGGTGCCAAAGTTCCTGGTCCCCAAAGTACTTCAACTTGTATTTCAGTAGAGTTAGTGAATGGGAAAGTAGATTATTCCTAAAATGAAGGGGATCACAGAGAAGTTCTGACAGGGAGGAGGTTCCTCCAGGAGGCTGGATGGAAATGAGGGACTTTGGGAGGAACGAAGATTCAGAGAAGGAGAGGAGGAGCAAATGGAGAACAAGGGTGTATCTGGCTCCTCTTGCTGTGTGAAGAAAGTATGTGGGCACATTACTGGCTGACAAACGCAATGGGAGATGCCAGGTTTGGCAGAGATGGGAGAGGACACATCCAGACAAACCCAACTCCAACCCAGGTGGGTTGACACCCACAGGAACACGAAGGCAGGAGGGACCTGCTGCTCCCTTCCATGTGTGGAGCACCCAGCCCACTGGGGCCAAGGGCTCTGCTGCTTCCCAGACTAAACAGTGACTCTGACCCGTCCCTGTGGTGATTCTTTGGGCTTTTTTACCTGCTCTAACTCAGCTTTATTCCAATAAAACAAAATGGTGCTAAGAAAGCATTAAGCAACACACTAAAGCCAAAGTGATGTGGAAGTTTGTCTAGAAATCAGTGACATGGTACTGCTTCTCCTCTGCTTTCTGTTTCTCTGTGGTGCCAGTTAAAGACGAAAAGTTGATATAAAGCTCTCCTTTCCAGGCCAGTGTCACGGTCTCCAGGCCTGTCAGGTGACAGCAGATGGCACTTTCTTTGGAGATCCTTGTCCAGCTTGGGGAAGCTATTTGTCTATTCAGTACCACTGCAAGGAAGGTAAGAGGGAGGGGCCTGGCAACACCAAAAGCCTGCCCTGTTCTTTGCTGGAACATTGGGACCAGTGATATTTATCTTAAAAATCACTGCTCCATCCTCAGGGAAGAAACTGGAATAGCAGTGGCCACTAAAAATAAGCACAAAAATGTAGATTCCCTGTCCTAACTGAGGGGTTTGGTTAGAATAGAAAGCCTGGAAATCCAGACACATAAACCACACTTGAACAAAATTACATCCAACAGGAAACTTGACCAGTAGGGATGGAAAAGAACCAGCTCCCTGTCACAGCACTAATGCACACAGATCAGCAGCAGCAGCTCTGGTTTGGAGCAGGCTGGCTCTCAGTGGATGAAAATGAATTAAATTATGTAAGAAATGCAGGCAAACACTGGCATGGAATTCTGTCATTCTGTTTTACAGGTCTGCAGCTGGTTGTGACAGAGACATGTTTTGTCTTTGAAAATGTGACAGTCAGTCTGAACTGGCTGCTCTCACCATACTCTGGCAACCTTTCCTGTACCATCAGCACTGGAGATGGTCACACTGTCGATCCTTACTACCCTCCAACGTAAGATATATCCTTCCTGTATCATCAGACAAACACTGTATTTCATTGCTTGCCCTTTATTGAATATTTCAAGTCTCATAAATACGTTAAAAATTAAGTAGATTAATAATAGACCATAACTACAAGACTCTTGGATCTGCAGAACCCTCTTTTGAAATTATTACAAAATTTTATGTCAAGCTGCCAACCACAATATTTCTTGTGTTTATTATAACAAGTGTTTCCTGTTTCTAAGAGCATTTATTCTGGATCCTAAGACTCAAAATTACTGAAAACATGTCAGTAATTGCCAAGGAGCAGGCAAACATTATTTTCTTAACTTTAAAGAGTATTTTTTGATAACATTTAAAATATAACAAGGACATTCTGGACTTTTTTTTTTTTTCAATTGCATAAAAATTCTGTCTTTAAGAGATCAAACATTTTTCTGTTGGATTTAAAAATCAGATTTTGTCCTAGTACTGGGAATGACAGAGAAGGGTTCTAGAAATTTATTTTTATCTACTGATGGAATCCTACTTGAGTCAGCTAGAAAAACAAGAGTATAAGAAACAAACCCAAAAATGTGCTAGTAAGAGTAAACTTTCTTTCAGAGCTACAGACACAGGCCTGTAGAACTTGAAAAAAAATTTAATAGTGAGCCTTTATGGAAAATATATATAATATATATAATATATATTTGCTAGCTGTAAGCAAGGCCTTGCTGGTTTTATGGGACACACTTCACCTACTAAATAGCTCACAGACACACTCATCTGTGTTCTGTGTCCAGTCTGATACCCACTCTTACAGGAATTGCTTCTTCTGGTCTGATCTTGTCTTTGGCATGCTTTGAAAGTCCAGTTAGAGTGACACCTGTTTCTTCATTCAAGCACCTAATGAAAAATATGCTTTATCAAGGATGATATGTCCTGATCTTTGCATTTGCTGGGTGATACCATGGTAAGAATCTAAGGAGTTCAGAGAGGAGAGTGTCTGGAATATTACTGATTTGACTTCCATGGTGTTTGTAATTCAGGAAGGATATCCTTGGGCTCTTTGCATCATCTCCCCATGTATTTTAGTGACAATAGCAACCCCCATAGCCATTCATCTCCCACTGCTATGGTGCCTGGAGCTGCACCAGAGCCAGGAGGGAAGAGACATTTTTGCTGGCACGGGCAAGGACAGAAGCAGCTGCACCTAAAACCTGTCATCTCCCTACTTGACAGCAAAATAGACCCACCTTTATAGATGTGCTTTGGGAATGATCACCCTGAGATACAGCCCTAATAACACCAGAGATGGAAGAAGGGGAGAGTCTTCCTCCCTATAAATTCTGTGCAAATAAAAAAGGATTATAGTGATTGCAGGAGCCAGGTCAGAAATTTGGGAATGTGACAGTGTTACCATGTAGGGTGAAGGACTTCCCAGGACAGTCTTCCACAACAAGCAGTTGTTCTCTTCCTATTCCAGCCTGGTCAGCAACATCACACACAGATACTCCTCTCCTGGAGAGTTCACTGTTTTTGTGGAGTGCACTACCAGCGAATGGCACGTGATGGCCCAGAGGCAGGTGACTGTCCAAGATAAGATGGATCAACTCAGCATTACTGGGTGCTACAGCCAGCATGAAACTGGGAATGGCTCTCACTGCCGAGCACTGTATGGGGAGGTGTTGTGGATTCAGGTGGAACTCAACAGAGGTGAGGGTCATTTCTCTGAATAATTTCAAGGGCAAGATATTTCACCATCTAAAATATAAGTATAAATGATTTTTTCCTATTCACAAAGCTGAAAGAGCATGAGCTCTGTCAGAGCATGAACTCTAACTTTAGTCATATAAATCCACAGGATGCCAGTCAGAATGTTTCTGTATTTGAAGTTAGACATTCACAGAAATGCTTCTCTGACTGAGGGTAAGAGGATTCCATGCTGAGCTGGGCACATTTGCTGGTGTTCATTTCTTTCTCACTTCAAGTGCCTGGAAACCACATTTATGCTGAAAAAATAAAATTCAGTAGTGTATGAATTCTCTTGGCTGCCCAAATAGTACCCCCAGGAAACACATGATAGAGTTCCATAAAGTCACCTAAAGTAACTTTATTAAAAAAGACTGCATTGCTCCAGTTCTTGTGACTCCTGCATAAATACTGGAATGCTGCACAAGGCAGCTGGAATTGGTTGGCCTATTACACAAGCTGTGTCATAATTCTGGTGTGTGTTTTACAGGCAGTGGAGTGACCTACATTGTGTTAGCAGATAACATAACCCTGGCTGAATCCAGTGCAAAGGAAGGAATTGCCCCTCATAACCTGACACTGGACAGCGCCTCTCAAGAGCTGCTGGGCCCAGGGATACATCAGCTGGAAATCCGAGCATCCAGCAACACCACGGCCTCAGAGATCTCCGAGACTTTCTCCGTTCACTTCGTGGAGCCAATATCTGGCCTTCAGGCTGCGCTGGCTTCCCACACTGTGCAGCTGGGGGGGAACGTGGAGGTGAACGTGTCTGTGCCTCGTGGTGCCCCTGACGAGGTGAGGGTTGAGGTGACGGGCGCTAACGGAACGCACTCTCGCACGGGAGCTGGGCCTCGTGGGGAACCTCGCACGTACGTCGTGCCCGCGCGCTCCGAAGGTACGGCGAGCACACTGACACCTCCCCACACACACAGCTGAGTCACAGAAAGAGTCACAGCACCCTGGGCTGGAGGGACAGTCATGTACAGTCGTACTGACCTGTAAGGGAGCTAAAAAATTGAGCTGACAAATGGGCCTCCCCACGGGGACTGAAAGCAAAGCTTCAGCCGAGCCTTGCGATGGAAAAGACAGTAAAAAGACATAGGGTTTAGTTTTTTATGACACAATCCGATTCAAGTACAAATGAGGACACTTTCCTGAGTCACAAAGTGTTTTCCTCCTGTTTGTTCATATGTGTAACATTTCAAGTTTAGACTCCTCTGCATTTTACACTGAAGTAATTAACAATCTGAGGAGTTCTCACTAGAGATGACAAAGAAAAGGGGAGCTTTTCTGTGTGCCCGTTTCCAACACATAGTTTTTGTTGGACTTAATTATGAATAAGCTTTTAAGTAGTATTTTCTTTCCATTATCAAGTAATCAAGGCCTTTAAAATGTGAAATTAGGGAGTTTATGCTTAGGAGTTCATTCAGTGGCAGAAGATAAAAAAAATCCCCTCCTCTAATGAACTGTTCCAATCCCATGGCAAGGTTGGAACAGCAGAAGCTAATTATAATTTCATTTGATGTTTTAAAATTATTCAATATTAAAAGTTTTATTAGGTCTTCCTGTACCTGTTTGAACATCCCTTTCTTTCAGGCAGAAATTTTCAGACTGGACAGCTGCTCTCTCAAGATGCCTGAACTCATTTGGACTCTAGTTTACTGTGTGATAATACAAGCAGGTGGCAAAGAACAAGCATGGCAAGGGCTAGGAACAAAGGCAGATGAGTTATTAGAAGTTGAGATAAAGAGGAAGAATATTTCTTGAAAAACCTTTCAGTAGAGGACACCTATCGGAAAACCCCCTGAAAATTCTTAAGAGAAAAGAACAGGATTTTCTATAGAAATTGGATGTTATACCCCAGACCTGATGGACTGGTCCCATTGCTACTCTTAAGTGGCCATTTGTCTTCTCCAGGTATTTTCCTAGTGAAAGTGGTGGCCAAGAATGCCTTCTCAAACATGAGTCTGGATCTTGGATTCATCACTGTGTTGGCAAACACTTCCCATAAAAAAGGTAATTGCATTAATCTGACAGTGGTGGTTTTGACCACACTTTTTGCAATCAGAGCCCTTAATGGCATATTTATACTTTGCATGTAGTAATTGCTTTCCTTCCAACAACACTGCTGAAAACTTTTGTGGAGGCTTCTTACTGATGAAGGCAGATTCCCTGACTTTGAAGTAGTCATAAATTAGCATCACCCTGTATATGCCACACATTGCACATTTGCTGTTTGTCCTAGAAATAATTAGTGGAGTTTATGGCTAAGGACACAGCTTTGAAACCAGAAAGTATTTGCATCACAGCAGTCTCATAATTGCTGTCAGTAAATGCTTCTAGATGGCTCATCCTTACATTTACAAAATCAGATTATACCAGGAATAAAATAACCTTAGTTCTAATTGTACTGAAACTTTTCCAGTGCTTCCCCCCAATTTTTCTTTGTACATCAATGAAACTCCATCACCTTCTGTGAGTATGTTTTGATTTACATCATTATGTTTGAAGAATCAGGATCATCTTCTTTACAGCCTGTGATGAGCTTGTTGTTACAATTTTACCTATTTAACTTTTACTGAGGATGTCTGAAAGCTTTACAGGTAGCACTAAAATATTCTGCTCCTTTTTTTTTGCATTAAACAGATTCTGCTAGGGAAGAAGGCAGCTACAAAACAAATACCCAAAAGGCAAATGTAAGTATTATTTAAGGATCTTTCTTTAAAATTGAAACACATATAAATTTTTCTTACCATTGAAATTGCTGCATAAGACGTTGGAGAGAAGTGTTCATGGCTTAGTAGATTAGGGACTAGGTGTTCTGTGCCCCAAATCTACACCAAAAGTCTTGGAGGCAAATGTGTTTCCAGACATTCGATCTACAATTCATAAAAAAAAGATTAGAGAAAATTAACTTTTCCCAGCAATTCAATTTTGGAAGTTGAAATTTGTTTAGATTAATTTTTCTTTAATCTACTTGGATATTGCAAACCTTTCTCTGAAGGGTGATCCTTCAAGCAGAATTTAATAAATTTTTATATTGTTTCCAAGTGTTTTCCATTTCTATATTGGAATGTATAAATTACTTTGCAACGAAAAAAACCCCAGTTTATGGCAAACTAAGTAGTTAAGGACACATCAATTGCTAGCAGCTGTCCAAATTTAGAGAATAAAAATGCCAGATAGAATATTTGATCATCTTAGACGTCTGGTTTGTAACTGTGACACTGGGAGACAGACATCTGCTGCAGGAGATATGATGCTTCACAAGAAGGCATCATGCTTTACAGATTGCCTGTAGGAATATATTGCATCAGAGGAACATAAATCAAATTCAAAACTAAGTTTATTACAGTTTGTTCCACAGAAAGACAATCTCAGGTACCTCCCTCTTTATCTATAGCTGTCATGTATCCACTTCAGACTAGAAGGTGCACTAGAAATAAAATGGTTGTCCAAGGGTTAGAAGTCTTGCTCCAGATGTCAAGAATTAATAGGACTTAGTTTTCTGGGACCTGCACTCCCAAGCCATTTCTGTATTCAGGAGAATTTTGCCACACAATTTGTCTGTGCCATCTGCTTCTATTCCCACAGCTTCTGCTTCCATACTACCTCTGATCAGGGAAAGACCATTTAAACTACAGATCTGCACCCAGTCATTTGGGGTCTAAACTTTCAGATCTTTTTCATTATAAAGAAACAAGATATGTGTGTACACACTCTTGTCCTAACTGATGCATTTATTATTATTTAGGGTCACAAAAGAGAAACCAAAATCTATGTTAAACCAAGTCGCCATGTGGATCCTTTCACAACTGTTACACTTGGCTGGCCAGACAACGACAGTAATTCCAGTTTTCTCTGGTCCTGTGGTATGTGAATTACCTGAACTTTTTTCACCAACTTCTATTTGATGAGTAACAAACTCACTGTTGTGTCGGGTCAAGTGGTGAAAAT
This sequence comes from Pachyramphus minor, assembly GCA_013397135.1. Classification (NCBI taxonomy): domain Eukaryota; kingdom Metazoa; phylum Chordata; class Aves; order Passeriformes; family Tyrannidae; genus Pachyramphus; species Pachyramphus minor. The sequence continues at coordinate 77,705 of VYXB01008628.1, read as the reverse complement.
CTGACTAAAGGATAGTTTGTTTTCTGGCTTTAAAGTTTGCCACTCACTGTACATGAAGAATGTCCTTCTACCTTACCCTGGTGCTAACACCAAGCTAATCATGGTGTATTAATATGGCATAATACTCAGCTTTGTCTTCTCCCAAAGGTTTCAAATTTTCAAGATCTGCCTTTTCTAAGCTTTCACCCTCATAGTCAAGGACTAGACCTGAGCATTTGCAAGGAACATGTGTCTCAATAAAACAACAATAATTAGTATTAAACATGATGCAGAAACATTTCTGGCTGAAAATTGGATTCAGGACATCTGTGTTCTGTCCCCATAATTATCCTTGACCTCATCCATTACTTTGAAGAAGTCAGCCTATACTCCAAACCCAGATTACCAACTATTTAAATTGGGCTCAGGAAACTTTTTTGCTCTATAACGCTCTTTAAAACCTACGGCAGGAAAGTCTTTTACAAGGTACTGTTCTAATTATAAAGGAAATGTTTGTGCAGGAGCTTGTTGGCCTGCATGGAATGAATGTGTGCTGCAACAGATAATCCTAACCAACCAATCTGAGGTGCAAATCCCACCCACCTGCCTTCCTCCTCCAAAATCAGCAGTGACTGTCAGGATTACAGTCCGAAACCACGGCAGTGAAGAGAGACAGGACGAGCAGTGTCTCTATGTGACTGCAAAACAAGAACTGCAACTGGAAATCAGGTCTGTTTTTAAACCCCAGTATTCACTGGTTAATGCTATTACTGCACAAATATAGTGCAAGGCCACAATTACCAATAATAGTGATAATAAAGTGATAATGTTCTTATAGTATCATAGAATTACAGAATGGTTTGGGTTGGAAGGGACTTTAAAGATCATCTTGTTCCACCTCTCTGGCGTGGGAACACCTTCCACTATGCCAGGTTGCTCAGAGCTCCATCCAACCTGGCCTTGGACACTTCCATGGATGAGGCAGCCACAGCTTCTGTGGGCAACCTGTGCCAGGGCCTCACTGCCCTTATAGTAAAGAAAACTTATCATTGTAAATCCACTTACTGTAAAAATATTATCTTGCTGCATTTTCCAGTCCACATTTCTGAACATAATCCTTTGAATAATTGAATAATATTCTTCCCGAAACACTTTGACCCCACTACATCCTTCCAATGTTGGAGATTTCCATATGCAAACCTCATTGAAACTATGGGAATAAACATCATAAGATATGTCTGAAATTTCTACTCGACATTTCACACAGTTACTACTTGTAACTCCCCTCTTACATCCTTTACAGGTGTGAGGCAAACTGCAAACCAGTGAATGTTAGTGATGATGTCGTTTTGAGTGTCTCTGGACAGAAGGACTCCCAGGCCATACATTATAACTGGTATTTGGATAACACTCCCCAGACCAAGGTGAGAGCACCAGATTTGTCAGAAATACTGCACACACAAAGATAAATGTCCACTCTGAGGGAAAGCCACAGAGGGATGCTTTGTCAAGTGGACGCTTTGAAAATACAAGTTAAGATTGAGACAAGGGGGTGCCTGGTTTGGAAAGGGTTATAATGAAGGGCACCAAGCTGCCACACTGCTCCTGGTAAATCACAACAGAAAGCACAGCAAAGAGCCTTTTTGCTGTCCAGAAAACTGTCATGTTTTCTCTTCTGTCTGATTTTCCAGTCTACAACCCTCCCTCTGGCCTGTGGCCTGACTGGTTTCCGGCAGAACTCTTTGAATTTGCTTCAAAGCAACACATCCGTGTTGAGAATGAACAGCTCCTTCTTGCAGACACAGGGAGAAGCTTTTCAGATTAAAGTAACAGGTAGGGGCAAGCAGGGTTTTAGGGCTTTTCAGACTCCTTTGAGATAATCTCTGCTGTCATGACATCACACTGACGTTACACACGCATAGTCTTGCTGACAAATATGAAGTGAAATTAGTCCTCAGGTTGAAAGCTGTTACTTTATATGTGGGTTCTTTAAAATAATGAAGGGAGAAGTTTTTTCTGGGCTGTTGCACAGCAGGACAGATTCATTTATCTTACTCCAAGCTGTCAATAACTTTGCTCAGGCTCATCCAAAATGAAGCTTTGTAAATGCTTGATCAAATAACCCAGCTTTGCTTTATAATGCAAGCATTACCATATTTTTAACAGTGCTTTTCCTCTTATGGTTTATTCAGTAGCAGGATTTAATTTCTAATTAGACCCCGGCTGATGTTTGTGGTGCCTGAAGGAGCAGCACCGTTGCTAAGTAGGCGCAGTGAGTGCCCGGAGCTCGGTGCTGCTGGGGCACGATCATTGCCGACGTTCTGCTTCCTCCACCGCTCCCAGCAGTGACTCAGCGCCGCTACGGGGAAGGGATGTACCTTGTCAGCACCATGCCCGCGCCCGGCATCCCCCGCTGTGCCGTGTCTCCCGAGCAGGGATCCGTGCTCACCACCTTCAGAGTGTCCTGCAGCGCTCCTGCCTTGGTGGATTCCTCCCAGCGCAGTCCCAGCGGGCAGCTCACCTACTGCTTCTATCTGAAACCGAGTAAGTCCCCAGGTGAACTGTTTGGCTGCTCCACAGTTCCAGCAAGTGCTGCTGCTTCACTGACGAAGCAAAGACATAACCTGCCCTCTCTGTGGGAACACCGATCCCGAGTCAGCCAGGCCTGCCCAGGGCAAGGCCAGAGTCCCCTGTTTGCAGAGAGCAGGAGATGTCTGGCTGGTGTCTGGCTGGTGTCTGGCAGGTCACCCTCTCTTTCCTGTTTCAGATTCTCTCCTGGACTGCAGCCCAGATCCTGAACTCTTCCCGGTCTATCTTCCACTTGGAGAAGAGGAAAATAATTTTATTGTACATGTGACAATTACTGTTAGCAACAGCTTTGGTGACACAGTTCAGACAAATGCTTCAGTGAAGGTACATGGTAGAATTACTTTATTTCAAGAACTTCCAGGTTGATACCTAACCCATGATTCACGTTTGGAGCTTGTTCCTGTTTTTGACATATCACTTCCTTTTGAATGTGCCATAATCGCTATCTTCCTATCCAACAAGGACTATTCTCTGTGTGCTCAAGGTAGTCAAAAGTATCTTCCACTGTCCTTTTTCCAGGACAGAGGTTTAAAAGATGATCTGTTTGGACATTGGGTAGCATCAGGTGTATTTAGTGAGTCTGGAGTTATTCTGTCGGCCCCAAAAAACTCCTGGTTCTTCCCCAGTGCCCCAGCAAGAAAATCCTTATCAGGCCATTAAAAATAAAACATTTAAAGCTTGGAACATGAGGTGTTATGTCCCACTGTAGCTAGGCTGTCATTAGGATGATCATGGAAGCTGCTCAAAAGTAATTATAACAGCGCTGGCAATGTTGAGAGTGTATCTGATTTCTTCATCAGGTTGGACCTGCAGATGGGATGGAAGGGAACCTGACCCTGCAGGGCATGGTATCTGAGAAGGCAACCACCATCCTTAAAGATGGGAACAACAGCATGAGCCTTTTCCAGCTCTACAAATCAGTGACATCTGTCCTTAACCAGCAGACCCAAAAGGAAAGCTTTAACATGTCTTTGCAGACAAGTACACGAAAAGAGGTCAGCCAGACACTTGTTTTCTTGCAGCACAATGTCATATAATGGACTCTTCATATTCTTTGACAAGCCTTAAGTAATAAAAAGCTCACGTATCACCACCTGAAATCAATGGAGGTTTCAAGTTTCGAGCATCTGTCTCAGTGTTTGGCACAGGTTTCAGCTATTTTCACTATTTGCCTACATAAATAATTTGTCTTACCACCCACCAGTAAAACAATTAATTCTCAATTGTTATTGCATTAATTTAAAGTAGTTAATTTAACCCCAATTTTCCACAAACAATTTAAATATCATTAAAATGGCCTCTCCTGTGGGATAAATAGCCTATCCAGTTTTCCCCAAAGGCACTAGATGGCAGGTAATTTTCTCTTGCCCATTTCAGCCACCAGTTGATGTTTCAGTTACAAGCTGATATTTGTATGGCGCTTTGAGTGCCTCAGATGAAAAGATCTAGAGAAACGCAATGTATCCTTCAATTATCATTCATTATTTGAATAACATCAATCACACATGGCTCTGCTTTTCTGGAAGTGGCATTTACACAGTAATTCACACACATTAGTACAAATTCTCACAAGTAACTCTCCGTGCTCTTAATGGATGTGAAGTGTATGAATTCTCTGTGCTGGGAGGTAACACAAAACTCATGATTATACAATTACTAAGGCAAGTGGCATCTTGTCACTAGGCCTAATATCAGCTCAAATGATCCTTGTTGTGGAGTCTTACTCTACTTCATAATTTACAGCAAGCCTGGCTGTCAATATACAGCACCACTTGCACAGTCTTAATTAGCATCTTTTTCCTTTGCCTAATTATCCCTTTTCGTCCCAAGCTCCGAGGGCTGATGCTGACAACTCTCTCTGCTGTTAATGTAACATCAATGCAGGCTGCTCTTCAGATGTCAGAGGTGTTGAAAGAAATCACTTACAGGAGTGAGGAGCTGTCTGTCTCAGCACAGGTAAGACCCAACTCATCTTCCACACTAGCAGTGGAGACTCTGCTGCATCCCATTGACCTTGGAAGAGATTCCGTGCCTTACTGTTCTTATCCGTATTTTCAACTCTACCAGCATGTCTATTTTGATCAGGAGAGAATACATTTTGCTGTTTAGAGTAAGTAAATTCCACTCTCAGATATTGTCTCAGCAACCTCTGCAATCCAGGCTATGACCATTACATTTATCACATGTTTTTAGATAGCAACCTTAACTTTTAGCCAGAAATATATTAGGATGTATGCTTGGTCTTGTAAAACACTTTTAGAACCCTGAAGAAAAGCTGTCCAGGAGAGGTTCTTCTAAAATTTCCCACATGCATTTGTCCCTGATCCTGTCACTGCCCAAAATGCACACAGGCAAGCTGTCAGTGCCTGAGCACCCAGAGCAACTGGGCACAGATGTGCAGATGGGTCTCACAAAAGTATCTCTCAAATCTTATCTGGCAACATGACATTATCAATAGATGATGCTATTTACGCTTAAGGTGTGAGCACATGGGAGGACTAGTTAATTTAACACTGGGGAAGTTTCCCAAACGTGCAGGCAATAAAAAGAGCTATCCTGATTTCTGGTCTGTTGTAGGGTTGGAGCCAGACAACGGCTCGGGAGCATTTCAGCAGGATGTGGTTGACTTTGGCAAGACAAGAGCATAGCTCAGGTTCAGCCCTCACCCTACAGTGAGGCTGCCTGGAGTTTGCAGGCTGTGGGAATGGATGTGTCCAAGCTTGCAATGAATTTGCCTGGCTCCCTCACCATCCTGGGCTAAAAGCTGGCCAGTGCTTTCACAATCACAAAGTAATCACTGGCTGCATTCAGGCACAAGATAAAAATGGTACAATTTGTTCCACTTTGGCACTTGGCACAAGGCCAAGGGTATCACTTGCTGGCAACTCAATAGGGTTTGTGGAACTAAGATTGAAACACAGATGTGTTTAGCAATATGGTGGTAATTTTTAGCCAGACCACCCAAAAGTATAACCTAATTTACTGAATTACCGTACATCCTAACAATATCCTTCCCCAGTGCTTGACAGACAAGCTTCCTTCAGATTTTTTTTACAGATGAAATCTGTAGAAATAGGCTGCATTTCTCAGGCTTTTAGTATAGCATCTAGTATATTAACTTTATTAGCATTTGAGGCATTACCCCAGCACAAATAATTATAGTAAAACAAGCGTTAGCCACTAATAGTGCCATGAGATTACTGTTGTTGCAATATGCAGTAAATGACACAAGTGCCAACCCTGTCAGTTGTGCTGCCAGCACCTCTAAACTGCTCCCTGTGTTTTTCATGCAGGTGGAAGCCAGCAACACTCTGAAAGATGTCAGTGCTTCCTTGCTTGCTGTAAACCCAGAGGACAGCAGAGATGATCAGAACTTAAAGGAAGCAGCCAACCATCTGTTTAATGCAGTCAGCAACGTCCTTAAAGCTTCTGTAGAGATCAGAGCTGTGAACTCTTCGGTGCCAGAGGCAGAACAGGTAATTTTGGTTTGGCCCAGTTTGTACTGGACTGTGTGTGAACATCTGTTTGCTTTGGAGAGAAGTTCTGCTGCCTCTTGTGTTTTTAAATTGGCACTGGGAAGGGTTCAGTGGGACACCATGATGGACTTGAATATGAAAGGAAACTTCCCCCAACTAGACTGAACATTTGCTAATGAAGGGGATAGAAGCCTCTTAAGATTTGTTACATTTCAAGCTGGACAGGACAGGGCACTGGAGCATTAATGCATGACCTCTAATGCATGACAGGCATGTAAAGATTTTTTTTCAGCTTTGGTTCTATCCTTTCCTTTTGCCCCTTAACTCAAGAAAGCCACAGGTATTAAATATTCATTATTGCCACCACTGGAATCAGCTCTGGGTCCTGCTTTCACTTTTTCAGAAAGCCTACTCTGATGCAACATGTTTATTTTGTCCTACCCTTTCCTATGTAGATGTGAATTGATCTCAGTGCTTCGTGGGCCAAACACACTGTTATTTCATCACTGCCAGGGAAGAGGGCATGAAAGAAATCTAACCTGAGAGAAAAGGTTATGAACTGGTCAAGCTGCCCCAAGATAACACACTACTAACACACAATAGATAAGTAATTAGGTCTTGCTGTTCCAAGTAACTAAACACTGAAGTGTGTCCCTAAAGGGTGCAGGAATATATTGATTGATGTCGTGTTTGTAGTGCTTCAAACTTCAGTGTGTAGAAGTTATAAATAATAAAATATAAAAGTAAAATCTGTAAGACATTTATTTGCTGCCTGCAGTGTTTCAACTGAGAAATTGAATTGCTGATAAAATAACTTTTTTTCTGAGATTAAGAAGCACATCACTGAGTTTGTCAGCTTTGGAAGACACTGAAATTTAAAGGAAGCAAAGACACATGATGTGCAGCTTGATGATTCCCAGTACCTTTGTTGCAAGTTTCCTCCTCTAATCCTTTCCCAGATTTCAGTGTCACACCAGCTCCTGAGTACAGTGGAAAATCTCCAGAGTGCCCTCCTGTTTGGGAAAGCACCTGATGATGAACCTACAGTGCTCACCACTCCTTCTGCCACGATGTATATGCACAGGTAAGAGCTGCAGTGTCTCCCACCAAGGCTCCTGAGAGTTAATTAAATTTGCTCCAAATATTAATTCCACTGTGCTTAAACAGAACCACCCAACTAAACATTGTAGCATAATGACAACTTCAGTAGTGCAATGAGGCTTCATTACTACCTGATAGTAAGAACAGCTTGGGTTCCAGGAACATCACCTTGGAATTTCTAATGTTGTGTCTTCTTTAACCAGTAGAGAATTTACTGCTGTTTCCTGGGAGAGTTAGAAATAGTTTTGCAACTAAGTTATACTTGTGAAGAGAGAAAGCTTTTTCTCTAGTTATAAAGTCCATGTTATTGATGTTTGGTCTTTTTCTGATGTGGGTTTTTTTCCCCTTTATTTTCTATTTCTTTTCTTTTCCTATTTCTTTTTTACTCTGCTTTGTTGTGTCCAACCCTAACTGGACAGATTACAAACAGAAAACATGGATGGCACATCCATTAACATCTCCAATTCCAGCTCTGCCAGCTTTACTCTCCCACCTGCTTCCTCTCTCAGTGTTTCAGGACTTGATGATGAAACAGTGGATATAAGGGCAAGTAAACAGCTTTTATCTGACTCAGCCTGATATTCAACTTACACTCCCAATATAATGGTTTTAGCATTTTTTCTTCTTTTACAATGAACACACTGGAAGAGCACACAAGTCATTCCTCCTGTCATCACAATAATTTGAAATATTTTTGGTTGAAGAAGACTTCATTTATTTTAATTGCATGAGATTGTTTCAGCAAGCTAAGGAGGACTGAAAGCTGAAATTCCCCATCCCATCATCCCCTCACATGCACTGTGATTCATGCTTCCATGGCCAGAGAAGGCAATGGAATGAATCAATACCTATAAATCTCTTTGCTGTTTGTTTACATCTTATGCTCTGAGGAGGATGCAACAGCTCAGAGTCCATGTCACGTTCAAACTAATCTGCAGCAGCCCTCCTTCATCCCAGCTAGAAATATAGGAGTGTGAGGCACTCAGATCCTGCAGGAGACAAATGTCCTGTGATAACACATCCCTCATCTGAATTAGGACATATTGTTTTTTCCCTCAGAACAATAGATACCATATAATTGTCATATTTTTATCATGCATTTTCCAAAGGCCTCTCCGATCGATTTGACCCTCTCAGGAGAGCCCTACAATACCTGCAATCCTTTTTTTCCCCCAACTCTGCTAAAAAAGGGTTACAGAGTATGGAAACAGCACAGACTGTTGTACACATGTCACTTTGCAGAATCCAAATCACTTTCAAGGTTTGTGTTGACCTACCTTAGAGTATGAATATAATGAAATATTGTCAATATCTGGGTTGTCTGATTGTTAATGTTTTGCTAACAGATGGTGAGCTTTGCCGTGAATCCCTTTTTCTCCAGTGACACCAGTTTTGACATCAGTGGAACAGTGGGGGGTCTAAGTCTTACTGGTCTGGATGGCTTGATCATACCAGTCAGCAACCTCAAAGAGAACATTGAAGTAAATCCACTATTTTCTATCCCTCTCCCTCTTTTCCCGTTTTTCCCTTTCTCCATTAATGAACTGTCACTTGTGTTATCATCTTCTGCAAGGTGAAAACATGCTGCAGTGTTGATTTGTGTGATGTGATGAATGAAATAACAGATATTTCTGTCTTTTCTTAAGAAGGAGGTATCTTATCCTTCTTTTAAATGGATGTGAGAAAGAAGCTGACATTAGCAAGAAAGTTACTTTGAAGCTGATATTTTTGCTGGCCATGCTTTGCTGATGTTTTGAACAAAGATAATCCAGCACATGGCTGCGTGCTAGGAGCAAAGTGCTTTGCTGTATTTACACCTCTGCTTTCCTGTTTTAAAACAGATCTTGTTACCAAGGCTTTCATCAACTCAGGAAGATAAGATTCTGTTGAATCTGGGCAATTATAGCACTTTCCAAGTCAATGTTACCTCAGAAAACACATCTGTAGTGATCCACCTGGAATCTGAACACGACATCCCACTGATACTCTACTTGGGGTACGGTTATTGCCCAAATGAGACTAATTATGACATGAAAAAACATCTGTTCTCTAAGAAAGCTGCTGGAGGTAAGATAATGGTTAGGGACCCATGAACTTGCAGAGTGAGCCTCTACCATGAGTTCAGATGTCCAGCTGGAAGGAAACCTCTCACAGGAGTGTCAGTCTGTCGTGCCTCAGGGTTCCAGTCTCTAGTGTACAGTGCTCACCAACAGGAGCAAAGAGTGGGGTGCTTTGAACAATGAGCTGCTAAGAATTATTTCATACCTGTTTCTTTGGTTTATTTGTTATATGCAATACAGCTGCATACTTCTGAATTAGCATTTCTCCATGCATTGAAACTAAAATGTTTGTCTTCAAGGTGTGACCAACACCTGGGTTCTTAGCCCGGAAGAACTCACTTTTGGAGAAGGAACCTACTATTTCACGGTTTTGCAAGATATGGGAATGGATTCCACAGTCCATGCCGGGCTAAGCATAGGTGTCACTTGCTTTGCATCCCGCTGTGTATTTTGGGATGAGCGCCAGGGCAGCTGGAACAGCTATGGATGTTATGTAAGTGGAGCAAAACAAAACAGTGTTCCTGTTACACACTTCAAAGCCAGCCCTTATAACCACCAGCTTGTGGTAAAATGATAGCACTGAACTCACACCTCAAAACAAGATCATTGTGAGATGTTTTAATAAACTGAAGAAGTTCAGTCTCAAATGACATTTACGTTTCTGTTTCTTGGGATGAACTTCCAAGAAGAAATGAAAAATTTTGACAAGGCCATATTATGTTATAATGTCTATTACTGGCCACATATTCATGTTCCTTATTGAAATCTGAACTGTTCTTTTGTGTACAGCAGTTCTCTGCACTAACTCACCAATCTCAGCACTGTCTTTTCATTTGCTTGCTAAGTCATCTAATACTTTAAAGCCAAATGTTTTATCAGGATTTTTTTTTTTTTTGGTGGGTTTCAGGTAGGACCAAAAACAAACCCTAGAAGCACACAGTGCCTGTGCAACCATCTGACTTTCTTTGGGAGCTCCTTCCTTGTCATCCCCAATGCCATAGATGTCAGCAAAACTGCACAGCTATTCGGTACATTTGTGGAGAATCCTGTGGTGGTGACAACTGTAGGATGCATCTTTCTGATATATGTGCTTGTAGTTATTTGGGCTCGAAGGAAAGACATCCAGGATGATGCCAAAGTAAGTCTTCAGCTAATAAAGACTGAATGTATTCAGGCCAATTCCCACTATGCCCAGGCTGTGCTAATAGGAAGTTTTTAACTTATTCTACTCCCATCCCTGTAACTCTGTTTACTGGTAAGTAAACATTGTTCACAGGATGACAAATTCCTGCTCACAGCTTTCAGGAATCCACACTGCCAGACCAGCTGACACACTGGCTTCTGTTGTGTTGCTCTGCAGGTGAAAATCACTGTCCTGGAAGACAATGACCCCTTTGCTCAGTATCGGTACCTGGTGACAGTTTTTACAGGACACCGCCGCGGCGCAGCCACAACCTCCAAGGTATCTGTGCCACTGTCTGAGGAAACAGTTCATGCACCCATTTAGGGAACTGGATGGATAATGGAGTGCCTGAGGCTGTTAAACTGGACAGCTCAAATGCACTGCCTAAGCCAGAAAGCCCTTAGGTTTGATGGAAGCTGGAGGAGTATGCCAGAGGGATAATTGTATGTAGGATCGAGATGTGCAAGTCTTCATTTTGCCCACCTTATTTTCCAGGTGACTCTCACCCTCTATGGAATGGAAGGAGAGAGTGAGCCCCACCATCTAACTGATCCTGATACACCTGTGTTTGAACGTGGAGGAGTGGATGTTTTCCTGCTCTGCACCTTCTTCCCTCTTGGGGAACTGCAGAGTATTAGATTGTGGCACGACAACTCAGGGGACAGTCCCTCCTGGTAAGTGCAGAGCTGAAGATCCTTCCCATATCCCCTGTCCAGTACAGGATGGGATGTGTTCCGTGCCTTACAGTTTAGACACACCCCCAAGAAGCCAAAGGCCAGAGTTGGTCCTCCATAAGTGCTGTCCAGTTCTGAATTTCACACCACTCAGCTACATGTCATTGTGCCCTGTATGTTTTTGCAACAGGTATGTGAATCGAGTATTAGTCCATGATCTGGCATGGGATCAGAAATGGTACTTCCTCTGTAACTCCTGGCTAGCCATTGATATTGGAGAATGTGTCCTAGATAAAGTGTTCCCAGTAGCTACAGAACAGGACATGAAGAAGTTCAGGTACCTTCTATTTTATGGACTTTTTTAATCTTGATAGCAATCAATCTAGAAAAGCAAGCATAAAAAAGGAAGACCAAGCCTCTAGACAAGAATGAAAACAAGGAATGTCTTTCCAGTGCTCTGAAAGGGCTCTGAACAAGGAAAAGAGGAAGGATACAGTAATACCACACTGGAAATACTGGTGTTAAAGAAGGATAGCCTGACAAGACCTACAGAAACCCAAGCATCTTCTCTTATGTGTAATTTCCTTAACAAATTAAATAGAAACTGCTCATGATTCACTTTCCCTCCATGGTGTGGCCAAAAGGAAAGGACATAAGTAGCTATGACCATTCCATGCAAATGAAACCACACTATTTGGTAATTTCTCACCGTTATTATTCCTTCTGACAGCACCTACAAGCATGATCAGGTCAGGAACACTGAACTACAGTTTTATTCTTTCCTCTCCTTTCTAAGCATCCATTTGATTTCCCTCTTCTCCTCCTTCCCAGCAATCTGTTTTTCATGAAGACCTCCAGGGGTTTCCAGGACGGGCACATCTGGTACTCGGTTTTCAGCCGTTCCCCACGAAGCTCCTTCACGCGCGCCCAGCGCGTGTCGTGTTGCTTCTCGCTGCTCCTGTGCACCATGCTGACCAGCATCATGTTCTGGGGCGTGCCAAAGGATCCAGCCGAGCAGAAAATGGATCTGGGTAACAAACTTCACCATGGCTTGGGCAGGGAAATAGAGAGACAGCAGAAATGTTGAACAAAATGGGCTTTTTCCACAAGATAAACCTGATGGTTTGTTTTTCCTGGGGTTATTTTTCCTCCTCCCCTCTGTTTGACCTTGACAGGTAAGATCGAGTTCACATGGCAGGAAGTGATGATTGGGTTTGAGAGCTCCCTCCTCATGTTCCCCATCAACCTGCTCATCGTGCAGATCTTCCGGAACACACGACCCCGGCCAGCCAAGCAGGGCAGAGAGAAGAAGGGGAAGAATGGCCGAGTGTCCCCAAGCGTAGCCCCCACCCCAGAGGCCACCCAGGCTGCGTCGCTCACTCCAGAGGCTGTGACAAAGGCAAGTCCCTGCGAGTCCTGCACTGCCCTCTGGTGCCACACATTACCGGCTTCCCTTGCTCCTCAGCACAGAGGTTCCCTGTCAGATGCCCTTCGGCCGGTCTGAAGAGAAAAGCCAATTGCCACGGGTGCAAAGCTCTCATTTGCCCACCTAAACTCAATCCACGACTTTGGTAAGAGCTGCCTTTGTACATCCCAGCACTTGCACAATTACTGTGTGCGACCAAATCACTCTTTTCAGGGGTAAAGCAAACACTGAGCAAGTGAAGATGAGAGGTATCACAGACCCCATCTTTCTCAGCTTAGGTCCCCAGGCAGGTAAGCTGTCCTTTTGAACCCTGAAAGCTGTCTTACTGAACTCACTGAAATGTGCTTCTCACATCCAGCACTGTTGGATGTGCTATTCTTATCCATTCTGGAGATTTTAGCCGTTGGTGCAGCTCCCAGCCAGTGGTGCTGTCAGATCACATCAGCTTAAGCCCCTGCAGCCAGAGTCACTGCTGTGTTGCTGCTGTCTTTCCTAGGACATAAGAAGAATTGCCAACTCACTCTTTAAAGCTCTGAAGACTCCACCTCTCACCTCAGCATCAGATCTTGGAAAAGCAACAAACATCAACACCCTGCTGTCATTGGTTGAGGACATCATCTGCCAGCAGAACAGAGCTGGGCAAGGGTTTTATGACGGGAGCAAGAAGGATGGCTCTATACTTGTCACTTTAGGTTCTATGGATATGCAAGGTACACAACACACTGTGAAATGCCCTCTGAAGCCTTTGCAGTGAAAATGATGACAGCACTGGATGTGATGATCCAAGCTTTTCTTACATTCTGACTCAGAGGCAATAACAGAATTACAGAGCAGCTGAGGTTAGAACGGATCTCTGGATCCCACAGCTTTGCTCAGAGCAGGGTCAGCTGGGGAAGGATTGCCCAAGATCAAATCCAGAGTTTGAATGTCTCCAAAGGCAGAGATTCAACAAATTCTCTGATCAACCTAATCCAGGGTCCAACAGTCCTCACAATACTCTCATGTTCAGAAAGAATTTCCCATGTTTTAAGTTGTGCCCATTGCCTGTTGTCCTTTCACTGTGCATGACTGACTATCCAGCTGAGTAAAGACCACTGTGAAATCTCTATTTCTTACACTGTAGAATTAAATATTTGCTACCAGTCTGACTTGAGAGGATCAGTATCTACCAGCATAGAGACTCACAAATATCAGTTGTTTCACAGTTTCTTAACCTGTCCTCTTTTTTTCCCTCTTGGCCTTGTGCGTTGTTCCTCTCAGTTTGACTCTCAACTCAGGCACTTATTTATCTTCAATTAAACAAGATATATGAGTAAACAATCAAACTGATTTCATTGAGACTCACATTCAGCTTTTCCAGTGAGTCTACCAAGCTACTAATTGCACAGGGAAACTATGAACAAATTAACAGTTGATCTGATCTGACTTCTCTATTAAGATTTTAGGACCTGTTTAACTAAGTTGCCCTCTGGCAACAATTCCAGCAGAAGAATATTAAGCTCTAGTACTAAAGCTGGTTTTACACGTCCCTTCAAATGTTACTCTTCACTTTGTCACATTCATAATCTTTAGATCCAGTTCTACTCCCCTTTGTAGTGAACAATATTTTAATCTAGGCACAGTCTTTCTCAATAAGTAAATAAACAATTCCTCCCCTGCAGAGAAAACAAGAAGCCCAACTCCAGAGAAGGGAATTTGTGAGCGACCGAAATACGGTGATTACAATCGCTGCTTGTACACACAACTCCAGCATGTGGAGATGGAGCTGGAATTACTGGGGCCCCATAAATTCCAGCTGCCTCAGAGTTACACACAAGCTGTTCATCAGGTTCAGCACATGAAGAACCTCCTGGAGCACCGGCTGTGCTCGTCAGCGTCCATCAGTGAGGGGTAACCTAGTTCTCATCTCACTCTCAGGATAAGTAAATTCAGGTCATGAATTCAACATTGCTCAGGATGACAGAGCCCAAATAATTACTGATTAATATGTGCTAGATGACTATTATTATAGCTGTAAAAATAAGTCTTACTGTTATACCATTGTAGAAAAGAAATTTCCACGCACTGTGAACTGCACACAAAGGCAATAATGACAGATCATCACTCTTTGTCATTTTTGGCTCCCAAATGGAAAGTTACAACACAATGCCACATGATAGTAAAGGGCTGGGATAATCACCAAGCTCCAAAGTCACAGAAGTCTCTTAAAATGTACGGATAAAGAAAAATTAATAAGCAGACAAAAATAGTGCAGTGAAATATGATAATTAAATTGGAAGAATCAAAAACAATTGCACTAATTATCTCTCTGGCCTTTATGGTGATCACAAGAGACACATCCAGCAGCTTAAATACACTCATGGTTTTCTTTGTCAGTAATTCTACTGGAGGTTCAATTATGCATGAACTGAGGAGTAAATAAGCCCATCATATTTATTTTGATTTTAGCTGATCTCTGCACACTTCCTCACACTTTTGCTTGCTGTACTTTTTGCTATCCATATATCCTACATAACTGCATTAGTTAAAAGAATTCAGAATATTTTGATTGAGATTTTAAATCATAAGATGTTGCCTGTTCCCCATCAACTTGATGGCTGTGATTTTGGTTCCTGTTCAACCACACACTGATATTTTCTCCTCTGGTTGACTCTCAAGGTGGTCCCTTACTCCAAACTTCTCCGGTGATGACAAGAAAAGTGTTTCTTCCAAAGGGCTGCCCTGGTGGTTTGTGTTCATTGGGTGGTTCCTGGTGGCAGCCACCAGTGGTGTGTCTGGGTTCTTTACCATGCTCTATGGGCTGCACTATGGCAAGGAGAACTCCATCAAGTGGCTGATCTCCATGGTCATCTCCTTCTTGGAAAGTCTTTTCATCACACAGCCCCTAAAGGTGAGATCCTCAGAAATACATCCACTGGCCAAGATAAACTCACCTCCTACCATTGCAGGCAGACAGTGTAGCATGTTCTAAAGAACCACAGGATCTAAGATATAAAATGAGAAGCCTTTGCCCTTAACACAAGAGCTAGCAGGTGGTTTGCAGAGTTCTGTTGTCTCTTGCTGACATTAACTCCATTAGTTTCATCTCCATTTTTTCATCAGGGTTTAATAGGAGATGAGGTTTCTGAGCAGGGAAGATGTGTCAGTTCAGCTGGACAGACCCCAGCACCAGGCACTGTTCTCTTGTTTAAGGGCTTCAGCTGCATGAGTTCAACAAAGCCAGAGAGGAGTTGTTCTCAGCAGTGCCTGGATCCGAAGGGATCCTGCACTTCTTTATATGAAATGGGCATATGGTGAGTTATAGCTGATTCTTTGCAGGTGCTGGGATTTGCTGCTTTTTTTGCTCTGGTTCTGAAGAAGGTGGAACACGAGGATGTAGAAAACCCAGCTATTGATGGGCCTTTATCTGCACCAGGTAAGTGCTGGTGAAGTGAGACATTATTAAAGAAAGTGCAGCATTCTCACGCTTTGGCAGCGCTTTATGCATAACTGTGTGACTCAGCTCAGCTGAGAACTTCACCGGTTATCTTCACATACCTGAATCTTAGCTGACAATGTTAGCAGAAATCACTAAATCCACAGGCACTGTGACTACCTGCCTACCCATAAGCGTTCCCAAGATCAAGTGGAGGTGAAAACAAACCTAAATAACTAATTTTGTGCCAGTTGCAGGAAAAAATTAAGACCACTGTATGTATAGGTTGGCTAAGTCCTGCAGAACTGTTTCCTAAGGGAAAGCAATAAATAGAAATGTTTCCTTTGAATGTCCAAAGAAACAAAAAGCAGGACATGGATGATCTGTTTACTAATCCCAGGGTTTACTGCTCTCCCTCACAGGTGATTCACACCCTCTCTTTGGAGCCCGAAGGGACAGTAGAAGCAACATTTACCAGCCACCTCCCGCAGCTGATGTGGAGAAAATGAAAATCAGCTGCATGAAGGAGCAGAAAGCATTTGCCCTCATCCGAGAAATCCTGGGTATCCATATGTAGATTATCCTGTTTTATTCAGTAGTACTCATCAGTACTTTTTCAGCAGTGAAAATATTGTTCTCTTGGGTGACAAAGTTTTGGCTCTCTGCCAGCCACTGTTCTGTGGCAGCTGGAGCTGCAAGGAGGTGGGAATGTTCGCTGGAGGTAAAAATGTGGCTAAGTCTTGATTTTATGGTAAAGAAACACGTCACAGACACATGAGAGGCTAAAATAAAAATAGGAAGGATAGAATGAGGAGATCAACAGTTAAATGAAGCTGAAGTCAAAGAGCAGATGGAGGACATCTCTCTAAAAGCAGTAGTATCTTTATATAATGATTTATACTCCTGTTTTATTTCCTCTGAAATCAATGGCAAAATTTACCTCAACTTCACTGGGAAGAAATTTAGACTATTATTTTATTTAGAGCTGCCATGACTGCTGCTGTTCAGCCTTCCCACTTGTTTTCTTGACTGCTGCTCACATTCCAAATGTGAAACAGTTAAACTGCAGCAGCTTGTGCACATTCACTGGCACTGGTCTCTCAGAGTCTACAAAGCACCTCCTTGGCCTGGTAGGTGCTGACAGCAGTAATCATTCCTGCAGTGTATTTTGAACAGCATTGTTAATTCAGATGTGCTCACATGTGCTGTCTCTTCCTGTTTTTTTCCCAGCCTATATTGGGTTTTTATGGATGCTGTTACTGGTTGCCTATGGGCAGAGAGATCCCAATTCCTACTATTTGAACAAACACATTGAGGACAGCTTTACAGCTGGATTCCACGATGTCT
Source organism: Pachyramphus minor (assembly GCA_013397135.1). Lineage (NCBI taxonomy): Eukaryota > Metazoa > Chordata > Aves > Passeriformes > Tyrannidae > Pachyramphus > Pachyramphus minor. The sequence continues at coordinate 60,455 of VYXB01008628.1, read as the reverse complement.
ACAGTTACCAGGACTTCTTCACCTGGGCAAACACCACCTTACTCAAAAACCTGTATGGATCATATAAAGGTGCAGAGTCACATTGTTTCCCTTCAGCTTGCCAGATTCTGAAGCATCATCTTTTACACATATCCCTAACTTTCACATGCATATTTGAGTGGAGAAAGAGCCTGTGGCTGTACAAGGCTAGCACAGATTCTTATAATATGAATACTAGTGGGTAACAAAACCCCCCCAGCTTGATCACAGGTCAAATGTGCCCTGAAATTTTGCTTGTGTTTAATATAAACCAAAAGTTCTCCACATTTTCTACACAAAAGTAATGCTACATTTTTTCACATTTTACATTAGGTACTGCAGATATGCCTCAGTTCTGTACAAGCTTCTTTCCATATCCCAGAAAAGAGAACAGCAGGCAGGTGGCACCATAAAACTTTTCTCAGCAGAGTTGTTTGCATTGGGGCTGGGGTCAATGTGAAGGCAAATTATGCAATATCACCGTGTTTTCTCTGTGTAGCCACATGCAGAAGAATCTGACCCATTTTTCAGCTCCCATTTAAGGGTAAATACTGAAAGACATTAGCAGAGTTGTTCTTTGGACATGACAAGCCACATGAACATTGCATAAAGCTACTCTGTAGTGGGAGCCAAAGTGAGTCACTTTTCTCCCCCAGGCCTCATTTTCCTTCTGTATGAAATACAGATGGGTAGTGACACTGAACTCTGGGTTTATGAATGTTATTTAAGAACTCAGTTCCAATCAACATGAGGGTTTCTTTTCCATGACTATTTTGCTTACAGTGTTTCTGAGAAAAGAATACATAGCAAAATATTAATGCATCAGTGAATCATAAATGAAGGGAAGAAATATTATGAATTCTGTCATGTTGCCAGTGCTGCTCTTTTCCATCTCCTGTTTAGGATTCATTACGGATGGCAATTCCAAGCTGGTGGGCAGTGCTCGAATTCGCCAAGTAAGAGTGAAAGGAGACACCTGCCCTATTTCTCCCAAACTCCAGCACGTAGTTGAGGAATGCCATGCTCCATACTCCCTACAAACAGAAGACACATCAGTTTACGGGGAACACTGGAATACTTCAGTCTTTGATAACTCCTCTGACCTGAGCTCAGCGTGGCAGTATCAGAGTCAGTCCAAACTGAGAGGGCACCCCAGCTGGGGTAAACTGGCCATCTACAGTGGGGGGGGATACGTGATTCACCTGGGAACCGATCCTGGGAATGCCTCCAGGTACCACTGGTATTCTTGGAAGTTATCTGTGTATCCTCCCTGTGATACTGTCTCTGTCCTCTATGAGTTGGACTTTACATTTTTTTTGGCAGAATTCTCCAATACCTTTTCAACAATGTCTGGCTGGACACCTTCACCAGAGCAGTGTTTGTTGAATTTACAGTCTACAATGCCAATGTGAACCTGTTCTGCATTATAAGCCTGATGTTTGAGAGCAATGCTTTGGGTGAGTACATTTTTTAAGTTACTATTTCTGAAGACAGCAAGCAGTGCACCTACAGGAGGTAGATTTACATCCTGTCAGTGTTTTCCTAGTTCTTTATTCAGTAAACAGAAGGGTTTTAATAAATCTAATCATGACAGAATCAATGCAAATTTTATAAATCATTTAGGAAAAATGCAGCATCACAGTAATACTGACCAAAATGGAATATCTTATGTTTGCTTATGCTGTGGTAATCTGCTGATGAAGAAAACACAGCACTGAAACTTAACCTCCAGAATTTATACAAGAACAAGAAAAATTTATGTTTCCTAATCTCTTCAGCTAATCACTACAATATTAAGGCAAAAAGTACAAATAACAGTGTGTCTTTTTTGTTCCAGATGACTCCCAGTATATTGCTGTGTAGCCATATAATACATAAGCTGGATACAACAAAGAGAATAGTAAAACCATATTCTGCTTTAAAGGCCATAGCAAAACATTTGGTCTGGGAGCTGCCTCCCTCAGGTCTGGCCTGGTACTGGAAAATGCCCAAACTGATTGCAAAGCTGAGTTCATGTTCCTTGTAGAATGAGATTCAGCTTTACATCTTCAAGTCTGCTACAGTCCTGCATTTGCAGTCGTGCTGGCATTAGTATTGTGCCATGACACAAGACAGCACTAGCATGCTGAAAGCCATCGACTGTCTGAAATGCCCGTTTGAGGAACATGTCAAAGAACACTTACAAGTGTCTAATCAAGTCTAAATCTCAGCTTGGTAACATCACATGGATGTGAAAGCAAGTACAGAAGTCTGACTGGTGAACTGAGTTGTTGGAGTGAAAGCAGGGAGGTGTGTGACTACCAGAGCCCTGAGGTGACCCCTGTTTGTGTTTTAGGGGCCTTCTTCACAAGTGCAGAGCTGCAGAGTGTCCGGCTTTACCCCTACACCAGCAGCCTCCACATCTTTGTGGTTGCAGCAGAAGTGATTTATTTCCTCTTTATTGGCTACTACATGATAGTGCAGGTGAGGTCAATGGACAGTTCAGCATCTGGTGTGTCTGGGGTGGATTTCACTTGCCAAAACTTTGTGACTGCACTTGATTTCAGAAGCACTGCTGTTGCTACACCAATGGAAGGTTGAATCACGTAGAGTATCAGTATCAAATAATGGGAAGGCAACACTTTATTTGGCTAGAATTCTTCATTTGAGAAAGATAATGAGAAATTAGTGCAAGCTGTAGTTTTATTGATGCACAGTAGTCTGCTTTATTGCAGAGGGGATTGGCCTAATCTTTAGAGGTATTGTGTGACATGGAGTCATGAGACTGAGACAGTAAAACTCCTCTTATCACAGGGAAAACTGATGAAGAGTCTGAGATGGAGATATTTCCACAGCAAGTGGAATCTCCTGGAGATGGCCATTATATTGATTAGCTGGAGTGCTCTGTCAGTGTTTGTGAAGAGGACAATCCTTGGGACCCGAGACATCAGTTACTACCAGGAACACAAAGAGAAGTACCTACTAATGCTCTTTAGTGCATCCTTTGTTGTTGCTACTTATGCAGAAATAAATCTATTTTACCCCTTCCCAGACAGCAGCTTGTCTGTGCTAAGTACTGCTATCCTATATGGGTATATTCATGAAGCCTGTAAGTGTTTCAGGACTTAGATTTGTGTCAGCAATAGGATTTTCTTCTGACACCACTCTAATAAAATCCAGGAGACTTAAGCACTAAGTTTCCCTTTCTAGCTGCTAATTTCCTGTCTGCATGTCCCTCTTGTGAACCAAGAAGCCTTTCTGCTATGGAACATCCACCAGAAAGCACATAATCTGCCTAGTTCTTTGTTGTAAAAAGCCATTGGTTAGGGAACAATAATGGCTGATTTAGTACAGAAGGGAAAATTATAACATCTGTTAAAATACAGTCACACAGGAAAGAAGTGACAGGATCACAGGATGATTTAAGAAGGAAAGGACCTCTGAAGGCTTCTGTTCCAACCCCCTTTTTTGGGTTCCACAGCCTCCCTGGAGCCCTGTCCCAGTGCTGAACTACTCTCTCATTGTGGAGAAAAAACCCTGTTTTTTCCATGTCCATCTGGAATTCCTCTTGCTGGAGCTTGTGGCTATTGTCTCTTGTCATTCCAATGTGCACCTCCAGGAAGTGTTTTACTTCACCCTCTCCATAACCACTGACTATATAGCTGGAGGCAGCAGATGGAGGCCTCCTTAGCTTTCTTTGCTCCAGACTGAACAAACCAAACTCCCACACCCTCCTCTCATGTATCCTGTGCCCCAACCATCTCAGTGGCCCTTCACTGGACTCAATGACTCCTTGCACTGGGGAGCCCCAAGCCAGGCTCAGAATCCCAGTTGCTTCCTCACATTATGCTGACAGAGCAGAAAGAACAAGCACTTCTTTAACCTGACAGCTACATTCTTGCTAATGCAGCACTCGTATATCACACAGGAATATGTCATGTGCTCTATTTATGCACACAATTTATAAAAGCTGCATCAGCTGCCTTTAAACTATGACTTGCTAAAAACAAGCAGCATTTAGGCTACAGCCTAGACCCTCTCTCATTTAAAAAAAACAGCTCTGCCCTGCACAACTGAGCTTTTTGTGTGCACGCAGCGAGAAGTACAGGTGGGAAGACTCCAGCAGGAACTCGTTAGGTCTCCAGTGAAACCAGGACAGAGTGATGGCCTTTCCAGCACCCCATTGTGCTCCTGTGTGTTACACATTTCCCTTTTCTCTAACAGCTCCGTGAGCTTCAGCGAGACAGCGAGAGCTGATGCAGTTCTTGGCTACCTGCTCGCCTTCCTGGTGCTCCTCTCCACAGTGAAGCTGTGGCACCTCCTCAGGCTCAACCCTAAGCTAAACATGATCACCTCGACCCTGAGGAGGGCGTGGGGTGACATCTCTGGATTCATCACTGTGATTGCAATCATGTTCCTGGCCTATTCCATTGCTGTGAGTAGCCCTGTGCTTTCTGCTGTCTGCAGTCTGCGCCCAGCTGCCGTCAGGTTAAATGAGTTATTTCTGGATGCTGAGAGCAACACATGGAAAATGGATTAAAGGATTCTCTATGTGTAATAGATATGACAAAGAACAAAGTACAGGAAAAATAATTTTCTGGGTAAAGCTGAAGTTGTGGAGAGTGCAGCAAGTGCCATTTTCTGTTTGGCTAGTTTATAAGTGGGAAATAATTATTTTTCTGCCTATTGCAGGAATACTTATTATACAAATACAATTATATTTCATCCTAATGAGGATAAAGAATTATTGGACTGCAATTATTCATGTACATTTACTGTTAAACTGAAATGCTTTGTGTGAATCTGCTGGCAGGGTGATGTGGGAAATTTGGCAAATTAATTGCAGAGTCACTGAAAAAGTGGAAACCACCTGATCCAAATACAAGCTGTCCCATAAAGGACAGTCCTGTGACAAACAGGACCTGCTGCAGACTCACACTGCCTGATTTCACGTTCCTCATGCTCCCCTCCAGCACTGACACTCAGGCAACTGAGTAGCTTTAGGCAGTGGTGTGGTCACAAACTTACCAGGTAAAATAAGTGATCAGATCAGTTCCATGACCCAGGCTGCTGTCCCATCATGTGAGTGATGGAGCTGTGAAAAAAAGAAGCAGAGGGATGAAGAAAAAGGTGAGACTGCAGCAGCCCCCACTTAAATCCGACACAGTAGGCCCACAAGGTGTAAATTAACAAATCAGCATCTTGGTTACTGAGGGCAAACAAGGAGGGTTGCCTGTTAGGAAGGATCTGTGTTTGTGCCTATGAATTATTTGGACAGGGATAAATCTGCTCCTTGAAGATGAGCTAAATTACTTTCATGATTTTATCATGTATTTGCAGATTTTTTCACAAAACTAGTGGCAAGCTGTGCTGATATAAGACATTCTCATATCCATGATAACAGGTCTTAAAGCTAAACACACTCAAAAAGTGTGAATCCATTTCTAGCTCTAGGTTAGACTTCTTCTATGACCTTGTCTGATCTTTCCCCTGCTTGTAAATAAAAGAAAAACCCAAACCACAAAAAGTTTCATGGCTGTAATAACAAGCTGGGAGGGTTTTCTCTGAAAACAGCTGATTTTGCAGCAAGGATTCTGATCACAACACAAGATGTGACTTCTGTCCTCTGCAGGCAAACCTGATATTTGGCTGGAAGCTCTGCTCTTACAAAACTCTCTATGATTCAGCAGAGACCATGGTCAGTCTTCAGCTGGGAATCTTCAACTATGAAGAGGTACCACTTTTAATTTTGGGAAGTTTATCACTGTAAAATTAGCATCTCAACTACCGAATTTGCTTTGACCCAGCAAATAGAAATCCTTGCAATTAGTGTTAAACATTAATGTAATTTTGCAAGCTCCACGGCTTCCTAAAGCAGCCGCCTTTTCTCATCAAGAAGACACCAAGTAAAATTTCACATCCCATTTTGACCATGAGGAGACCAATAATTAACTGAAAACCTGCTCACATTTCAACTGGAGATGTTACTAATTCATTACAGAAAGTTTTGAGCAATTTCCTTAGAAAGCTAAAGATAGAAATGTGAGCGATGCCTCGTGTTTGTTCTGAACAAACCCTCCAGTTTCCCAGAAAAGGCAAGGGGAACTTTATGTTACATTTGTTTTTATTGTTCTTAACTTTTTTTTCATTAAGTTCTTTCAAATAGTGCAGTATCCTTTGAACACTCTTTTTGTGGAGCAAGCTGGTTCTTGGACATCTCTGATTGTGAAGTCCTCCTTGGTGGATGTTTATGGATCCAATAGGATATGGGTGGCTTTGAGGATCAGTAACTGGGCACAAAGTTTTTCACCTCTACATCCCACTCATGTTAATCATGGAAATATATTCCTGTGTTGTAGCTTATGTGAAAATTAGGGGTTTGGATTTTTCAAACCCCTTTTTTGTAAGTGTCTGAGACAGTCTGACTGGGCTTCTCTGTAAAACATACAATAAAATAAAATAAATGCATAGAGAGATTTCATGTGTACTTTGAAAGCTGAGGTGTGAGTTGTTCTGTGAATAAACAGATCTCCAGGCTTGTCAACTTTCATGTGAAACTTTCATACCATTACAACCAAATTCAACTACTTTAAAAAAGCCCAAGGATTGCCCATCTTTTATATATGTATATACACGTATATATATAGTGTTCTATCATGTTTGCACTATTTCATATTAACACATGACAGTGGCTAAAAGAGAAAATGTATATATATGTATAATATATATGGTATAATTGATTAGACATGGGATTTTCAGAAAGACATTAGAAGAATATTTTTGGGTCTTAACAGCTTGTATATATGCATGTATGTCTGTTTGTGGTTGCAATCACAATATGATGTCTTACCTTACAAATTATACAGGTCTTGGACTACAATCCTGTTTTAGGCTCCTTCTTAATTGGATCCTGCATCATTTTTATGACATTTGTGGTACTGAATCTATTCATTTCGGTGATTCTGGTTGCTTTTAGTGAGGAGCAGAAGCACTACCAGGTGTGTTCATCTAAACTCTCCTGTTTTTAATATTTATTGTTCAGTGCTTACTCATGATGTAGGTATTCAGCCATGGATGAAAACCATGTAAATTCAGTCAACATTTGCTCAGAAAGCACACTTCAGATTTTCCAGATTGAGGCTGTCTTTTCCTGGTCAGATGAGTTGCTGTTCAGATTCCGTACAAGATCTGATTTGTAGCCTTCTCTTCACATACTAAATCCAGCAAAAAGTCTTAGGCTTGTGCTGGGCTACTTTGAAATCAGTGCCAAAACTGCTACTGAAGTGCATGAGGACTTTACAGCTCCTTTTAAAACTCTCATTGTGAGTGCCTGACCCATTCAAGCTATTGATAACATGGTGTGAAATCCAGTTTAGTACTCCAGTACTGCCCAGAATTCCTCTATGTTTGAAATAAAGTCAAGGGAGATGAAAACAAAGGATATGGTTGGTAGAAGACAAGACACATTCAGGTTTTTCTCATTTACTTCATCTAGAGACGGTGGGTGGCTCATTGTACAGAGCACTGGCTGTATGGGAGCTGGCAAGTGAACTCCAGGCTCCTGTAAAAAGATTTCCATGGGCTTTGACAGAGCCAAAATTTCTGTGGTGCCCATGCTCATCTGGGGCTTTTGTCTGGATAAAAATATTGGCAAGTTTTGCTTTGGCAGTCACTCATGCTTTGCTGGGAGTGAAAGTTGGCTTATTTCAACTCAAGCAGAGATTTTTGTCTTGCAGCTCAATCCACTTCTGGTCTGTGCATCCCAGTAACTTGCTGCTTGTTGTTATTTCAGGCTTCAGAAGAAGAGGAGATTGTTGATCTAATGCTAATGAAACTCTTCAGTTTCTTCGGGATTAAATGCAAGAAGGAAGAGAAACCAGGCGCTGACGGGCAGATGGAGCAACCCGTCAGCGAGTGAACGACGACCACGTTTAAAAGTCGCTTCGCTTGTGGGCAAAATATTTACTTGTTCGCTGTCAGCTGCAGTGGTTAGGGTTAGGTTAAGTTTTAGGCTTAGGTTATCGCAGCTTCTCACTAGAACGGGCTTACCCAAGGGAATGGCGTGAAGCTGTGTCAGGGGAGGATATTAGGCTGGACATTAGGAAAAGGTTAAAGAGGGTGGTCGGGCACTGAACAGGCTCCCAGGGCAGTGGTCGTGGTCCCAAGCCCGAAAAAGTTCAAGGAGCTTTTGGACAATGCTCTCAGGCACATAGTGGGATTCTTGTGGGTGTGCTGCGCAGGGCCTGGAGCTGGACTTCGATCATCTGTGTGGGTCCCTCACAGCTCAGAATAGTCCGTGATTCTGGGAGAATGACGCGGTGTCTACCAGCGAGCCCTTCCCAGCGCGTTATTTTGGAGTAACAGCTAAGAAGTAACGCTAAACCTAAGACGAAACGTCCCACGCGTACTTGCTGTAGATTCGACACCTGTATTTCTTTAATAAACACTGAGCGTCTGTTGCAGTCTGGCTAAAGTCTCCCGCTCTCCCTCATGGGAAGATGGCGGCTCCCTCACGCCGGCCCCGGCCCGTCTGCCGGCGCGGCGGGGGCTCGGAGCTGTACCCAGGCGGCTCCTCACGGCCCGCGGGTCCCCGCCCGACCCCGCCGCCCTGAGGGACNGCAGCCCGCGGGCTGCGCACCGGGGCGCTGCTGCTGTCCGGTGAGTGCCGGCCGGGGGAGCGGGGGGGAGCGCGGCCCGGTGCCGCGGGGACGCTGTGGGCAGGGTGGGCTGCGGGACCTCGCCCCCCGGTGCGGTGTGCGCGGGGCAACCGGGGCGCGGGTCCCGCCGGGAGGCAACCGCCCTATACGCCTTCTTTCCTCGCTTTATCCATCCTTCTATGCCTGCATCCTTCCCTCTCTCCCTTCCTCATTCCCTCCTTGCTGCCCAGCCGTGTGTCCTGGCGGCCCCTGGGAGGGTAGCGGGAGAGTCCCGCAACACGGCTGAGGCCGCGGAGGGCTCGTCCCTGCCCCTTGTCCCGCTCCTGACACTCTCCCCATTCCCGCTCCCACCGGGAGCAGGTTCACCTCCCTTAGTTGCCAAGAAACTTCTCACCTCCGCTCCTCTGAGCGCAGAGACTCAGTCTCCCCCAGCCAGCGGCTCTGAGGAGCGGGCCGAGCACTCTTGACCAACACAGCACATATTTTCCTGGGATTGTCGCCCCCAGACAGCTCCAAGGAGCGCCAGCACCACAAGAAAGGGGCAGGAGTGGGTGTCTGGCGAGGGCAGAGCCAGGGCCGGGGAGCCCCAGCCAGGTTTTCAGGGCCTTGAGCCTGTTTGGGATGAAGAAGTTTGGCTCTGGCAGCCAGAGCTGCACCAGGATGGACTCTCACATCAGTGCCTGCTGTGGTTTTTTGTGGTGTGCTGAATTCTGAAGGCATCTGCTGCTGTCGAAGCTCTCTTTGAATGGAAGTTGCCCACAGAAGTCTGAAGAGCAGAATCTGTGGTACTCTAGCCAACAGAAATGTTGAAAAAGTAGATGAGGAGGCAAATGTGCTATAACAGTAATGCAGCCACTAGGAAGAGCTTATCAGTTCTCCTCCAGATAGTCTTAAACCTACTTGCTTGACTGTCTTCTGCTGCAAGTGAAAGAAATAATGTTTGTTACTCATTATTTGCAAATTCAGTCAAGCTCTAAGCTCCTTCACTATTTTAATTAAGGTACCCATTGTTTTTCTATACATATCACTTGAAGGAATAACAAGTTGTGCTTTTGTTTTAGGCACAGAGAAAAAAGTTTGTGTGCCTCTCTGTGGAGGTGTGAGTTCACTCTTCAGGTGCATATTTATGCAGTATTTAATAGATGCAGGTTACACTGAATGAAGGGCTGAGTTCAGAATGTGGTAGTTAAGCTGAAACCAAAGTCCTGTTGAAATGAGTGAAGGTGGAGTAAAATCAGCTGCTCTTCTGAAAAAGGATGTAGGGGAGAGATTTGCTACGCTTTGAAAATTCATATTCATCTAAGTTGATTTATTTAATGGGGTAATCACATAAGCTCAAAGTTCAAATTTTGAGATTACTTATTAACTGTTTTTAATTTGACCTTTACTTTAGCTGCAGTGTTTTTTGTTGCATGCTTAGATTTCTTAATTTGTCCTTTTTTTTTTTTTTGTCCTGAAAGAAACTTATGTGCTCTTCCAGCTGTTCAGAACATTTTACTGCTGTATTCCACTCATGTGACAGTGTTGTGGTTTTTTATTAGCCTTGCTTTATAAACAAATATCATATAATATTATTATCCAAAATAAAAATGTATTGGTTGGCTTCTGTGTGACATTTATAACACCACAAACGTTCAGCTTTGGTTTGAGATTGTGTGTCATTCTCCATTCTTATGGTTCATTACTCATTTTGAATAGAATTCCTGTGGGTTTAACGTCTTAACCTAAGATGATTTAAGACATTTGATTTATTCTGTTCATTAGAGTGTGTCAGGAGATGTTTTTGTAGGTAGAAATACTGCTATCTGAAATTCTCTAGGTTTTTTGAGTGATAATTCATGGAAAATATTTCATATTTACACTTTACTCATTTTTTTGTGTACTCTACTTGCAAAAACATGTATTGCTGTACTGAGGGCTATAAAATTTAGGCCCTATTCAAAGGCAAACCATTTTATCTGAGACTTGCTTCTGTTGAACAAATAAGAGGATGCCTGCAATTGAAACAGCTCAAAATTTGACAGATTTACAGTGGAAAGATTTTGTCAGGACTACAGTGAGAACTTCTGTTTTCCTTCATGTGCAAGTTTAGAAAATACAAAAGGATTTGCTGAAATATAATTGATTTCCATAAGTGTAATTTCTCTGGTGGGTGCTGTAAAGAGCCCAGCCCAGAGGAAAAGCCTTGAGAGGAGAATTTTGAGCTCAAAAGGCAAGTCCAGCTGCACTACCCTGGCACTAATTACACAGGGAGCTCTGTTTCAGGAGTTATCCAGCTTCTGCAACATCCCTCGCCTGGTTGGATGGGTGCTGCAAGTAATTTGTCCAAATAAATTAATTACAACTAAAAATAAGTGAGGAGGTATTTCTAGGGAAACTACGTGAAAGTGAGAAAACAGACAAGGCAGCTGAAAATGCTGAGTAAAAAAAAGTTCCAGGTAAAATCTTAGCAGGAAAAATGTTTCCTGATTCAGTTACTTTTGAAGTTTCTCCATGTGACTTTATGAAAACAAGTGCCTCTAATAAGTAAAGGTGTGGTGAATCTTGCAGATGTAAAATGTATGGAGAGTTGTAACATTCCTGTGAAGTGACTTAACATCTTAATAGGCTTTTTAAAAAATGATACAAAATAACTACACTGTTCTTCTCACAGTCACAGTATTAACAGAGGGCAAATTCTCTTAAGGAACAGTTGTCAGCTTGAGTTGACTTGTTTTGTCCTTTATTAATTTGGTGTAATTTTACACAGATCTATGACAACTTTGAACAAGATGCTCTAAGCCTGACATTGTTTCTTGAGTCATTAACATTTGCCTTCCCAGGTGTAACGAAGTGGTTGGCAGAAAGAAACACTAGATATGTTTGAAAAGCCCCTAAACTATTGTAGAAATGTGTTACTCCATGTAAAATGCACATATATGCTTTAGATTTCCACTTTTATTGGAAGTAGAGCTGCTCCTTTTGCTCCTGTCCTGTATCAGTCTCCAGGTGATTGCAGAGGAACTGATAATGCTCTCAGGAGAACACCCACTGAGCAGAACAAGAGCATTCTGCACCTTGAATGTGCTGTTTAAAATATTTCCCAAGGAAAATGAACAAAGCTGTAGTAAAAAGCTAAAGTAAAAAGCCCCCTGGTTTAAGCTTGCAGATGTGTTACTGTATTTAAGCGAGCAACGTGTCACTTCTTTCTGAAATGTCAAGTTTGTTTCCTTTCAGCCCGCAAGTTCACAGACAAGCATGAATGGATTTCTGTGGAAAATGGCATTGGAACAGTAGGAATCAGCGATTTTGCCCAGGTATTGATCCCTCCCCCAGGGCCTGCAATATTTATTTGGGCATATCTGCTCCTGGCCTTGCTCTTTGGACACCCACAGTTTCTTTATTGTTTTAACTGTGTGTGTTACACACCCAGCGTGATTTTTGGACCTGGATCTGTCACATTGTTTGTGATATTTGTGCTACTTCAGCATTCTCATAAGTTCTTGATTGCTTCAGGTTGAGCCTGTGGAGAGCTGAACTTCATGAGGAACTTTATTCCTTCAGCTCTAGGCCTGAGCAGTTCGTGGCTGTGTGAAGGGGACACCATGTACTTTTTTAGGTCAGATTTGCCATGGTGACATCCCTGTGGCTAAAGAACAGTTGTGAACAGATGTACAACGTGGCACATATCTCTCATCCTAGGACAGGAGTTCCTTTGGATTCTTTGTTTTGTTCTGGTGCAGGTAATTGAGTTGGAATAGTCACAGGCAAATTCAGGGCAGAGATTTGCTGGGTGTGAAACGTGAAACAAGAAGTGGAATTAATGTTTCTTAGGACAAACAGCATTTCCTGTGATCTCAGTTCCCTGTGGATAACACTGACACTCTGTGAGATCCCTGGCCTTTGAGATAGGGTACCTGTGTCAGGGAAGAGTTGAGCCAATTCTTATGGTGATAAGGGTGCCAATTAAGCCATTAAGGGCAAACTGTGTGCTAACAGCTCTCCAGTTGTCCCTGTCTCTGCGAAGAAATCCTTGAATCTTGTTTCAGACTGCACTGGAAGTAAATCCTCTGTGCTTTGTAACAAAAAGATTATTCCCTCAAAACATTGGGAACTCTGTCCTTTGAAAGAGCTGTTACTGTAACTGATGCTAAGAAGGTCAGCAGATGTTATTCCTCACTCTGCCAGAAGTAATCTGAATATAAACTGAGCCTGAGGGTTATTATCACTGTAAGAGACAAACAGTAATTTGGCATTTGGGGCATGATAAAGCAATCCAGTTTTTTCATGTTAAACGTTTGAAAAGAAAAAGTGTAAAACATGTAATGCTTAAAGATGAAAACTAAGTCTAGAGAGTACTTATACACACATTCCAGAGTTACTGCATCAGCTCTCTGCTATGTGTACTTTCCTTAATGTATGCTTTTGTTTTTCTTTTAAGGAAGCATTAGGAGACGTTGTTTACTGTAGTCTTCCAGAAATTGGGACAAAATTGAGTAAACACGGTAAGTTTCAGCTCTAGTTGCTAATGAAGCAATTTTTCTACTCATCCCACTCTTCCTTTGCAAAGATGAATTTTATGAATTAATGTTTATGGTCATAAATACCATTATAAAGCTCCTGGATGTGAAATAAATTCCAGTGTTTCTACAAGAGACTGCTTTAATTTCAAATTCTGTCAGACAGTGCTTGGTAGCAGAAAATACCTGCTGCTTGAAATACGAAGAAATTTATTCAAAAATAAAATATTTTAAATACTTCTTTTAATGATTTTATGTATAATCTGGTTTTAAGATATTTACGCTTTGTTTTGGACTTGCAAATATTTATTTGTAATTCTCCAGTTAACACCTTTGTGAGCTGCACAATGCTAAACATTTGATTGATATCAAGCTGTAATTTTTCTACAAATATCCAGACTCAGTAATTTTGGGGTATCAAATGTAATCACAGGGGTTTTCTCATTAGCAGTGTACAAATTGTTGCATCCTTCATCATTCAGTTCTGTACTTTTGCATGTTAAAGAAGAGCCAACATTACCAGGGAGAAAGGAAAAGCCTTTTCCTGTATTACACAGGGAGCTGTCTCACTAGGATATGAAGTGATTCTCATGAGCTTCAGACACTGCTAAAAAGGAATGTAGATTATGAGGTAAAGTAGGAGGCCTTTCTTCTACCACCCTTCCTGTGGGATAGGTCTGTATCAGACTGTTTTGGCCAAATCCACTGCATCACATTGAATGGTCTTTCTGTTTAGGATTTTAATTAACCAGCTTGTAGTTTTATCTGAAGGAATTCCATTTCCTTTCAAGTTCTCCTCTTTTCTCCTCGTTCTGGCCTTAGTCTCATTCCAGGCTTTCCCAGAACAAGTTGTTCTCAGATCCCTGGTGCTGATGCCTATCTACTCTTCTGACAGCTCCTTCAGCCTCTGTCTTGTTTGCTTGTGGCTTGGGGCTGACATTGCTCCAGGCACCGTTTCCTACAAAACAGGAGAAAGGGAAGAGCTGCTGGGTGCTCCCTGTGTGGTGCCTCTGAATACTAATGTGTGTGTTCCAGTGAGTGCAGATACAACCCTGAAGGAAAAGTGAGATTCCTGAAGTTGTGGCTGTGTCTGTTTTGTAACCCAGTTATGTATAAAAAGGTTGAAGTTGTAGATAAAAGGTGAGTTTAGGTCTCGTGCAGCAAGGGCTGGATGTTGTTCCTTCTAACCTGATATCCTGTCACCTGCTGTGGGGCTTTAGCCAAAGGATTCTCCAAATGTAGGGAATTTCTGTCCCTTCTGTAGTAGCCAGTGATAGGTACATTCCCCAGAATAATTCAGGGGCATAAACATCGAATTTGATACTGCTGATCATTGTCATAAAGAGGGTGACTTCACTCTGTTTGACAGATTTTCTTGCTCAAGATAAGACATTTCACTGGTTGGATCATCATCAGAATGTCTGACTAAAAAAACTGAAGTGCTTTGTGTTTTCCCCTTAAAAACATCCAATCCTGTTCTCTGTTTCAGATGAGTTTGGGGCTTTGGAAAGTGTGAAAGCTGCTAGTGAACTCTACTCTCCTCTCTCAGGAGAAGTAACTGAGATTAATGGTGCCCTTGCAGATAATCCAGGGCTTGTCAATAAATCTTGTTATCAAGATGGTAAGATGTCATTTTTATCTTCCAATAATGAATACCTCCTGGATTATTGCTGTCACAAATGGCTCTGCAATTCCTGCTCTTCCAGTTTAATGGTGTGGAGACTTAAATGGAATATATTGAATATAGTTCAAGCCCAGTAAAATTTAACATGAAAACATTATCACAGCCTTGTCTCTGACAAGCTGTTTTACAATGTGTTCTTTTCAGACACAGACTGTGGTTGAATTGAAATGTATTTCCCTTGACTGCATTTCTGTTTCTTGGATCTCATGATCCTGAGAGGTCGAGGTCCTCTCTTCTTTCTAGACAGTGTCTCCTTAATGCCACTGTCAGAGCCAGCACTAAATTAGACAAATGGTCTGACTAAAAAGGCCCTTTCCTATGACAAGTTGGTTGGTTGTTCTTTCTTTTTAAAACGCTGAAATCTTGTTTTGCCTGCACAAAAATCCAGCTGATTCTTCGATGACCCAGGGCTGATATGGCTGCTAGGAGTGCTTACCTAAGGCAGGAACATGAATGAACCTTCCTTGTAGGATATTAGCAAGTCTTTCTTTTTAATTTCCTAACCACAGGTTGGCTTATCAAGATGACTGTGGCAAACCCTGCTGAACTTGATGAACTGATGACCGAAGATGCCTATGAGAAATACATAAAATCCATTGAGGACTGAGCTGGAATAATGAAATAAATTCATATAAAATATTTCAGTGTAGTTTGTCATCAATCGAGGAAATACAGAATATCCAGACTTGGCAACCTGAAAAATACCACTTATGATCACATACACAAAACCATAAATAATTGCAGTGATAAAGCTGTTCCACATCTGTGCACTTGAGAGAGGGGTTTTTATTCTGTTTTCTGCTTTGTGTAACTTCAGAATGTTATCTCTAATACTTGGGGAAACAAAATTGGCTAAAATATATACTTCCCAGGATTCATTTGATATCAAATTTAGTAACAACGGCACCTGAGGCTTTTTTGCTGGGACATGGGGAGATGACACAGCAAGAGGCAAAGGACCTTGCACCCCCTGCACTAAATATTGTGGGGAAGAGAAAGAAACCCCGGGAATATCACAAAATTAATTAACAACAGGATGTCACCCCTGGGTTGTGAACGGGGACCTGCGCTGATCTAAATAACTGCAATTAAAACCGGAAATTGCCGCGTGAATTCACCACACGGTGGCACTCAAATCGTTACAGATGGGGCAAGGAGCAAGTCCTTCCCCGGGAACAGGACCTCATGGATGTGGGACAAGAGTAAAAGACTCTCGAGAAATATCCATCAGCATGAATTCCCAGCAAGATATGCTGCAGCTGGCACGGACAAATTTTGAGAGCAGCTTAGGAGTGTCCTTAATGTAATTTTCTCCACTTTGCCCACACTACTTCAGACACAGTCTGAGGACAGTCCTTGGCAGAGAAGTGAGTCTGTGGTATCTGGATGGGTTAGAGTTTGCCTCACAATATTGATGTTTCTCTCTTCCTGACAAAGCATAATTCAGTCACTTCAGACCTGATCTATTTTAATGCAGTACAAGCACCTTACATCCTTTGCTATTAGGCTGTTTTATTTGTCATTTGTTTATGGCATTTAATTATTTATGCTGTTGAATGAATTATTTATGCTGTTGAATGTATTTTGCTTAGAGATGCATTTTAGTGGAAGTACAGCACTTGTACCTTTCTCTGACCATGAAAGTCAATCCACAAGGCAGGAGGATGAGTCTGCACTTCTTAGACTCAGGAGTACTTCTGCTGTGCAGCCATCACCCACCTCCCCTCCTCACTGCACGGGTCTGGACCGAGAGAAAATGGCAGAAATAAGTGTTCTTGGCAACTCCTGGCTGTTCTGGGATGCCCTCCCTTGTGCCACAAATGGTGAGGCAAAGCCAGTGATAAAACTGGTGTAATATCACCAGTGCACATCAATTCTTTTCCTGCAGTACATCACCCCCACCTACCACTGAAACAGTTCTGCAGCTTTCTGTTAGACCAAGGGGCATTTCTTGAACCAGGGTGCCTTGGTAAATGTGTTAAATATGAAAGAGAATTCAGCTGTTCAAAGCCTTGATAGGAATGTTTTGTTGTCAGCTTCCCTCATCTTCCATAGGTTTAAAGAGTAACTGAAGGACAACGTGGTCCTTGAACATATTCCTGCAGTATCTGACCTACAGTAGTATTTCTGCTGGGGAATCAGACAATCTTGAGAGGGACAGGCTTTGGAGGCAGCACAGCCAAGCCCTATTTCTCCTCCCTACCTGCCCCTGGATACATGGAGCGGCCCAAGGAAGAAAAGACATTCATCCAGAGGTCAGGGAGAGGTTGGGACCACAGCTCTCAGTCATGACAACAGCCCAAGCTCCTGGGATGGGGTGGTAGGAGAATCTGAGCTGATCTCACAGCTCCCTGTTCCTCCTCTTTGGCTCTGCCCTCTGTGCCTGACCCTCCTCACTCTTGCTGCCTCTGTTGGTGACAAGCCCTCTCTGCAGAGAGCCCTGGCATTCCCTGAGCCACTTCAACTCATTGGTCACACCAAAAACTGCTGTGAGACTCCAAGAAACACCCAGGGGAGAGACACTATGGAAATAGAGTTTGTTATCGACAGTAAAACTGTCTGAACACTTCATACATTTTAACACTTCTTATTAATAAGGCTCTATCTACAGTAATTCTGATTAATCATCATAGTCATATTTTGTCCCATTTAAGAGTGAAAAAAAGAAGAAAAGTTAATCCAAGACTAAAGAACAATGTAAAACTATCCCTTTACTTGTGGGTTTTTTTAGAGCACCATCGCTTCATTACAATTTCACTCTGAACTGTAATCTCATTACTTCAAGGTCACTCAAGCAGAACAGCAGTTTTAAATTCAAAGCATCTGCCTCACCAAACAAAAGGGAAAATTACAGTCTATTATTCTAACTATTACAGTCTAATATTTATATTATTGCACCTTAAGAAAACAATTCTGGATTCTGTCATTTATGTGGGCCAAGAGTTCATTTTTACTTGAAAGGAAAGATAAGATAGATGTTAAATCAGAAAACATTCCCTCTGGGGAAGAAAAAAAAAAGGAAAAAAGAAATCTAGAGCTAATTTTATTGAGTTTGCCCTTCTAAAGAAAACTATTATTGAGACAGCTAAGCAGATGTTTCTGAAGGAGAATAGAAAAATAAGTTGTATGACTTACATGAGAATAAACACAACATTTTTTCTCCTCCTGGCCATGTGGCTTTTACCCACATTATAAAAAAGGCTTTAAAAGTATTGGTTAAAGAACAGCTGAGAACTGTTTTTTGGCATTGCAAGAGAAGATGCTGACTACACCAAGAGCCTGAAAACCAGTGCATTGTGACAATTCAGAGAACAAATATTTTCAACTTGGAAGTTCAACAGACACAGAATATTTGGAAGAGTCCTCTGGATCATTCAGCTGATCCTGGGACAGCCTCAGGGAAGAAGGACAGGCAGCCCTTCCTCAGCTCCAGGCTGCACTAGGGCTGGAATGGTGCTACTGGAACAAGACCATAAAAACAGCCACATACATTTACACCCACTGATAATCCCACCCTGTCTCCTTCAAACATGAAAATATTCCTGCAAGCACAGTTAACAACACAACTCAAAGCTCAGCTTCCACAGAGAACCCTCCTAAGAGATCCTAAAGACAGGCTGGCAGAAAACCTGGCCAAAATATCAGATATTTGCTTCAGATGTGCAGGTACATCCCAACATAACTTCACACAGGCACAGCGGATGCATTGGGACACAATTGTTTCAGATCCCCAACAAAAACAGACATCGTGGTTTGTGAGTTCTAGAAAACAAAATGAGGTTTACAGTCACCACGTGCTCATGATTTGTATCATTAATCTTTAATGGCAGCTAGAAGCTACAGGTTTATAAATATATATATATATATTTTTCATAATTGTGACAACCAGTGACTAGATGCGGTTTTGGTGGAAAATTGTCTGCAATACTGTAAGGCTGGGTAAGTTACAAGGCATTATTAGAAAACACTGATTTTTGACTTCTGGTGATATTACATTTTCTTTACAAACATTAGAAACAAACATTGTTTGGTGAAATATAAACATTGCAGAAGACACTACAACCAAACATAATTTACCAGTCAAGTAACATATTCTTTTTAAAAACAAAGTTAAATCAAAGAAACAGCATTAAAAACTTGCATGTCAAAGAACACTCCCCTCAACAGAACAGAATCTCCGTTACAGAGACTACAAGGGAGGAGTTTAGGTTTGTTCAAACCATTCCAAGAACAGGAATTCTCTGTCACAGCAGAATTTTCCTGGGTTACAACATGGATTCGTGCCCAGATGTTGGCAGGTTTTGCACCCAGGTAGAGCTCAGTTTGGATCAACCTTAAAATGCCTGAACTTCCACATCTGGGTGCACCTCCCTGAAGTCAGGGCAGGATGTGCACAAACTTTTGTTGTGCCACAGTTTAGAAACCGGATTTATGAGTAATCCCAACCAAGTTTAGTTTTACTACTTTTGATCAGCTTTAAAAACATACACATTAGCTCCTTGAGTTCAAAAGTATAATACAGTTTGGCTTTTTTTTTTTTAAGATACAGAAATACAAAAGAGTTTAAAACTCACAACAGTAACACAACATTTTGTCCTAGAAGGTGGTAGAGTGTAACATGTGAGCCTTGGTTATGGAGTTTGATGAAATATTGTCTTGGTACTTTAACTCAGAGGACTATTATTATGATTTAGTCAAGTCAGATCAGACAAAAAAAAAAAGAGCCTAAAGTTCTTAACACCATTTAAGACACACAATTTCCTTAATGACACTTTAAACAGAATATTCTATACACAACACACTGATAACATCAACTACACCAGTCATGTCAACCCCTAAAAAAGCCAGGTGCACCATAGAATTGCATAGAAAGAAATCCCTGGCATTAATACACTTGCACTGGAGACTAGGACTTTCTCCCTGCCTTACTAGACCAAAGCACATATGTTTTTTAAAAAAAAGCACATCTCACACTGGACATTTTTCTTAGCTATGTTCTTTGGAATCACTAGTGCATATGTTATTTCAAGCAATTTTCAGACTGCATGCTACTGTTTCGTGTTATAAAGCTAAAACTGCAAGGAAAACAGTTTTCCTGCCTTCCCCTCCAAAAATATGATGTAAAATAATCTTGTGTGGCATAAAATTAAAATCAGACCCCTCTCAACAGTAGAGCTGAATGAAGAGGATATTCCCATGAGATGGGGAAAGCCAGGGTCAAAAAATCCTCTCTGTAAAGTAAAAAGTCATATTTATAGGTTGGATAAAGAAAGAATCCAAGCAATAGCCAATGGTTTTATAGCTCAGCATCCACTTTGATCATGGAAGACCTACATTCAAGTCCATACAGGGATGCAGGGAAGTAATCTCATTTATTTTGGGGCAATTCTCTAATAATAAGCTGAACCTGAGAAAACCTTCCTTCCAAACAGGTGTGTTTTCCCTGAACTTGTTTCATCTTGAAATATGTCACCACCTTCCATTTTAAACAAAACCCTGGCCAGCTCCACATCGAGGGATTCATTTAACAACAACATGGACTATATTTACTTCTTGCCCTAAACAACTTGAGATGGAAAACCCTTCATTTCAGTGCTCAGAAACACCTTCATTCATTCAACAATCCTGTGCACGTGGAGCGAGCACAGGAAACAGGATGAGTGAGGATTTGCCAAAGAGCCACGCGGTGAAACCGGAAGGTAAAAGGAATTTTCTTCAGCTACTCCCTGCAGTGAGCACTTCAATGTCATGACACAACCTCTGCAGACAGATAAAAATCCATCCTGAAGTTGGAACGATACGAGTTACGCAGCATCAGATCAGTAACAGTAAAAGCTGAGGAGACCACGCGTCTCCACAAACAGATTTCGTAAAAAAACTAGAACTTCTGGTTTCAGACAGAATATAGATTTAGAATATTTGTGCAAGAGGTGAATATATACAATAAGTATACTTTGTTATATTAACTATGGTCACAGCTGTTTTTTTTTTTTTTACTTAACTACACAATTGTGGAGGTGTATCAGGAAGACGTATTTCTGGCTGACATCTCTTTCATTGTAATATGGGAAAAAATAATCCAATTCTTCCTGCTGCTACAGATTCAGGATTTCTGGCACAGCTGAGAATGTGTCAGGAATTACAATAGATTATTATATTTTAGTATAAATTCCATTTTAATAACAAAGTCCTTATTGGACTACTGATGGGAGAGCAAAGGAACACGTGAGATTTCTTCCTAGGAAATGCTGAAAGGCACGTAAAAACTTTAATATATACTCAATAATATGTTAAATATCAGATTTTGAGTGTTTCTGTAGGCTACTTTTCATTAAAATTAGCAGCTGCTTGCCTGTTGGCTCTATGGAGAAACATTTCCTGCCTCTGTAAAGGGGTGATGCTTCTGCATGAGCTGACATTTGTTCTTTCAGGTGATGCATTTTCCCCTCACATCTGCTGAAACAACAAAGAGTGTGCACTTACTCTGTTGTTTTCTGAGATTCTGAGGCACACACATTCACAGCAAAAAGTTGCTTGCAAGTGGTAAAAGCTAAAAAAAAAATTTGATTTACCTGAAATTACATACATTTATTGAAAATAAGTAGGACAGTTTCAGTCTTTATGCTAATAAATAATATGCTTAGGTAGCTGAAATTCCATTTACAGTCAATAGTTCTGATTCCTTTCAGGATCTCTAATGATTAGGGTAAATTTCCAAACCAGTGCCACAAAAGGCATGGAATCACATGCAAAAACCTGCCAGCCCAAGGGGGAAAGCAGCAAACATCCCTATCAGATGTACAGCACAGTTTGACTCGCTGTATAAATTAACATTATAGTGCACATACAGTAACATGGCACGTTTCATAAAGCTACAGCTTTGCACCAGAAATGCCAGACACACACTTTTACATCTGCAGAGATAAAAGCAGTGAATAATTCACCTAAGAAGGAAGCACAGGACCCGAGGATTATGGCCTTGCCTGAACCATTCGGGTGTCACTTGCAAAGGGAGGTGCCACGAGCTCCATCCACGCAAATAAAAATACAAAGAAAATAAAAATTCCAGAAGAAGGTTGGCTTGAAAATCTTCAAATAATTTGACTTTGCTTGTGAAAGTTCTTTCTGATGAACAACATTCTTTAGAAACATGATTTTAAACAGGGTTTTTGCTCGTGCTCCCATTAAAAGGATGAGTGCCCTGCCAACTCAAAAATGACCCTCTTCAATGTGTTTTTTCCTCCTCAAAGTCATTGTTTGTGTAAATGTTATATAAATATAGTTTGATGTTTTCATTTCACCTCTATTTATCACAGTGCTTCCAGCAAGGAACACGTAGATGGCATCAGGTTGAAATCTAATGGATTGGAAACTACGTGAATGCTGCCAGTGGACAAAACACTCAGGGCCACTGCAACCAAAACATGTGGTTGGAAGTCTGAGTAAGTCTTGCTTGGAAAGAAATTCATGTGATAGAAGTGCAAATGTGTAATTTAAGGAGTGCAATTTTGGCATATACCACTGATAATTTCTATTAAAACACCTCAATCTCCTTCCATGGACCTCATCAAGAGTGTTCTGAAGTCAAAGCTGGCTGGTGCAGCCTCACCTTTCCAGCTTGGAAAAGGAGCTGTTCCTAAATGCTTCTAGGAGGCCATGCCTGTTACTGCACTTGCATGTCTCTTATCCATAATCTGTGATCAAGCCCCTAAAGTTACTCACAGAATTCAGGTTTAGGTCAGGCTTGAAAGCTCAGGAGACTGTTTTACAGAACATTCCTGTGGTGTTCCCCAAAGTTTTAATAGTCAGATCTGTGTGTGGCAAAGGCAGCCATAAATAAAACAGTAACATCTCAACAGTGTTGCAAACCCACAACCCATTCTGCCTTCAAGATTTCAACCAAGAGCAACAGTAATTTCACCTAAATCATGATTAAAAAAAGAAAAAGAGGGTAGTTCCACAACCTCCTGATGTACTCGGTGCATGTACATCCACTCAGGTATCCCAAATTGAAAGAGTTTAAGTCACAGGTGTTAGAAGGAGATTTTTTTAAAAACTTTTTTTAGAGACCTCTAGAGAATTTTTAGAGACCTGAAGACTGACATTCACTGGAAAATAACTTTGGAGTTCTGGAATTATTCACTGTTAAAAATGGTTTTAGCCCTGTTCGTCTTTCTAAAGCCATTGAAACAGTAACCAGAAATGTTGTTAAAACTTCAGAAGCAAAGTTGCAGCATCAGTTGATCTAAAATGCACAGAAACTGCTTTTTTTTCTCCAAGCATTTTCATCAGTCCAACCATCCAACTGTTGGTTCACTCTTTGGGTGAAAAAGGCCAAGCAAAAAGTGCTTTGGAAAGCTCTAACACATAAATAAAAGATGTTTTGCTATATTTCTACAGATTTCAAAGTGCTTTCAAATGGAGACAGGTCCTTTTCCTTCTCTCCAGTATTAAGGCTCTTATAAAAAATATAATTTCAACTAAAAGACACTTGGGCTTTTTTTTTTTTAATCAAATACACCACTTACTCTGCTTTAATCATGAGCATTTGAAGACCCTACTTGTGCAATTCTAGCTTTATAGTTGTGTTCTAGCAACTTATAGGATTATTGTATTACAAGATGGGGACCTTAGTATTCTAAAATGTGAAATACTCAGGAGATGCTGGCAGCACACTTCTCTTATATTCTGTTTCATTAAAAACACAGGGATTAGAAAACTGCCTGGGAAATTAAAACCAAGTTATCAGTACTACAGAAAGGAGTCTTGCTATTACTTCCATTAAATCAGAAACAGTGATCCAGAGAAATTAAATTAAATTAAATACTCTTTTCCCATCAACTTTCCAGACCTCTTTTTCCCCCAGAATTCAGAAGTTTAATTATTCTGACTGAACCAAACCCTCAGGAGACAAAAGTGCTCTCAATTCCCACCGAAGTCAAAAGGTTCTGTGAGAACTCATTACTCCAGACATTACTCAAGCTGCTTGGGACACTTAACTCTTTCAAGGAACACAAAAATGAAGTTAAAAATCACATTTCATCCATTAACAACATACAGAAGATCCAAAACCTCACAGGCCTGACCTTACAGCCCTTCATAACCAGACAATCACACTGACATTGGTTTTGCCACTCTCAGAAGTCGTATTTGCAGAGGTCCCTCTCCTGCAAACACACACACACACACCTTAATCCTGGAAAATTAGCACCCAGATTTGGCACCAGCACCACCTGTACGCAGCTGAACTCCTGAAAATCCAAGTTTAGAAAGGAAAATGCTATGTTTACTGCTAATACAATTTAAAAACATATTTAAAACATACCTTTGAAGGCAGAAGTCAGCACCCTCTGTGATTTTTACTGATGTATTTTCCTATGGCAAGGTACAACTTTCTTCAATTTGTCTGACTAAACTTTGCCAGGTTTGTGAAATTTGTCACTTACTGAAATTATTATGAAAAATTTGGAGCACTTAATTTTTCAGAAAGGAGGGTCCTGCACTAACATACCTTAAGAAATCCAATTAAACCGTCATCAGGAATAAAACTAAAAGTGTTGCTTGTGATGCAGACCAGAATTAGGGATTCAAACTCCTGCTGTCTCTAGTTCCCTCGGTGCAATCCCACAACTCTCCTGCTGACCTGAACACAAACATGGGCCCAATCCTACAGAAACAAACACCAGACCCTGCCAAACCTTTCCACCAACACACCACACGAGTTCTAAACCAAAACACTTCCTTTTTAAAAATCTCTTTGTGAGTTACATTTCAATTAGGCTGTGACGCTATTTTTTTGCTAAGTATGTTTAAACACACGAAACAGGGTTCAAAATTTAAAAAAAAAAAAAAAAAAAATCTTTGCTTTAAACCAAACATTTTTACAGCATGATAAAACACAGCTACACCTCGGGGCATCCCTGCTCTCGTCGTTTTGGGTTGCAAAAAATAAACTTTCCCTCAGCCCTGCACTGTCAGGCCCTTAACCCCAACATTGACAGGGGAGGGTGAACGCGGCTCTGAGCGCGGATCCAGCCCCTCGCCGGAGCCGGGATTTGCTGGAGCAGGATTATAGGCAAATGGGACGGCTGGAGGGATGCCCTCTGACCCTGCCCTCCGTGTCACCTCCTGAGGCGACATCGGCCCCTCCGGCACCTGGAAGCATGTGCAGCCGTGGATCCCTGGAAGCATGTGCATCCATGGAGCCCAGTCCTGGCCGGTCAATCCCTCACATCCCCCGAGCCCCCCCGGCAGATGCTGCTCTGGAGGCCGCCACAGCGCTCGGGGGCCTGAGGGGAACCCGCGACCGACACCCCCGTGAGGCGAGCGAGGGTCCCCCGGCACCGCCAGTGACAGCGAAAATCCAAATCACCCCGCTGCGAAGAGAACTCGGGAGAAGCCCTCCCGGGGAGGCGGGGGGTCCCCCCGGCTCAGATGAAGTGGATCCAGGCGGAGCTGTCGGGGTCCTGCGGGAGGCCGGTGCCGGGCGGGACGCGCTGCCGGCCCCGCAGCCGGTAGTTCTTGCCCTCGTTGTTGTCCCAGTACTCGGCGCCGGCCACACGGTACCGGACGGCGAACTCGAGCGTGGCCTCTGCGGCGGCAGCGCCCAGGGGCAGCAGGAAGGCGAAGCGGTCGGTGATGCCGTCGGGCGGCCCGGGCGGCTGGTACGCGGCGGGAGCGTCCGCGCAGCTGGCCCAGCCATTGAGCGTGTACCGCACCGACACCACCTTCTCGTAGGCGAGGTTGAGGACGCGCACGGCTCCCCGCAGCCCCGCGGGCTCCGCCCGCACNNCCGCGGGCTCCGCCCGCCCCCCCTCCAGCCTCACCTTGTGCTGCCGCACCCGCTCCACGAAGCCCGGGCTGGCTCCGGGCTGCGGCGGGAACAGCGGCTCCAGCAGCGGCAGCGGCGGCCCGAACAGCACCGGCTCCAGGTCGCCCAGCGCCGGCGGCTTCCTGGTCTTGAG
>VYXB01008628.1:10843-33754 GCA_013397135.1 Pachyramphus minor | reverse complement strand
GCGCTGCTCCGGCTGCTGCCGCTGCTGCCGTGCCGCGGTCAGGCAGCGACACACGCCCCGAGCCATCCTTCCCTGCCCATGGCTCCCACCCCTGCCCGCCTCGCCACGGCCCCTGATCACACCCCGCGGCTCCCCCTGCCCGCTCCCACCAGTACCGCGGCTACGCCGTCCCTCTCCTCCTCTTCCTCCGCCTCCTCGCTGTGTTCTGGGTCTTTCCTCGGGGATCTCATCCAAAAAGAGGAGGCGGGAGGGATTCCCCAGTGGAAACATTAAAATTCATAGCGGCGCTCTCGCTCGCCCGACCCGCTACAGAAATAGCTGCGGGAGGAAGAGGCAAAGCCGGGCTCGGCGAGATTACAGGGCCCGATAAGAAACAGCTGGCTGGCAAGTTGGATCTCGCAGTGTACATTTAAAGGAAGAAATCCAGCTAATCTGCTGTAATGCCTTTACTGTACATCTGCCGGATAAAATACACCTGCTGCAGTCCTGCCGCGCATCGCCCCCGGGGCTCCAACAGCTCCGGGGGGACGATTGTGCCACATAAACCCCGGTGGCTCCTGTCACAAGAGCGTTTGGCAATTGCCGAGCAATATTCAGCTGAATTACAGTCTAATGACGAGCGGACTCTGGTGCAGCCAGTTCAAGGCGCTAAACCACCATTTTAGTAAGCCGCTTCATTCCAGACTTTCCGTAAGCTGGGACTCATTTTTAATTAGTAAATTGCATTAAAAACAATGATCCAACCATCCTGCCAGAGCCTGAGCCTGAACTGTGTTGACATGTGATTCTGATTTAGCTTCTGAGCAGGAGCTTTTTACACCTCGAGCATTTTATCTGCAGCACTTGGTGTTCCTTTGACAGTCTGGGCAGTGGAAATGCGGCTGATGAGATTAAAAACGGGACAAGTAAACCCGATAAGGACCAAGTGTTAAAAAGCCACTAGAACACAGGGAAGAGTTATTCGCTGCCTCATATTAGAACTATCAGCTTTAATTCTTTTACTAATAAGTACGAAAATAAATCCTAGATTATTGCTGCTGGGCTCCAGGTTTTTTAAATGACAGATGGTTGATAAGCAGGAAATAAAAAAATTGTGCTCATCAGTGTTAAATTGGCCACCATTAAGCTTTGTCGTGCTATTGTCTCACATTCACAGGCTGATCATAGGTTTTGAAAAATCAAATACTAATAATATAAATAATTACTTCTGAATTCATTAGCCCAGGATCTTAAAATTGTCTCATTTGTCCTTTAACACCACTATGAAAAATATATTTTAGGCTTCTTCCCGTGCCTCCCTCACAGAAATTACTATTTCAGGAAAATAAAAACTCATGTTTGGTTTTCATCTACTCACACTAATTTGGGGGAGAAAAAGAACAGACCCAAATAATTGTTCAAACAGGTTTTCATGTTACATCCTTTTGAGTAATTTTTAGAGTAATTTCTCTCTGTCATAACATTTTCTAAGGAATTACCACTTCTTTTTGCTGATTCCACTTTAAAACAAGTAAAGAGCAAGAACTTTCTTTTTTACATTACTATGCAAAGTCTTGGCTTTTTTAAACCATTGTGAAGCTATCAGAACTAATAAACTAAACTGGTTTAAACCCAATTACACATTCAGTCAGGTTTGGGTGTCTTTGTGGTATGGATGGGTAACAAGTCTTCAGAATAATTTAGTTTCTGCTGTGCTTTACACAACTGGGGTGCCTCAGTAAAGTTTCACTTCCCTTTTCTGGTAGTGGTAGTTGCCCAACTTCTTCTCATCATGAACTTGTGTAATACTCCTGCTTTTTGGCTTTCCCAAGCCTCCTCTTTCCTCCCACAACCACGGTACTATTTCATGGAACAAAAAAAACCCCCAACTTCTTTCTTCACTGGTAATTGCAGGTGACATAGTTCATGTAACCAACTTTAAAATACAGAGTCCTCAAAGGTCATAAAGGAAATAGTAGCATAAAAAAAAGATTAAATACAGTGAAAAGAAAGAAAAAAACACCTCCAAAGCAACACAATAAGCTTTGGACTAGCCAGGTCAAGGCAACATGAGATGCAGAGGGACAGCCATATGAACTGACTGACATGAAGAGAACATGTGCCAGAAATGTCAGTTGGGTTCTGCTCTTGTCACAGTCAGGTAAAAAACCAACAGTTCTTTAACCTTGCAAGAGAATGAGAGCACTGTGTGTATGAATAGTGGGGAAAAGGGTAGAAAGAGACTTGATATAAAGCCATGTCTGCTGTGAATAATTGCACAGGTGACCCTTGTGGAGCAAGAGCGGAACAAAGCCATTCACAGGTTTCAAAAATCAGAATTAAATGGCACTTAAAACATCCAGAACATCAACTCACCACTAGTGTTGGGGGTGCTCACATTCTCACCTGCTGTTTCCTGCAGACACCTCAAGTGCTGGCACACCCAGGGACACCCCAGCCTTGTCTCTGTTGAGCACTGTTGCTGCATAAATGCCACCAGAATCTGTAACAAAGTCATTGTCACTTTTTTTTCCTCTTGATCTGAATATTCCCAGCATGTCTCACTGAATCTGAGGATGCTGCTGCTTTCTTTTCACTCCTGCTCACTTGCCAAGGGTGAAGCTGTTGGAAGTCTTACCCACAGCTTTCGCTGCTCTTCCCCCTCTGAAGAATTTAAGACAGACACAGTAAGTGAAAGTTTTGAGCACTGAAATTTAACAAATACACACACACATTCCCTCAAATAGCCTGCAGCCTTGTGCATCCTTCTGTGATGTGGTACAGGTTGCAAACGGGAAGCACCAGACCTCATTTTTAAAAGGAAGTCCTTCTGGGTTTGCCTACTGTAAATAACTGTACACAGCAAATGCTTCAATCCATAGAAGCCAGCAAGCAGCACCACACACAGACACAGACACTCTGGTTTAATGTATGCAGTGCTAGCAGCCTTGCACCACCCCCTCTCCATCCTAATTTAGTTCCCAAAATTCTGAACAAGTAAGTTTCAAAGTCTAGCCTGTCTCTGCATTTGTAGTGCTGTGTTAAGGACATCATCCAAAGCTCTTTTCTAAATGATACTGTCAGTAATAAGGCTGACACAGAAGTCATTAGTGCCGACCTAGCTACCCCCTTTAAAGAAATACTTATTATCTTCTCGCTGGAAAATAGTATTTTCATGACAAGATAATTTTGAAGGTTGCCAGCAGGAATAGAGAACTCATCATTTAAATTCTAGAGCTACTGTTGCTCTATTGTAGGGTAACAGGAGAAGAAGGTCTTAAATTACAATTAATGTTGACAGACTCAGGAAATGGTGCTCAGGCATTGTTTTCATTCCTCTGGATTCCTCTCCCTTCACAGATTGAAGCAGCACGGTCACAGGATAAAGCTTTGGCCTAATTAACATTGTCCTAATAACATTTTGGTGACCTGTCTCTGCATCTTCCAGCTGACGTCAAAAATGTGAGAGGCAGCCTCTGGTTTGCCTCCGTAAACCCAGTGCCCCTGACATTTCTGCCGTGCCACACTGCATCTGAAAATCTGCCTGATGCCTGATTTTCCACCTAACTGAGCTGTTTGGTCCCCTCTCCTGTTGAGATATAAACTGTTTGCAAAGAAAAAGGCAGAACTGCAGCAGACAGTGAACCAGGAGCTTTTTTTTTTCCTGCTGCATTTATTGATTTTCTGGAGTCCAGGTAATCCAGGGGAAAGCAAACACGGCTGCTGGGGAGCATTAGGTGGAACCATTAATAGGGCAGAGTGTCTGAGTGCTGGGGCTTATCCAAAGTGGCCACTGTCACATGTCCACTTTAACTTTCCAGAACAGGTTTATATTTAGTAATGAGAATGGCAGGCAGATAAAATGGATGTAAAGGCGAAGTGCATTACGGTTACATCAGCTCTGGAGGTGAAGTGGTGACTCAGGACGGGGACTGGAAAGGTCAACCTCTGCTCTCATTTGTATCTGTGCAGCTCCTCTGAAGCTGATGAACTGTGTAGGTGTTACATGAGAATATCACCCCCAGGTTCAATAATCTTATGTGACTGCATGGATCTGACAATGGTATTTACACTGACAGTCCGTGAGCCTTGAGTGAGACAGCTGCTCTGCACACTTGTAATTTAAAAATATCTCCCCACACCATTTCACATTGAAGATTAACTCAGATTTTACTTATTTCCCCAAGAAAGTATCTTAGTCACACATCTCTAGAAGTGCCATATTAGAATCAGGTAATATGCCTGAGGTGTATATATATATATATATATATAAATTTAACTATTCTGTTGAAGAACAATGGCATTGATTTTTGTATCAAATATTATCTTCACCTAACCAGGTTTATCTATTAAGATGAAAGTTGTGTGATTCACAGAGTTGCATCAAGGACATTTGGTGTCACACAAAGATCAGTGATTAATTTCCAAAGGGCTGCGGGTTCTGCTAAACTGAGATGTGCCCCTTGGAAAAGGTGCCTTGTGGTTGGTTTTGTTTTGCTGGTTTTGGGTTTTTTTTGTTGTTCTTTGTTTATTTTTGGCTTGAAATACTGGGATCCAAATGAAGACACAGTATGAACAAGAAAATAGAACTGGAGGAGCTTACCTCTGTTCGTGACCTTGTGAATCTGCCTTACACTATGACAAAGCTCACACACAATTTATTGGTTAAGCATTAACTGTCTCTGTTGACTCTTAAGTGATTGGCTTAAGACTTCTGGAGAGCATAAGCTAAAAAAAAACCCACCAAAGAGCAAACTAACACAGTGGAAAAGGAAAATATCCAAACAGATACATCTCCTTTTTGTGAGGAAAATGATAAAGAACATTTAAAGTATATTTCTTATATAATTAGTTCTGCTTTTTTTAGAAGGACTGAATTTTTTAACAAGGATTAAGTAACATCCAGCAGGACTGGAACTCTTTCAGTCCTAGAACTTTTAACATAGCTTTTCATGCAAATATCTGAATAAATGTACTTGAGGATGTCCCCAGATCCCATCTTCTGATAAAGAGTCCTTGGGACTCAGCCTTCATGCCATGTTATAAAATAAACACAGGGCTTTCTATCAACTGCAAATGGTCTCAGCAGTGCTAGTTTATTATTTTAGACATAAAAATATGCTCGTTGCATATTTGATTTTAATATTTTTTCATTGTTAAGCCCTATTGGTCAGGCAGTGATTCACTGTGATTATTTAGATTCCTTATATTTAAAGAGCAAATTTTCTCATTTTTTTTTAATTTGTTCCTTTCTTCACCTTTCTCACAGTTTTTCTTTCTTTCGTACTTGGTCATTTCACATCCATTTTTTCATATGCATGACTCTCTTCTTATTCATTAAATTAATTCTTATTTTGAACCCCCTGCACACACTCTGTCCTTCCTCCAGCCCCTTTCCACTCTCTCCCCATTTTTGCCTCCAAGCTCCCGGTTCTGTCCTTTCTCCCACTTCCAGTTCCCAGAGCTCCTTCACAGCCCTTCCTTCCCCACCTCCTCAGCCCAGTGGCTGCTCCTGGATAGGAGGCTCTGCCCTATCCCTGCAAATTGGACATGGATAATCTGAGGTCGGCTCTGCCGTCGATGAACAGCCAAGCGTCGTGTCCGACCTCCCTGAAATCCTTGAAATTTGGGGACGTTTTCCCCCCCATCATTTTTACACCCCCAGGGAAGAGAAGGTGTGGAGGGCAGTGTCCTTCCTGAGGGCAGGAGCAGTGTCCACAAGTGACCACACCAGAGGTCAGATTAACCTGATTATCTCGGGATAAAACTGATCCCAGCTTCCAGCTGCAAAAACAAGCCGAGCAGCGCCAGGGAAATGGAACTCCCAACAAGGGCCAGTTCTGCTTAGACACGTCGCAATCTCCTGGCAACCACGCAGGTCAAGGAGCCAAGAACACGAGAAATCAATCAAAATCAGGTGGCAAGTAAAGTGTAGGTGCCAGAGCTGACACAGCTCCAGACAAGGAAGAGATTTCAACCCAGTCTAGGAAGGCTAAATGTTATCCTACAACATACGGCACTAAAATGGAAATATGTAACAAGTTGCACTGTTCAAACATTCCAGGGTGAAATAAGGAATGCATCAATAAAAACACTGTATGTGGAATCTCCAAGATGTGAAAAATCCAGCAGCTCTAAGGCACAAAGAAATGAATGTGCTTGATCTGTTTGGTCCAAACTGCTCTGAAACTTCAGGTCTTCACAAAGTGCTCCCACCTGTGAAAGATGCCACTCCCATGGATACTTCAAACCCTTCCTGGAGGAACACAAAAGCTATTCTCTCTCAGAAGATGCTCAATGGTCCTTCAGCTGAGACTGCTTCCTGTACTCAGTGCTGGAGCAGCAGAGCAGAAGAGTGAAAAAGAAGGAAATAATGAAGGGACACAAACCAGAAATTCATGAGCTGACATTTCTCTCAGGTCTCACAAAGGCCTCACTCCTACAGGAAGGTGCTGAGCAGTCACACTGGCACTGTGCTCCTCCACCAGATTGAAGTAGTGAAACTGTTTCCAATTGCTTTTAAAAAGAACAGTCCTCATCTCTGGGTGGAGGTTCTACATATAAATCAAAAACCAATGGATAAAAACACGATGATATCCAGAACTTTTTAACTGATCATGTCAGGAATGAATCAAAAATGTGGGAGATTCCACTGCTCTCTGGACTCCCTTCCTTACCAGTCAGCCACGCTGGGGAGCTGCAGTGCTGTCTAGACTGACCTAACATTTCTATATTTAATTTCATGCTGGTTCAAAGCTTGTTAGACTGTGAGAACACCAATAAAATTTTCTTGTGAGCACTGGGGATATTTGTAGTTTTGTAGATGCTATTAATAGAATTATAAGCTGATGAAAGCCAACTGCTTACATGTAGGTTTAGTTTCTTCCTGACCATGAGATAGATTCATTAGAGCTTTAAATAGCTTGTTCTGGGGATGAAGTGCAACCTCCTCCTTCAGATTTACTCTGAAGGACCATGGCTGGCCTAGCACAGTAATTAGGTGTTTGATGCTGCTGAGCACTGAAGCAATGCCTAACTTTAGGAATATTCTTAAATCCATGCCTACTCTGCAAGGCATTTAATGATCTTATAAACTTTAACACTGTTAAATCCTATTGAGCTTCAGATAAATATTTGCATGCATTCCTTGCTCATTTGTCACCCAAAAGAAATGGAAATGACCTGCAAATCAGACAGTGGTGGCACCGACACAATCATTTTTTTCTTACTCATTCTAAGGAGATTAATTTTTTAAATCCTGTTAATGTGTTCTTTGCTTGTTTCTGCGTAGTATGTTTTCTGTGCATTCTGGTGGCCACTTATTCTTGTTTCATCTCACATCAAATAAGGGACTTCCAGATCAAGTTCTCTTAGTGTTAAACAAAATACAAAATAAAACAGCACTTTCCACAGGTCACTGTAATTCAACTCAGCGTTCAGAACAGGGATTCATTGCAACTGACCCCTCCCTTCTTGTGATGCTGTGATAAAAACTTGGGATAGAGAAAGGTAATACATGTGCAAAGCTCCTGATGGCACATGATTTCCACTTTAAAACAGATCGAGGAATTCAACAATACTTTTTAGATTTATTTTTTTGCCAATAAATATGTGCATCATTGTAGTTTTTCAGTGTCAAATCAGACAGATTAGACAGAGGTTTTACTACAATCTGATAGAAGATAACAATCCTATGAACCACAGTCAGAGTATTGCTACAGGACCTGTGGCAAAAAGCCCGAAAAGCTGCAGAGTAAAGGCCTAGAACATAAAGAAACAAACCCACAACACTTGAGCCAACTTAAGTCAATCAAGTGGTGTGCCCTTGAACACACTGGGTTCTCCTAGCACAGGAAACAGCAGCTTCTTGCTTTTGTGTGAGCCCTCTCAAGAAAAACACTGTTCCCATCCAAGCAAAGGAAATAAAGTGAAGGGTTGGACCAGCCAGAAGTGCTTCCTGCATCCAAGGTGCCAAAACACAAGTGAACTGTTGACAACAATTAAAAATACAATGATGGAACACCTGAAAGTTAAATCAACGTTTTCCCCCTATTGTTTTAGGTCCAAACTTTCAAAGGACTGAGTCCAGAGGACTCGCTGTCAAATCCTGGAGCCAGAAGGAAAATGTGTCTCTAATTCCATTGTTCTGAGAGAAAACAAACAGCTTGCCAGCAAGCAATTTCTTCAAGTGAAGGAAATTTCAAAGTTTTGAAACCCAAACCAGGCAGGGACACTCTCACTGCCAGCAGAATAAATAATTCTCAGCAGCAGCAGGCCAAGAAAGTAGTTCATAAACACAAACTAAAGCAGAAGCATCCCTAGGAGGGGAACAGGGCTGTTAGTCCTAAAAGGACATCTGACTGTTCTGTAGTTTTAAATGCTCTGAACAGGATTTTAGTTTCTAGATATTTATGAGGTAGTCCCCTGTGGAAACACCTGAATGCTGCTGTGTGTTAATGCTTACCTTGGAGCATGACAGGACTGAACACAGCCTGCTGTTATCCCTCTGGGAATGCTTCACTCATGGCTACAGCTGATGGAGCAGTGCAGATGAACTTCCAGTCAAGGAGCTACTGCTCATTCACCTCCTCTGACTCACATACACAAGATTTACAGGGAACAGCAGAAATCAGCACTGTAAATCCTCCAACTAACAGAAAATGCTGGGATTGTTGCTAAGCATGGGAACTGTACAGGAAGAAAAGGGACAAAGTATCACCCACATTCAAACCAAACAATATTTTGTTATATAAAATATATTTCAAAATACTACAAGCTGTTAGAGAGGACTGCAATTTTAGAGGATACTTTGAAAACTAATCATCCCAACACAGCTGAGTTTCTACCTGATGTTATGACACTGGAGATCTTAAAAACTACAGGAGGGGGGGACAGTGAGGCAAAGGAATCCTGTCCTGAGAATGTGTTGGAGAGGTGAGGCACCTGTCAGAGAGCTGAAACTGCAGAGGTTTTCATTCCACTGCACATAACAGGGTAATTAAAGATTGCACTTTGCACATGCTGATGAGAGGTTTGAGATGGAGAACCTTTTTGCCACCTCTAGAGATCAAGGACTGATATTGTAATAGTTTTAATTTACAAAACCCCTACCAACTCAAAATGTCAGATGTCAAGGAGCAATGGGTGCTACTTGCCAACAGGCACTGAATCCCCCCAGGCCTCTGCAGGCAGGAGACCATGGCCATTAAAACAGAAGGCAAAAACTGATTGAAGTTGACTTTATTCCAAAATATGTATAATTTACAGGACTAAATAAGTGCTTCATTTGTGAACAAAACATTTCAATACCTGTGAATAACTTACTCGTAGCTTTGTGTAACACTTCAATTTCCAACAGAGGGAAAGATGAAACAGTATTTTGGCACAAGGTTTTCTCTGCATGCAATAATATACCTAAAAGTTTCACAGTTACTAGGACAACATTCCTTCTTTGGGATTGTCACTTGTAAAATAGGTCTAAGAAATGAATGCTTGATTTTGTCTGCTCATTGCAAGGTTACTGGCTTTAACAGCAAGAATTAAACATGAACATCCTTTGGAAACTAAATTTGTCCACTAAATAAAAAAATCCCACAAGTGATGAAAAGAAATAATTTTAAGGACATTCCTCAGCCTTACTGAGATTAGCTCATACATACTGTGGGAAGGACTCACCCATGAGATTTATCACTCATCCATTCAAAATAATCACAAGCTTCAATGAGACCCTACTCAGGTGCTGAATCCTTTAAGCTGTAGAAATATGGCTTTCATATGGAGCTTTATCAGAGATGCACTTGCAAGTACCTGTAGGTAGAAGTGCTGTCACTGTAGCTCTGCATGCAGGTGCTCCAAGCAGGCCTGTAAAGCACTGGCTGTTGTGAAATGCACACTTTGCATCAGCACAAGTCATCTATTATCTTGTTGAAGGTTCTGTAAAGCCAGCATATGAAAAAGGATCACAAACAGAGGGACTTCTGTTATTCAACCCGGCAGTTCCTTCAGGAGGTTCCAGCGATCCGGGCTGTCCGCTGACAGCTGCGGTGAAGTGGAAGAGCCACAAACACAAACATTCCCTCACACCAACCCCGAGGCCCACAGAGCTCAGGGCTGGGTTCTGTTCATTGCATAGCAATGGCATTTTAAACAGGAGGATTCAGTCACGTCCTAAGCAGCAAGTCCTTCCAGCACACACTGAAAATCACATCAACTCTTAAAAAAAAACACCAAAGCAATGGAGGATGCATGTTTGCACCTTGCACTGCAGTTTGCTACCATTAAACATCCTCTTAGTGTTCATAATTACTAAATGCAGCCCGTTCACAGGAGGCCCAGTTCTACCAGGACACATCATAGCAGCACCTTAAACCACAAAGGAATAAAAAAAGCTTGCGAGGCCCAGAATGTGACCAACCTTTTGGTGTGAATGTATTTGGAACAGTAACTTGTACATTAAGATCATGTTTAAAAAACCAGCACATGTCAGAAATATATTAAAGCAAAGGAAGCTGTACAACCTCACCAACAAAGGCAAGTACATTTGGTTCACCTCTGAGCTGTCATTTCAGGAACATGTTCTTTTGCGGGTTGAGCACCCTATGTTGATTGAGTATCAGTTCTATTGAATTACCCTACACTTGAAAGGATACTAATAAAAAAATCTCCTAACCCCTTAAGACCCCAATCCTGCCAACACTTACATTTCTACCCAGCCTCTCAAGAAAATCAATCCAGCCATAAGCCCGTGAGCACGTGCCAGCAGCATAAGGACTGACAACAGTGGAAGGCATTCTTTGTTCTGCTGCCCCTACACAATCAAGGTCCATGTGGCAAACAGGGAAATTCAGCCTCTTGCTTTCAACAGAAAAAAATGACTGTATGAGCCTTGGAATACAAATCTGTAAGGAGTTAGTTACATACATTAAGTTACAGACACTGGCTGGATTGTTCAAAACTAGATGAGGTCTCACAAGGCTGTTTAATTACAGCTGTTTAATTTGCAGCTGCAAGTATATATACACTTTTTTTTTTATGCTTTCATATCCTTTGGAAGTTAAAATTTTCTAGACACAAGCAGCTTTGCATAGCTAAGAACGTGTAGCATTAGCAAACTCTGACTTAAAACTACCAATTTCTCTAGGCCAACACAAAGAGTTCGGGGGGGACTCCCTCCCTACCCCCAGCAGAAAGTATTTACAAGTGTATTAGCAGAAATAGATGCAAATAAAGCCACAAGTAGAAGAAACATCTACTGTCATACAAACTTTTAGCATTGTGACAAACAAATATGC
The DNA here is from genome assembly GCA_013397135.1 of Pachyramphus minor. NCBI lineage: Eukaryota > Metazoa > Chordata > Aves > Passeriformes > Tyrannidae > Pachyramphus > Pachyramphus minor. The sequence goes on along the minus strand of VYXB01008628.1, from coordinate 22,484 downwards.
AAGGCAACAAGACAGACCTTTCATTTTCCAGCTTGTTTGTGCTTACGCTCTCACAGAATGCAAGTCCCAAATTTGCTGTTTCCTTTGTTTGAATGAAAAGCTCAAGTCAAACTACAAAACTATTAGTTCAGTTTTAGAATAGCATTACACAGGCACCCAGATCAAGATCACAGCATGATGGAATTGAGCAGGAAATGCACAGAGTAAGCACAAGTGACATTAGCAGCACTTCCAGATACACAATTGTGCTGAAAGGCTGTGGAGAATCCAGTGTTACTTTCTGAAGAGCAGCTCTAATGGCAGCAGAGGATACAGAAGAGAGTAAGTAAAGGAATAAGTCACTGCTGACCAATACTTACAATAGAGACAGTGCCTTGAAAACCAAATCACAGACAAACTGCAGAAAAAGGGAGATAAAGGATCATTTTAGTTCTACCGAGAAATAGTTCTGACTGAAGTTTATTTTTAAGATAATGGTGAAAACAGAAAATCAGCCCTTTTCAGGAACTTGTTGAGATGTGAAGAGATGCCAATATTCAGCAAGAGTGTTTCAGACTAGGTTTCACGACGTTTACTGTGGGAGTCACCAAACTGTGAAGTCTGGTTGCAGTCTCCACATTTTCATAAAAAAAACCTTAATAAATCCAAACTGAGTGACTTCAGCCAGCAACACAGGATCCAGACCTGTTTCTGACTTCTATAAATAATTTATGGAGAACCAAATTTGTGAAGAAAGACGTTAATTTTGGTCAGAATGAGCCACTTCCCTAAGACAGTGCAGACATATTTAATTACTTCTCAGTACTGCAGTTTCACAGAATTAAAGTTCAAACTATTTCAAACCTATAGGATGAGTGAAATGATTCTGATTTGCGTGTCCTAATAAAACACAAAGCTCATAAATACTTTTAATTACAAAGTAACTGGGTAATAGTTACATTGTAAGGTTGTCCACACAAACCTTGGGGTTTTTTTCTGGAAGTCCCCAATGTTAAGAATGAATAACTGTAGCTTACACCATAAGAACATGGCAATTATCACTCTAATTTGTAAATTAGTTTCAAAGTACTTTAAATGCCAGCTGCAGTTCTGCTCTTCAGCACCTAAGGTTCCTTATTTGCAGAAAAAAAAGACTGACTTTCTAAATTCAGGGGTAAAGAAGTTCCTTGTTTCTGCCNTACTCAAACCTCTCTGCAGTTCTGCTCTTCAGCACCTAAGGTTCCTTATTTGCAGAAAAAAAAGACTGACTTTCTAAATTCAGGGGTAAAGAAGTTCCTTGTTTCTGCCAGTTGAGGAGAATACCCTTTTCCCCAACCAGATTCATAGTAACTCCTTCTGTTTCATGCATTTCTGTGGGAAACAGAAGTCTGGGTATGAAGAAATGTTCTCTGGTATTCCACCCAGGGGAAGAAAGGAGAGGGAAAACCACTTTGAAATGTAAAGATGCAACATTGCTAGAAAAACATAGAATAAATTAACCTAATTTTGTTACCTTATTTCCCAATTTCAGAATAGGCAGGTAAATATAAAACAGTCGTATCTTCAGAAGAAACAGAATTACAAGTGATGCCTTCCTTTTTTTAATATATCCCACCTTTCATATCAGAACTCTAGACACTGTCAAACCCGGGGGGACTTTCCCCACAGCAGAATTATTACTGTGCTCCTGGGGACCTGCAAGATTCCCTTCTGCAGCTTCTTCAGCCAAAGACTGGAAGTGTCTGAACTCGTACCTAGAAATGCTGAAAAATTAAACAGGCAACACAGCTGGGATTTCAGGAGGAAAATGTGAGTTTCAGGGTTAATTTAAAGAAATTATTTTCAGTAAAGGTAGAGATGCTCACCAGATTAACATGTTAACTATGGCAATTTAAAGCGTGTTAGGAAGAGACAAAAAATAGGAAAGAAGAAAGGTATTGCTCATTTTCAACCAAAACAAGCTGCCTGCAATGGATGAGTAACTCAACTCCCACATCCTTGAGCTGAGAATGTGCAGCACAAAGCAGAGTGAGTCCTCAACACCTAAGGCTTGGACATCCATCTGCTGATGGGCTGCACAGTAAATACACAGCCAGCACTTCTCCTCTGACAACGGAGGAGTAAAGTCTGTTACAGGCCCAGGAATTTGACACGAAGAGGTTTCTCTTTCCTTTAAGGTTACAGAAGCTAAAACCTGTCCAGGACAAAAGCAGAGGCCTGTATTTCACAGATATTCTAGTAAGAGATAAAAATTACTTAAGGCCAAGTTCCAACATACATTCACAACTTATGTATTCTCACGCAAATGCCACAAACAGTGGCATGAGGGGCAACATAAACATTAAAAAAAAAAGATCCAAAGAGGTCATATGTTTCTTCTCTGAAAAAATCAGGTTGTGGGGATTTGACTACACTCAGGGAAACTCTAACAGCTGCAGCAACTGAGGACTGCAAAAAAACATGCAAAAGCAAGATAGAGCTGTTCTGAAAGGGCAGCTGTGAGCTGATTTCCCAGCTCTGCTGTATGGATTCTAATTGTTTTTGGAAGCAGGAAGTCCAAAAACAGGAGTCGAGGTGAGTGAGTGTTTTAAGGAATTTAATTTCCTATTTTTAAAGATTTCTGTAAAGGTAATAAGAGGTATAAACCACTGTAATATTTCTCAACTTGTATCTCAATAAAGCTAGGAGAACTTCAACAAAAACAAATGATTCCAGTCTCTGAGGCACACACATTGTAACATTTGTATCTTACAGACAGAAATAATTTAAGCAAATCCCCCCTTGAGACTCTAAAAATGTTAGTCCCATTTATTACCTCAGCTACAAGGACAACATACTAATTTTCCCTAGAACTATGAACTCCAAGTTCTTTTCCTACCCTTCAAAGGGCATCAGAGCCACTCAGGGAGAGAAAAAAAAAAGGTACTGCTTTCTAGATAATTTTAATAATAAATATATTCAACGATTAGAGAATCTCTATGTGTCTAGTGTGCAGGAAAGGTATTTGGGAAGTGCCAGCTTATGCAGGAGAAAGAGCTGTGAAGGCAGAAAGTAAAAGAAGACAATACGGCTTATTATGTTCATGCCGGATTTAAAATACAAGCTACTAAAAAAAGTAAACAGAAGTAGCTTACACTAAAAATAGAATCCTCCCCCGTAAGTTCAGGGAAGCATCTCAACTGAACAGGTCAGGGTTTTGGTCCAGAACATGGGAACCCTGCATGTAAGCCAGGAATAGAGAGAGAGATAGAGAGAACAACTTTAAAAAGTTCTTCTGTTTAAATGAAAGCAGTAACAGCTTTGTAGAGAAGTTTGAGGAAAAAAACATAGGCACCACATAATTTTTAAGGTTCAAATGTACATCAACATGTTACAGCCCCCTCCCTTCCCCCCCATTTATACACACATAGTTTATGTAAAGTTATATATTCAATAGAGTACCTTCAGCATGAAAAGTCTCTTAGGTCAACTGCTCATGACAACTACATTCAATAATGCAAAGTGGATCACTTGGTAAAGCCATTATCTCCCACCCCAATAACTTAAATTCAAACCACAGGAAACAGTTACATCACGTAGCACTCAGTGGTTGGGCTTGTCAGAGCTCTGGAACAAGGAGCACAGCTCCTCACAGGTCTGTGTTTCCACCGAGCTGAACTGCGACTCCATTGTGTTCCAGGCTAAGTCAGCCAGAAGGAAGTCATCCATTGCTGTCTGGGTCTCATTGCTGGTGAGGAATAAACTGCCCAGGTTCTCAAAGCAGCTATCCATAGTCTGTGTCTCAGCACTGCTGAGCTGGACTTTGCTTTCAATATTCTGAGGAGGTGTGGTTTTAGTAGCCATATACACTTCTGTCTGGGTTTCTGTATCAGATGAGTCAGTGCTCATGGAGAAACTGGACTGCTTCAGAATGCTCCCTAAAGGCAGGTGGGTAGTACTGTCCAAAAAGAAATTCAGGTCTGTCTGTGTCTGTGTATCAAACATCTCCAAACCTAAGAAGTTAGAATTGCCTCGGCAGTTATAGGATTGAGTGGCACTATCTGAAAACAAGAAATCAGTCTGAGTTTCAATGTCCAGTGACTCCAAAACTGGCTCAGAGTTCAGGGTACCAAGCTCACTCTCTTCAGTCTGAGTTTGGATGTTGGATGCTGAAAAGAACTCTTCAATGTCAAAGTCTATCGCTGTGCTCTGGGAGGGACCAGACGGCAGATGTGTGTCAGCATTAGAACTTGTCTCAGACAAAAGGCCACGATTATCCAGTGTCTGGCCAGACATGTTTCCTGAAAAGATGTTCTCCAGATCACTTAGCAGGTCCATTGTCTGGGTTTGATTATCCATTGTATTTTGAGGTGGAAGTATATTAGTCTGTGTATTGAAGCCAATCAGGGATTCAGACTTCACCGAGTCCTGATTCAGGCTCTTGCAATTAGTTCTTTGCAGCAAGGTTTGATCTATATTTGCAGGCATTAAATTGTTTTCTGGAAGTTCAATGTGAGTAGAAACGTTATATGATGAAGGAACATTGTCAAAGATGTCACTGCACGTGACAGCCTGGTCCATCTGAACTCTTCCATCAATACAGTCCTGTGTCCTACTGGTTTGAGTCTCTCTAGAAATGCCACATGTTGGGAAACACCCCTGACTGAAAGCATCAGTCTGAGCAGCTATGGATGAAGTCAGTTTGGAAGCAGGCAGCAGTGTCTGTGTCTGTACACTGATGGGCAAGGAAACCTGGGAACTGAAGGACAGATCTGTCTGAGAGCAGGAGGACACACAAGAGTTGGGAGTCCAGGCTGCAGCTGGGACAAAGTTCTGTGAAATGTAAGATAAGTCAGTCTGTATATTTATAGAAGAAATTTTGTTCTTGTGACAAACACTGGCCATCTCTTGCCCTGTGTTACTCGATGTAACCTTATCCAGCTCCACTTGCACACCAGTACTCACTGGCTCCCGATCAGCAGCACTTGTCACTTTTGAAACAGGCATACTGTCTTTAAACACAAGGGTTTCTGCCTCCAGGGCTGGAATCAGAATTCCTATGGACTGAGGCAACAAATGAACAGTACTTACAACTGAACCTTGATTATCCACAGCCACTACAGCAGGTTTGACAGAAGGGTCTGCTGCAGACACATAAACAGGCAAGTGAGCAACCTGCATCACAGGGACTTTAACCAAAGCCACCTTGGGCTTGGGCAAAAGCATCTTCGGGGTACATTTGGGCTGCATTTGGTTTGTGAAGTTAGAGCTGTGGGAGCCTTCGAGAGAGGCCACTGCTTTCACTTCAGAGGACTCCAGTTCCTGAGGGCCAGGAGCATTACCGTGAGTACTGATGAACGCTTCGTTTGCTTTCTCTGCCAGCTGTTGATTATGTGCAGAGGTTTCCATTTTCCTTTTCTTACTGGGAGGATCCCTGTGAACAGGAGATCAATAATTTATACTTCTTTCAAGCACAGAACATCTGCCTTCCATTCTTTTGCGTCACTGCACTGAAAATACAACCCGAAGTCACAGATGAGGGTGGATATGAGAAGACAACCGTGAAGTTCAGTTTTGTTAAATGGTATCCCTCACTCATTTAAAAAAAAAGAAAAAGGGCTACCTCTTTTATGGAGACCTATTTCTGAATGGAGGTGAAGGTTTTAGATGGTTTCCTGCCTCTTGCACATTAAGCACTCTGACTTGAAGATGTTTAATGTGTTACTTTGATGCTAACTCAGACTGAGCATTGAAGGGACAGGGCACTTAAAATCAGTGTACAGGTAAAGGTCTGGAAACTGGACATACAATTAGCACTGCTTCACACAAAACTTCATTTTGTGGCAGTTGAACCTCCAAGAAAGACAGTCTAGGCCTCAGAAAGCAGACTGCCCTTTATGAAATATATGCACATGTTAAAACAACTGTAAAACTAAACATACAAATACAGGTGGTAAAAAAAGAATCTGCTAATAACTGCAAAGACAACTAAACTGTAAAAGAAAATAACCTGAACTGCATTCCACACCTCGGTTACCAGCTATAAACACTTACAAATCATCTCTACTCTCAAGGAACTGTAAAAGCAGATGCAACAAGAACCATCAGCACTCTGGCCAGGCAGAGCAGTGTCATCAGTGCTTTCTGGTTTATACACAGGGAAACCTGATCTTACTGAGGAGACAAATCACCACTGCCTTCAACAAAACACAAACTCCTAAAAGCACCAGAACAAAGAAACTGCAAACTGCTCCACAGCTAAACCAAGGTGAGCCATTTTAAACGTAACCAAGAGGAGGGAGACAAAAAAGCAGACAGGGAGACACAGGACTCGGTGATGAATGTTACCATTACTTAACTGCTTCACTTTTACCTGTGTTCTGCAGGAATTTCATGGCCAGTTCTGTAAATGTGAGACAGCAATGCTGTTCTGCTGGCATAGGGGCACCCACAGGTACACTGGAAAGTCTTGCCACACACCTCTATATGGCGTTTCAAATACCATTCTGTACCATAGGAGTTACTACATTTATCACATTTGTGCTTCTTCTCGGCATGCATTTTCATAAAGTGCTAGAACACACAAGGGAAAGTAAACATTAGCTGCAGTGAAGATTAAAAAAAAAAAGAAAATCGTGGTTAGGGGAGACATAAATATTTGCAATTTTTTAGTTGTTAAGTAGCACTCGAGTAGCAGTTTTCTTTAAAGCCTTACTACTAATAAGTTACAAGTTTAAAGAAAACTAAAGAAAGAATTAAAAGTTGGCTTGTGCTAGATGTATCTTAAACTACAGATAAATATTGAACTGTCTTAAAGCCACTGAAAGTTTCCTGTGGAAACAGATTAATAAATCTATAGATCAATCTTGCTCAGTAAGTCTATGTAACAATATGTGCACACTCCTGAAGATCTACAACTGAGCAAATACTCTCAAGTCATACAGGTCAACACCAGAGCAAACACCAAGATATTTCCTTTTCATTTATGGTACAGAGTGCCAGCCACTCAAATCCTACAGACTCCCCAGTTCACCACTGGTAATCACCAGCAGCACCAGCTCTTTTTGCTCCCTCACTCAGAAAACATGTTTTATTAAACAGGTAACTAATAAATAAATGCATTTTGATAATAAAACAGAGAGAATCTCTTCATTCTTAACCACTTGAAAAAGCAGTTAAAAGCATGAGCCACATTTTAAACCTGTATTGGTTGCTCCTGTGATTCCTCCCCCTCTCTTTGATCTTTCTCCATCTATTTAATTTGTGGAGAGGGGCTGTCTTCCAGTTCAGCAGGACATACTGGCATCTGCCTGATCAGAAGGTTTAAGTCCTCTAATATCAACATGCAAACATGCAAATTCATTAACCATATGCACATTAGTTCTCTAACTTCTGGATATATGCTGAAAGGCTTTGATGTTTTCTGAGTGCAAAAGTGGAAGAGAGACAGTCAGGACCCAACCAGTGTGAAAATACTTCAGGAAACAGGAATACCTGTTTTACAAGAGAAAATTGGGAAAATGGTCTGTTTGGTCCTCTAGGGCAGCCTTCAATAGGACAGCAGTAGAATTTCTGTGAAGTTTTCAAACCCTTCCTTATTGGTGCATTAAGTTTTCCATCCTGAAAAAGAACCAGGTGAGAAGTTGACGATTCTACAGGTTTGTATTTTAAAGACAATATTCAGAATACACATCAACCATGGCTGAGTTCTCACACCTCAATGAGTTGAAGGCACTTTCCTAAGCCATTTGAAAGTTCACATGGAGCTTTTCCCCTGTGGATGTCACTTTGCAAATATCCCATGAAAAGTACCAAGTGCAATTACAACAAGCTCTTTGGAGTAGTGGTACTGTACTACTCACTCTTATCAAGATACTCACTGCTCCAGGCCAATTAAACACACATTTTGTATTTTTTTTGATCCAAAAAATGTTTTTCATACAGATATTACACTAGACTGCTGATTCCATGGGTTTTACTTGTTAGTAGCACAAGTGATGGTGTAATTCTGTTGCCACTACTCAGAGTTTACATGTAATAAAGTGAAAAATGCCAAGTATGCTCTGCCATTTAATTTAGATCATAAACCAAATCTCACTTACACCTATGAAACAACTGGTATGCAAACTCTGAACCTCCAAACACTAAGGGACCACTCCACCTGGGGTTTCCATGTGATCTGTCTCACTGACCCTCACATGCACAATAGAAGAAAGCAACATAACTTGCTCAGAGGACCTCAAAAATACATATAAACAGGACATATTAATGTCCACAACCACACAGAACCTCTTGCTACTGAGGACACAGCTGTGGAAAGCAGATGGTGTGTACCTCTAGACACATCCTATCTGAAAAAGTCTCAGTGGAAGCATCAGGTATCTGTGTCTAAGCAAAAAATTAGAAGTGAACTCTTAAAAATCTGATGCTTAGAGTAGGTGTGAGTGTCCTCACATCCCAAGACTGAACAGGAGGCCAGCCAAATCCCCAGAGCCGGTTACAGGGGTCCATGATGGCATCCCCAAGGTGATTATTCAGGGAAGAATTTACCAGACCATGCCCTGTTTGAACTCTGCACCTGATTTCCCTCAGCAGGAGGACAGTGGCAGTGAGCACAGTCAGTGCCAGGTTGATTCCACAGCAGTCACTCCCTGAGTACCTCCCTGGGCAGATCTCCAGTTTTGTGGTGTTTTCACAGGTTACCCCAAACATGAAGAACCCACAGAGCACAACAGTCCTCCCATGTGAAGCAAACAAAGTCTGTAGTGACAGACCACACTCATGGAAGCAATGTTTAGAGCCTCTTGACCAAAATAATCAGCTGCCATTTCACCAAGAAAACCTGAGATAAGTCTCTAAAAAGGGAGTTTTTGTGTAACATTTTAACCTTCTAAGCATCTTTATGTACAGCAGTTTTCCCCAGGGACAGCCCATTCATAAACAGGCCTGTTTTATCTCTGCTGAATCATCACTGTGATTATTGCTGTACCTCCTACAGCCACTGCCCAAAACAGGAACATGACTCAAACAAATCTAGTTGTTCCAGCCCCAGTCACACTTTTTAACCCTGAGTTTACCCAGAAACACTTCGATTCCATGTCAGTGTTGAAGCCTTCAGGAATAAAAAAAGATTTGCCTTGTAGTCAAAGCTATGTTTGGCCTCTCTCACTGCAGATGAAATCAATACACTCAGTGACAATTGGAGATACTTATTCCTAAGTAAAAAGTTATTAAGTGTGTTATTTTAAATGTCACAGCCCAACAAATGACAGGGCAAGCTGGGAAACATGTTCAGGCACTTAACATGTAAACCACAGTAAGGTTATTTAAAACTACTGAAATATCAAGGTATAGAATAACAAGTGTTTAAAAGCTTTATAAACATCAGTGAGGTGCTTTTTTTAACAGCTGGAACATAGACTTTGGTGGCACAGACCACAACAAATTTGCTGTGGCAAGTTGAGAGATACTCTACATATATAAGAAACTCTATACAGACACTCATCTTGTTTTGACCAAGGGTATGCTACTCTTTCTAGCTCACCACTGACTACAGCCTTCCTGCAATCCCAGGAATCCACACAATCCTTACCTTTATGTGAACTCTTCTAGCTTCATTTAAACTATACAGAAGTCTTCCCCTTGCCCCCACAAAATAAACAGATAAAAGACCAAAGAATTAAAATGAAAAATTCAAGTTTAATACATAAGTGTCATTTTATACCCAGTGCTCTCATTTTTTTTTTAAATTGGCTTAATTAAGTCAAGGAACCAGAAAATAGAAACTTACATAGCAACACTTTATCATATCTTCTTTTGTTAGGCCAAGCAAGCCAAATTCTTCTACTTCCCCTTTGTCAGACACACTTACCATTCATCACCCTTAGTAGTTCTTTTCTACACCTTTTCTGGGTTCATTTTAACTTATTTAAATCAGATTTTTACTCTACAGCACTGACAGAGAACATCCTTCTGACATGTTTTAGGACTGCCCTTCTCACAGCAGCATTACCCCAAATGCTCATCCCTGTATGACCTGACTGCTTTCACAAGTGTTTCCCATCAACAGTTCCAAACCAGGACTAATCAAATTGTTATCACCTCACAAGACTATAAAACCTTGTACTGCTGCACTTGACTCTGTTTTCACAGGGTAATCTTAACTTCCTACATAAATGTCCTTCCTCTGCCATGGCAATCCCATCTGGTTCTTGGTGTCAAAAAATCCTACTTTTATTCATTTATGCTGTTATTCATGAAAATTAAGCAAGTCAGCCTCCCTTCTCCTCAGCAGCACCACTTTCCTTCCCCAAGAGCTTCTTACCCTCTCATTTGCCAAGTTGCCTCTTCACTAATTTCATGTGTCACTAATAAATGCAATCTACCGAATTCTTTTTGTCTGGGGAATCACTTCTCTCTTAAAAGGAAATACCAATACTAAAATATTTAGCCTCCCTTAAGCATCCACAACATTTTTACTCTTAATTACGATGCCTTTGGAACACATCAAGAAGTTCCTGGGAATCTGCATCCATCCAAGTTTTTTTATTCCAAGCTACCCCAAGATCCAGTAATTAGGTGGATGAAAGCAGGTTATAATTCCCCAAGGCACAGGAGCTGGTTAACAGGGGCTGGGTGAGAAAGCAGCATCTCCTCACCCGTCATCCGCTGGGTTATGTAACCCACCAGCTGCACTGCACTCCCAGAGCATCAGCTCCCAACCAAAAATGCCTCTGTGGCCTCAGAGAACTCTTTCAACTCCTGCTGCACCTCCCCTCACACCAACACACAACCCACAGTAAAAGTTGTCAGTGCACGTCAGCAAATGAAATGAAAACGTCTCAGAGACAGCAAGTGCACTGAACACTGCTCCCTTTTGTTCATCAGCACATGGAACCCTCACTTGACTCTACAATTAACCATTTCACACAACAACGGTGTTTATTGTTTGGCTGCTGAGGCTGCACTTTCAGAAAGCAGCTACAAACTCTGCAGTCGAAGTTTTCCAGGAGCAGGATTTGTCCTGGCAGGCTCGGCACTGTGATTTTGGGAAGAGCAAGGATATCTCTCTGGAAGGGCCACACTCAGACATGTTTGCCTGCTGAACTGTGCCTCTCCTCCCTCACCAGCACATGCTGTGTTTTCTCAGGAGTACTATGGCAATGAGGGCTTGTTTCCAAAATGGCATCCATCTGGTTTTGGTTTTTTTTGTCTCAGACATTTTTAAAGAAACAAACAAAAACTCCACCTAAGAGCCCTCGGTGCTGGGATGAAGGTGGATTGACAGCTGATAAGGGTAGGAAATGCTGCCTGTTTGCACAGCACCTCACAAACGGTGCTGTAAAGTCCTACTGGAGAAAGATAAGGGATAAGCAAGTGAACCAACAGAAGCTGAGCCCAGAAGAACTTTTAACTGCCTGGGGTATGTTTATAAAAATGCTTAAAATTCGTTATTTTCTGTAAGTAATTTTAGAGGAATCCTCAACACAACTGGTCAGCCCACACACCTGCAGGGGCCTTTCCCACGGGGGAAGATTTAAACAACAGACAACGAGAAACACTTTGCTATTCCCGTTTGGAATCACAGAACGGTTTCATTTGGAAGGGACCTCAAAGCCCACCTCATTCCACCGCCTGCAATGGGCAGGGACACGTTCCACTAGCCCAGGTTGCTCCAAGCCCT
>VYXB01008628.1:0-10251 GCA_013397135.1 Pachyramphus minor | reverse complement strand
GCCGCCGCCGCCGCCATGTTGCTGTCACTGCTCGGCCCCGCGCGCCCCTTCCGGGGCCCGCGGCCAATCGGCGCCGCCGATGGCGAATATTCATGAGGCACGTGGCGCGGCCCCGCCCCCCGCTCGTCAGCGCCCCCCGGCGGCGGCGGCGGCCAGGGCGGGGGGTCCCGAGGGAAAAACAGCCCAAGCTGAGGACCGGGAACACAGGGGGACACATGGAGACACGGGGAAAACCGCGTGTGCCGGCCCTCGGAACCGCACAGCCCTTCAGCACAGCCGGCTGGGCGTCCCCGCTGCACCACGGAGGGGCTGCGGGTATTGGGTTGCACTGCGAAGTGGCGGGGTGGGCACTGATCTCCTCTCTGGCGACCAGTGGTAGGATCCGAGGGACTGGCCTGGAACTGTGTCAGGGAAGGTTTAGGGGGATATTAGAAAAAGGTTCTGCCTCCAGAGGGTAGTCAGGCACTGAACAGGCTCCCCAGGGCAGTGGTCACAGCCCCAAGGCTGACAGAGCTCAAGGAGAGCTTGGACAATGCTCTCAGGCACATGATGGAATTCCTGGGGATGTCCTGTGCAGGACCAAAAGTGACTTTGATCCGTATGGGTCCCCCCCGGACTATTCTGTGATTCACCAATGACATAACACTGTGGTTTTTCCCCTATAATTGGTCAAGTTAAAGGACAATATGTGCACCATTTACTGGGGAAGCGTTATGCCATGCACAGAGCTCCCAGGCTGTGTGTCCATCCTGTCCCCACAGCTGCAGGTGGTTCTGCTGCTTGGGATTATCACAGAATGGAGGTCATCTAGTCCAACTCCAAACTTCCAACTTATTGGAAGAAACCCAGCTGGAGTGAGGAAGACAAGTTTGGTCTCCACATTCCCCCTCTGCCTTACCTGCTCCATGGGGACACTTGCTCAGCAAGAAGGAACCCAGGAGCTGCAGATGTGCTTTCTGACAAATCAATAAATACACACCTGCTTGCCTGGAAGTGCTGCATAGTTCCTGTAATATCCCTGCTTACAGGAAGTTAGAGATGAAACATATCTCTGAAAATCAGAGATACCAATGTTTTGGTTGTTTAAAAGGGGATGGAGCCTGCCTTTCCCAGAAACAAGAGGCAAGCCCAGGCAGCAGGCCAGGCACTCACAGTGTTTTAGAGCATCTGGGAACTTTACCTTTATGGCAAATCATTGTCATCTCAGGCATTTACGTTCTTTGGGAGAGAGCATTAGGAAGAACAAGTTGCAGAGAGTGAAATGCACACTGGAATCTTAATGGACTTGAATCCTGGATGGCTCTGTGAGGGTGAGTGAGACATGTTAAGAGCCAGCTCTTAATGTCTATCACACAAAACCTGGAATTCTTTCAGAATCCTAACATGAAGTATTTTGTCAAACTAACATTTAAATCACACAGGTGGAATTCCTAAAAAACAAATCATTAGCAGAGTCCTAAACTAACCTCTTTTAAAGTGTGAGTTATAGAGGAAAAAAACCAAACCGTACATCAGTATATGAGAAGTCATATTTCTAAGTCAGGCCAAACAAACTTTTATGAGAACAGTTAATTTACACATTTATTTACAGTTTGAAAACAAAAACATGCCCATACAACCTCTCAAAGTAAGGCTGCCTCTGAACGCTGAGGTATCCAAAGTGAATTGGAAATTCCACATGACACAAAGTACACACAAAACTGTCCAGATAACAAAATTAAAGAGAAACACTTGTACCAAGAACTGAATCTTGGGATCAAATCCATCTCAAAAAAACAATGCAGCAACTATCTATACAATTCCCAATATTTACCAACTCTAAAGAACTCCAATGCAAAGCTGTTTGCATTGCTGACTTGATCCAGCAATCTTTTGTCCCCAAGCACAAAAAAGTGGCAACATGCAAGGATTTCAGAAGGATCAAATATTAATTGAAATTAGCCTAAAGAAAATATTGCCTGTTTCACTCTATTCCTCCAAGATAAAGTTTCCTAAGACATTAATACCAAAGACAGGTTTTTCTTTCTTAAGTATTTATTTGCTGTTGCCCTTGGTGAGAAAGTCTTTGAAACTGAGTTAATATCCCCTGGATATTAACTGGATATACTCAGTTTATTAATCAACTGGAAGCCAGATGGAAGCTTCTTACTGGCATCTATATTCCAAGAGTCCCTTCTTCCCTGTGCTTTGTAATGGTCTTTGAATACAAACTTCCCCTACTTAGATAAAAACTTGCCTGACCTGCAGACAGGGAGTCCCACCCATCTGAACAGGACATTCTGAACTGGAGCCACAAGAAGAAGGGCCACCAAAAATATCAGAGTCACCTGCAGCTCTGAGAGCAAACTGAGCAGCTACAGCTCTGCTACTGCATCTTCATCAAGCTTTACCTTCACAAATACTGTTAAAAATACATTTACATTTAAAATAACCACGATCTCTCTGTTTAAACTTTGCAGTTGACTTTTTTATTAGTTAAGGAAAGGGCTAATTTCTGTTAAAGACAACTGTGGGGAAAATAATTCAAAGAAGCCATAACTCGGAAAAAAATTTAAGGTATTACCAAAGAATAACTTATTTTCTTAAAGTCTGTTTTAAAGTTTATAATGATTCAGATTAATACCAGTAATAAACGAATTGCATTTTTCTCTATGAATCAGTTTTTAATTATGGGCTTACAAAACTTTCTGGAAAGAAACCTTTCTTTTCTCTTATTCTAAAATAATTCCTAGCTTTTTGTGGTATACATGTAAGGAGTGGTGAAAGTGGGGCATCAGCCATACCTGGAGAGAGAGACACAAATAATTATAGCTGCACTCAACCATTATTTACCTTTCACAAGTGTTATAAAACTAAACCACAAAACTAAAACCACAGCTTGAGTATCCACATACAAACTAGTAATGTTAAGAACAAACTGTTATGTATTTAGACATAGGTTTTGAAAGTGGTAACATGTTTACTCTACTACACTTCTATCTATTTCCAAACAAACTATGAGGTTTCTCTCTTATGCAAGATATTTAAATTCTAAAAAACCCTAAAACTGTATTTTCCCTCCATTTTATAGAGTTGGGACACTTACCTGCTGGTGCCAAGGATTTCAGTGATTCTAAAAGATGTGGACTAGAAAACTTGACCAGACATCTGAAAGGTTCTTTTTTATCCAAAACATCCATTTCAGGACTGCTTTTAAACATTGTCTCAAGCTGTTAAACACAAAATTTAACCAGGGAGTATAAGCATATATATTTCACTTATATGTCATTATTTAACGTTTATATGTAATATGCAATAAGACTGTTTCTGATTTGTAATGAAAGTGATTCCAGCTGGAGGAATGTTGTAATAAAATCAGAGGGTGCCACCCTGTGGCAGTTTTCTGCTGAAAGGAAGAGGCAGCTTGTTCAGTAATACTGTAAAACATTAGGTATCTCTTAAAATTGGCAATATATCTGATCATCAGCTAAAACCTGTGCATCACTCCAGTTAATTATGGTGTTATATGGAGAATGAGCTTTGCATGTGCTTCAAATAACCCTCATTGCTCCTGCTCCAACACACTACAAAAACAAGTCAAAATGTTGAGTTCAAGAGGTTGAAACATGATCTAAGAGTGACCAAATCTCAATGCAAATCTGTTTCTTAGAGAGACTTTTAACTAACTTATGTTAAAATGTCCTCCTTAAAGTTTAAAAAAGCACAGTATTTCTTCAGTTTGAAATTCAGCTTAACTACCACTACATGAAAATTATATAAAAAAAATGAATTGGTTGCTTTTATTACCTTATATTGTGCAAATTGGAGTATTGGTTGGGGACCATCACCAAAAGCTTCCTGGTTCAATCTCTGTATTCTTTCTTTCTCACTTCTGTTTTCATTAATTATCCTTAAATCCACTGCAGGGCCAAAAGAGTAGGGAAGAGAAAACAGAAAGACAACTTTGGCAGCTGCTGCAACTCTGTTCTTCTGATCAGATCACTCCAGTGAAAATTTGAAAATAATAATTTTAACAAAGTCATCACTATCTTTTTTTGATAAGGTAGTTGTGTCTACTGATAACATTTTCAGTGCTTGCCAAGAGAAAAACACAAGCTAATGTGAGATACTGGGCATTGAGGAATTTTGGTCTCCTGTGTCCAACGGGAAATGCTGACCTCTCCCAGTGCAGCCAGAATTATGGAGCAAGGAATGGATAATGTAATGGGAATGTAACATATGTAAATTTTCTATTATGAATCTCATTTCCCAAGCCAGCAGTAATGACATTTCAAATATACATACCACTTCCTGGTTCTACAGCCCTTGCTTGTGGAGGTTTTGGACAATAAGTGTGGAAGTTCTAAATGGAGAGAAAAAAAAAAATATTTAAGTTCACTTTTAGAAGCTGTAGCTGAAAAGAACTTTATAGATTTCTTTTTACTTCTCAAAGTGAATATTCTTCTAATTTTTGAAGCTAGAAGTCAGAAAGCCAACCTAATTTTGAGGGAAAAAAACGCAGGTCCCATGATATTTGTTAACAGTTCTCTATTTAAAAGTTTTACATGGACAAGCAGACTAAGTATCCACTTTAACAGCCTTCAACTCATGGCTCTAAGAAACCAGGGAATGATGCTAAAAAAAATCCTAGAACTGAATTGCTCATAGAATTTTTAGCCTGAGTTTAGACATCAGGAACAAAAGTAATAAAGAGCAGGTGGGATACCAAGTGATCACATCCCCATTGTAATGTTACCTTCGAGAAAGGCTGTCCACCTCAGTAGTTCAATATTATTTTAACTTGATGGTCTCTTGGAAAAGGTGAATTTTCCCCCCTTCTAAGGGGTGAGAACTAGGCCTGAAACAAAAAGCAAGACTTATCTTAGGATTTACTTGTGGAGTGTCTCACCTGGCTATATCTCTTAAACACAATATCTTTAAGGGAGTTTAAAGAATGACTTCGAAGCTCCATTTCACGGATGTCATGGTAATTGGAAGCAACAATCAGGGCCTTTAAATAAAAATTGAAATTGTTTTAACATCATTCTTAATCACCACTGTGCTTATAATATGTCAAAAATATAGTATTTGTAGACACTGTGATGTTTTTGTTTCAAGGTAAGCAACTGCCCTTTAACCATATCTGAAAAAATGTTGTATAGACTGTTATTAAGCTCAGGTTAATATTTAAAAGCATTCACAGGATTAACAAGATAAGCCCCACAGCCTTATCAGATGAAAAATAAACAAACAGAATAATAAAATATTTAAATTACTACTGCAGAAGTTTGCTAAATAGAGGAAAAAAAAGACTCCCAACAGTGATCACAAGTTAACAGAAAACGTGTTTTAAAACCAACAAAGAGCATTCCCTGATGAACTCATGTGTTTAGTTCTTCAACTTAACTATGTTGTAATATTCTCAACTTCTGTGAGACAGTTTAATCAAATACTGCTTTATACTTTGCTAAGAAATTAGAACAATTCAGGATCAGTAAAAATCCCAATAAACTGAATTTATACACGATGCACCAACCCAAAGATTTGGGGTTTGCTCCATTTTTATTACGAGGGAGAAAAAAAAAAGTAATTTCAAAGTAAATTCTGTTCAGTGAGGAGTCTGAACCCATCCTCTCGAAAGCCAACACAATTCTAGCTGTGCATGGTGTGGTGAAGTCAGGGTCTAAGCAGCTTTGTCGTGTACCTGACACAGCAGAGGCAAGTTGCTCTTCAGCACCGAGGCAGAAATGAAGACGTAGGGAGTCTGTGAGTGGTACACGACATAACTGGGCTTGTACTGGTTTGGCTGCCTGTACGGTGTTCCCCAGGCAACTCGAATCCAGATGGCATCATCCTCATATTCCCTGAAGGTGATGGTGACCTGAGAGAAAAAGGGAAAGCTTTGATTTACCCACACATTTTGGTGTCCATAAAGATTTCCTTATCTCTTAATCCCAAATATTATTTAGTACACCACGGCTTGAATAAGAAGCAAAACCCGCTAAGTGTGGTCAGGGTTGTATTTGAATCAAATCTCCACTAAAAAAAAATAACCTCACAAACTGGGATAAAAAGAAGAATTGCCTTTTGAACTCCTAATATTACTTTTCTTCCTGTCAACATACATTTTCTTGTGAAGGGTGAAAATAAAACCAGCTTATTACAAAAATTTTGATTTCTCCTTTGGGAAAATACCAACACACAAAGATGTCTGTTTAGACGGAGGGCTGGTGGCAATAATTCCAATATATCCATTTTTGGAGAAACTAAACTTGATCAACATGTGATTTTAGACCCAAATATAATATTTATCGCTACTCAAGAACACACAATCAGAAGAATGATGCTACCCTTTGCTATTCTCATAGATTTGCTCCTTGTTTACTCCTTTTTACCTTGACTCAATCTGGGTGACTTTGGAGTGGAAAAACTTCTTTTAAAAACAAACAAACAAAACAACAATTCACTTTCTGACTGAGGCACAAGTAGGGCACAACTGTTGAAATTGCTGGGCCAACAATACTTCTCAAAGGTTTTGAGAAATTTTCCTTTTTTAAAAACAAAAACATTGCAGGCTTTTCTTACCAGAGAGTGATGTGAACTGTGAGCCTGATCTGTGTTTGTTGTCAGTGGGAATGCACTGGGTGCCAGGGAGTGACACAGGGAATTAGCCAGAAGCATTTTCTATTCCCTTGCCTAAATGAAACTGGTGAACTAAAAGAAGAAAAGGCTTCTGCAAATTGCTTAATAAAAAAGTGAAATGAGAGTATTCCCTTCCGATTTTTTCCTTAGTGTGCTCATTTCTGCAGTCTAGAAACTGCTTCTTGCTATTACAGAGTTTTTTCAGTCATTTTGTAAAGAAACACCAGAGCCAAGTTCTCACAGCCATCACAAAAAAAACATTTCAAAACCAGAACAAAAAGGAAATTAATACAATGTTGTTACTAATCTAAATTATAACTGAACTCTTTTGTCCTGCTTAATGCCTACTTCAAACTCCCTCTATGCTGTTTGATAAGATTTTTGTTGTGTGTTGTTATTGAGTAAGAGGCAAAGAAAGACCAACTTACTGAGGCAAGATGTGCACTCAAATACATCAAAGATTTCATAAGAAGACACCACCATGCTGCCTTTCTTGAAGTCAGTCCCATTTTAAGACAAGCTCACATTTTATTTCCCTCCAGCATAATTGTGGAGTTGCTAGAACAGATATGCAATACATTTTTCCTATTTCACATGCAGCCCCTATCATTCCCAAATGAATAATTCTCCTTAATTTTTAACACAAACTGTGAGGAAAGGTTATGAAAACAACACAGGGACACCAGAGCAGTGTAACAAAACTTAGAAGGGATTCATACTTACGTTTTTCAGGGCTGACTGGAGTCTCCTTTTAAATTTCTTTTTGAAATCTGTTAAGTCAAAATATTCCAATTCTTCTCCTGTTACATGAGGAAAAATGTCAATTCAGAAATAAGAATTGTCTGTAAAAGAACTAGTTCAGAGGTGGTTTTAGTTTTGCTGAAAGAAAATTAAGCAGAAAAAAGCTGAGGTTGCATAACCTTATTCAAAATGTTTGTTAAGTCTGACCCTCATTATTGCTATATAGAGAAAAGGTTAATATTTAATCAGTAGTCACTAATTTCTAATAATTGCTTGAGAAGTTAACAGAAAGTATTCTAAGGAGTCTCCTTTTAAATTCACTGAAAAATCCATACTAGACTGCAGTAAAATGTTCAAAATATCTCTACAGAAGAAATCCATACAAGACTATATTTATATATAAATGTAGGATATGAGGCAGCACAGCACTAAGTTGCTGAGAACTGTGGGAAGGAAGGAAAGGAAGCAAGGAAAGACATTTTACCTGTTTTTCTCATCTGGTAAACACTCCACATTCTTTTGTTTTGGTAGGTGTGGTTGTCTAGGAAAGACAGGAATTACTCAATAACAGTCTATTATCAAAAAGTAATTGAAGGAACAAAGAATTTGACAATACTTTTACAGACAGGTTACTTTAAAAAAGATTATTTCTGATAATACAATATAATTTATTCAGCATTCTTAAACCACTGCTCATACCAATCATAAACCAGTTTTTTATCAAAAGAAATGAGGAGTTCTTTTGTAACTCAGTGAGCAGCCAATAAAGGGCATCTCTGAGGGTCAGTGTTTAAAGAAGAGTTTCACTCAAAATGACCAAACTCAAAGGTAAGATGTGTAAACTGTTAAAAGAAACCTTGAGATTTAATCAATCATATAATCAAGCTGTGAATTAATATTGGAGTTAAGAGTTCCAAGTGGAGTATTTGCTGATAGGTTTGCCTATGTTGAAGCAAAAATGCTTTTGTTGATTTTGAGCTTTTTTTAAACACAGTCACCTCCAATAAGATTCATCTAAAACATGATCTGCTTACACCAAGTGCATCTGTAGTGCCCCACAGTAATCACTATGTAATTAAGGGCATTATCAATTACTGAAAAAAAAAAAACCCCACAACTATTTTAATTAATTTTTTACTTACAAATTATGTCTAAAACAGCCGCTTGCTTTATGTCTGCAGCATTTTCCTAGGAAGAACAATAGTGCATGGTGAACTGCAGGTGCAGAATGCTCAATCACACTTCTTAGCATGTGAAAAATCCCAGTATTGGTGGTTTAAATTACATTGCACTGGAGCCCCCAGCATGTACACTCTCCTCAAAGACACCACACCTGGTCCCAGGGTGCACACAACAGTTTTGAGAAATGAAAAACTGTTTCAGCAAAGTTAAAGGGTTCCTCTGCAGAGGCAGCAAGAACATGGTACCATGTACAAGCAATTAAAAACAAGTTAATTGCTATTTGTGACATAATGCAACACTGACTAGTATTTCACTGAATTTTAACATATTTTGTTTCTCCTTATTTAACCTTTACAGCATGAGAAGACTTTTAAGAAACTTCATGACACAACTTGTTACAGATACAAATGTCTGAAAAATCTAGAAGATATAAACTAGTGCTGTCATTACCCATACAAAATAAGACTTAAATCAGGACTGTGCAACGAGCCTTTATTTTACAACTTAGGAATACACCCATTTTTCAAAGGTGTAACACACAGAGCTTTTATCTAACTTGTGTAACTTAGAGCTCAAAATATGTATTTCAATGCTTAGTATGGGGCACTACACTCCTATAAACCAGATAAAACTGATGGTATTATCAGCTCAGGTTTGCATTTTACAGACTACAAACAGCCATTTGATGCTGTTTTAGGGCCAAAGATTAATTTTTTTTGATGGTGCTTCCCTGTGCATCCTGTCTGTCACTGAGAGTTCCCACAGGACAGGACTTACCTCACAGAGCTGAACAACTTCTTGAGAAATGTTATCCTTTATCTGATGGAAGTTGAGAGTCTGCAGCTGTGCCTCAGAGAGGAAGCCCCATTTCTGCAGCATCATCTTGATTTCATCTCGTGGGATTTTCAGAACAGTTCTTCGGATATACTCAGCCACAGTTTCATCCATGATGGAGCCACCTGGAAAGCTGAGAGGTTAAGGAAGTTAAGACCAAGGCACAGGCAGGCTCAGGGGATTTGCTCCCTTTGAAGGTGCACAAAGCTGCACCTTGGCACGACTGGCACCACGTTGATGTCAGTCCTAAACGTGGCACTTCCACAGACTTATACAGACACCAACAACAGCGAGTTAAAATGCTTCTGCAACACCTTCCATAGAATCACTGAACAATAGAATATTCTGAGTTGGAAAGGACCCACAAAGCTCATCGAGTCCAACTCCTGTCCCTGCACGGGACACCCCAAGGATTGCACCAAGTGCCCGAGAGCGTTGTCCCAGCTCTACTTGAGCTCTGCCAGGGTTGGTGCTGTGACCTCTGCCCTGGGCAGCCTGGTCAGTGCCTTTTCCTGATAGCCACCCTAAACTTCTCCTGACACAGCTCCAGCCATTCCCGCGGGTCTGTCACAGGTCACCACAACGCAGAGATCCAGCGCCTGCCCCTCCTCAAGCCCCCACGAGGAAGCTGCAAACCGCGATGAGTTCCCCCCTCTGAGCAAACCGAGTACCCTCACTCCCGCCTCAGAAGTTCCCCTTCCCGCCCGAGGCCTGGTGCGAGTCGAGGGACGGGGGCATTGGGACTCACCCAGGGCTGTTGCTGCCTGTCCGGTGGGGTGAGTGCCCTCACACAGCGGCCACGGGCGCGCAAAGGGGCCCGGGGCCGAGCGGAGCGGCGGCACCGAGCGGAACCCGGCAGCCCTGCCGCGCGCC
>VYXB01008627.1:162137-296396 GCA_013397135.1 Pachyramphus minor | reverse complement strand
CTTAATTAGAATTGTTGTATTATATCTCATTCCTTAGTCTTTATCTTTAGTAATAAATCTTAATATTATTCCCTTACGTCAAGCCTCTGTTTTGTTTGTATAAAACCTCTCTCAACTTATAGTAATTGTGTGGACAGGGTAGTATGAGAAAAAATTAGCCCCTGGTAAACTGACGACAGAGATATTGTCTCTTTTCTTCTCTGAACTCAGACCCATATTTGACCTCAGTGGCATCAACTTACACCATTGTCCACTGACATCTCTTGGACATGATGATTTCGCTTCCCAGCAGTGAAACAGGCATGGCTACCTTGAAAAGAAGCCCTTGTAATCCATTTGCCCCCACAGCGTCGTTGGTCAAGGGCTACTCTACTTGTAGAAATTTGAAGAAATACCAGATAGAGCTGCATCTTGATTTTCAAGGAATGGTCATAAAAAAACTAACCAGAACTGTATTCTCTATTTAAACAATCAACCAATCCAGTTTGCTAATCAGTCCAATATCAATATAATATTCCCCATATTTGTAGAATTCCTGAGTAATAAACAAGTGGCTTTTCATCAATATTTTAAAAAACCTTCTGGTCCCATATTTGAAAATACTAGATTTTTAACTAATGTGAATGGAATATTAATTTCAGAATAATGCCCAAAAAACTAACAAGTTTCTTAAGGGCAGATGGGAATTATGTGAGAGAAAGAGTTCATTTAAGGTAGAATTTCTGTGATTCAAGTCAGTTTTATAAAGAATCTGGGGAAAACTTCAGTAGCCTTCTTCAAGTAAAGATTTAATTGAGTTTTCCAGGTCTATTAGATATAACAAGACATCACTGGTGTAGGATGAATATTTAACTTAAGTCACCCACTGGGATACTTCTTAATTTGATCATTAATCCTAACTGCACAATCCCTTAATTATAAAGCTAAAATAAATAGGAGAGGAGAAAGGACACATTTTGGGGTGGGGCAGGGAGAGAGATTTGCATTATAAAAATGAAATTGGAGCATTAATAAATATCTTTGGAGAGTGAAAGTGAAAAATGTTTTCTAACTCCTGAGTGATGTTCAAAACACTGTGAATGAAAGCAAATAAAGGCAATTCCAAATGACCAATCATGTTTTCAGGTTCTAGGGAATTGATTTCAGCTCTAATTGTGTATTATCGATGGTCCAGTGAAAGACACTGCAACATTTCCTCTTAGTATTTGAAGGCAATGAATCTAGTTCTAATTCCTCACCAGTTCTGCAGCAGAACAATTTCTCTCTTTGATCGAAATAGCAATGGTGCAACTACTGAATGGCATTTCATAG
Organism: Pachyramphus minor; assembly: GCA_013397135.1. Classification (NCBI taxonomy): domain Eukaryota; kingdom Metazoa; phylum Chordata; class Aves; order Passeriformes; family Tyrannidae; genus Pachyramphus; species Pachyramphus minor. The sequence continues at coordinate 295,085 of VYXB01008627.1, read as the reverse complement.
TATTTAAAAGTAAGCAGTGTTCAATAAAGTGAGCTTTGGAAAAAAATAATTGTGTGTAAAATGGGTTGTACTGTAAAGTCACATCTGTACCAAATTGGTAATATATTTGAAAATGCATAGTAACACTTCCAGGTTTATCTTTTTCATTTGTATAGTATATTATCCATGGAGAAGACATAAAATATATCTTTAAGCACCAGAGAAAAGCTGTTACATTTCCTGAAAAAATACTTAATTGACATCAGAGACACGTGAGAGTGAGTACTGTTGCTTATAGAAATTATTTACCCTGTATATTTTCCACTCACAATTATAATTAATTTTCTGTATTTGTTAACATGTGCTTATGCAAAAACACTGTAGTTTATTGGCTTGGCCTGTCATAGAGTCAGTTTTCTTCAAAGCAGCTTGTATGGTGGAATGTTTTGGATTTGTCATGAAAACAGTGTTAACTGCAGAGCAAAGTTTTAGCTGTTGCTGAGCACTGCTTACACAGAATCAAGGCCTTTAGTGTTTCTTACACTGTCCAGCCAGAGAGGAGGCTGGGGGTGCACAAGAAGTTGGGAAGGGACAGCTGGGACAGCTGTCCCCAAAAGACCAAAGGAATATCCCATACCATAGGGCATATAGAACAGCATATAGAGCTGGGGGAAGAAGAAAGGACCCACATTTGGAATGATGACATTTTTCTTCCAAAACCACAGTTATGTGTGAGGGACTCCTGCCTTCCTGGGGGTGGCTGAACACTGCCTGTCAGTGGGAAGAAGTGAATGGATTTCTTATTTTCCTTTGCTTTCATGGGCAGCTTTTTCTTTACCTATTAAATTATCTTTGTCTCAACCCCTGATATTTCTCACTTTTGCCATTCCAATTCTGTCCCCCATTCCACCAGGAGGAAGTAAGCAAGTGGATGTGTGGGGCTGAGCTACCTACTGGGGTTAAACCATAATAAATTGTAATTTACTACAATGAAACTTGGTACTGCAAGAATTTTCTTTAAGAATGAGATTTGCTTTATTCTTCCAAATGTAAAATTTTGGATGAGACATTATTAAAATGTTTGGTTTTAAAACTAAAATTAAAAATGTCAATCCCAACTTTCAACACATTGACAAATAGACTAACATAGAAATGAACTGCGGAAGCTCAAAGAGTCTGTGTAGCAGCCTCAGAGCTTTGCTGAATGGTGGGTGGTCACTGCTCCAAGAAAATAATTAAATGGATGCTCTCTGACCTTTTCAAGTGAACGCTGGGTTTTTTTAAACCAAGATATTTTGATGTCCAGTCCAAGATTTTTCTTTACTCCGGTGTATGAAAATTCAGTGTTCAAAGACAGTCCACACAGAATCATCTGCATTGTGTCTCTATTTGACAAAGGCTGAATCTTTCAACATCACTTTTAAATCCTTTAAACCAGAAAAAAAGGGACAAGCCTAAGGAAGATGCTGATTTCAATACAGCCTGCCCGGGAGCTTTACCTGGTTTGTGCCATCACAAGCTTTATCTCGTGAGTTAAAATCCATGTGCGCCAGGCACACTTGAAAGTCAAGACACAAGTCAGTGGGTGAATGTCACTATTCCATAAAATTATTTAGGCTTATTTACATTAATTTTTTTTTTCTTTTTGAGTCATAAGTGTAACATCTGATTATTTGAGGTTAACTACCCATCTTCGGTGTGAACTGCTGAAAAGACACTCTGGAACCAACATGTAACTAAGAATGACCTTTAATATGAAGCAGAAAATGAGAAAACTTTACAGTAATGGAGAAAGAAGAATCCCATATCACCTTGGGTATAACAGTTTTCACAGTGAACAAAGAAATAGGCTCTTTTTTTTTTCATTATTTCAGTGTAATTCACATTCAGTTTATCATCCATTCATATTAAAAGCACTAAGAAGTGACCGTCTCTGGCAACAGAATGGAAAATTGCACTGAACTCAAAGACTGAATTTTGCAACTCTGAAGATAAGGAAATTCAGATAGCTCCAGCTCTTCTTCTAAACAGACCGAAATACGTACAAGTGGAGTATATTCACCATGAACTAGATATCAGTCTTTGGCTGTTAATCTATGACTGCTCAGCATCGTCTACTTTAAGGCAAAGATGGGAAATTAAAACCCTTCCCATGTGAATCATGTTCCTCTTTATTTCAGTTACTTCTAGTATGTCCAATATTTTGTAGTTAAACTTATATTGAAATTCACATTCTGTCTCACCTATTAACTCTTCAGGTAGTAAAACAACAATAATTTAAAAAAATTGGCAAGTGATTTTCAGTTTAGAAAAGTTTAGGGTTTTTTCAGTAGCATATATGAAAGTCTAAACTTATACAAGTGCTAAAAGCAAGATAATTTCAGGGTACAAAAAGTAGGTTAATTAAAATACACTCATTTATGTCTGCATTGCTATTGTTTCATTCAGTGAAAGCTAATCTACCCAACAGATGGGCAAATGTCTGCAGGTTATAAACCTAATGGCATGCTAGTAATATTCAACACAAGGTTCTTATTTCTTGAAGCATAAAGCAACTCAAAGCAAAAAAAGATTCACTGCAAAAGTCCTCTAGTTATTTCACAGCTTCATATTCCACAGCTAAAAGTACAACCCAAGACCTTAGGATTTACTTTCTTAGAGGATGAAATCAGTATGTTATGAAATACATGTGTCTGAGTGTTTGCCTGCACTCTTCTTTCCCTCATTTGATTTCTTAAACACTTATTTAATAAAACAGAAGCTAAGTCGGAGTTTGAAGGAAAGATTGGTTTTCCAGTTGAAAAAATATAAGTTGACACTCCACCCAAGGCCAGCTGGATCTATTACAGATATAAGAAATCTTACACGGTTTCAGAAATGAAGTCTCAGGAACAAACATATGTGTAACTAAAAATTGTCTGTACATCTCCACTCGCTTCTTGTTTGATTTTGTCATGTTTCAAATATCAGGCAGCAATTTTACAAGTCCATACAGAGAAAGAAGGAGCATCTTCCTTCTTCTGTGGGTGATTTTCCTTTCAAGGAACAGTTTGTTTTGTCATGGTAAACCTGTATAGAATCTATTTCTGCTTGTGTTTTCCAAATGAAATAAGTTTGATAAGAGAGTCTGGGAAAATTTGGAAACATTCACATATGTAGCCCTGTACACATTTTGTTTATTTTCTTATACTTCTTTTTTTCCCCACCAAGTATAGTGGGAAGGAATTTTTTTAATTCTGTATGACTTGGAAAAAATATTATAAAAATGTATATTTGGAGTCCAATACCATGTAAAAGAACAGGTAGGGAATATTTAAATAAAAAAAATATTAAAACATTGTTTATGGATATAATTTTTGTATTATAGATGCTAAAGGAAACATTTATTTTAATTATTCAATCAAACTTCTCTTTTAGAGTGTAGAAGTATATTTTGTGCTTCTGTAAATCCACTCTTAGCTTGATTGTTTTCTTTTCCCCCTCAGAAGCCTGTGAATTTGTCAAGTGCAGCTTTCCTGGAGCTGTAGCAAAGATCATAGGATTTGGAAATGAAAGAAAGATTCCTTCATCTCCCCTTGAAAAAACAAATAGTATCTCAGGGACAGTAACGGGAAACATGGGAAAACTGGAAAAAATAACAAGCATTAGCCTGAACATGGCTGGGGAAAAGAGAAAAGGGGATCTTTTTTGTGGAAGAAAACTAGCTGAGAGGAGCCAAGTTACAGAAGCCAGAAAAATACTTCCAATGTGAGCCAGAGACCTCATTCTGGTGTGTCACAGATTGACAGCTTTTGTGAGACGTTTGCTAATGTGCAGTCACGTACTGGTAGACTGTGAACAGGGCTGTGGATCCTGGATGCTGTCCTATATATTGTATAGCTCCATATGTGGATGGCTGAGATCTGAAAGCTTCCCAGTCTACCTCTGCATTAGTTTTCTGCACAGCAATAAAATCCAGTGACACCAGAAATTACTGTACTGGTTAGTATTACATGGATTTTGAGGTGCTTTCTTTCTTAGAAAGTGAAACATGGATTCATATATTTCTGACACATATGGGAATCTACTGTTTTCCTGAAGCAGACACAGATAATTTCCAGTACTTGTACTTGTACCAGAGTGCAAGGGGAATGATGACCAGTAACATTGTGATCTTCCTATATGAACTGTGTTGATCAAAGCCATGCTTTAAAGTGGGATGTAATAAGGCTGATTTTGCCAAACCTATGTCAAAGAAATACAATCATCAACAAGAGCAAAATCTTGCCTCAGAAATGCACTTTTTAATTCATAAATTCACAGGTTGGAAGGGATCACTCGTGGGATCATCTGGTCCAATCTTCCTGCTTAAGCAGGGTTGTCCTAGACCACATGACACAGGATTGCATCCATATGGTTCTTGAATATCTCCAGTGAGGGAGACTCCAGAACCACTCTGGCCAAGCAGGGCTCGTGCTCAGTCACCTGCACAGTTAAGTTCTTCCTCATGCTCAGGTGGGACTTCCTCTCTTCCAGTTTCTGCTGGTTGTCTCTTGTCCTGTTGCTCAGCACCACCAAGAAAAGCCTGACCCCAACCTCTTGACATTCTCCCTTCAGATACTTATAGACATTGGCGAGATCCCCTCTCAACCATCTCTTCTCAAGACTGAACAGGCCCAGCTCTCTCAGCCTTTCTTTGTAAGAGAGGTGCTCCTAGTTACCTGACAGAACCTTAGACAGTTTTTGAAAAGCAGGTCTTTCCCATAAACTCTTCACATCTGCAAAAATCCGAGTTACTGGAAACTCCAGAGCTGGCATGAGGCCTCACACCCATTCTCATAAGGGACATTGTAAATGCATATTAGGTAGAGGCTGTCTTTGCTTGGATACCTTACACTAACATATTACTATGAAGTCTCACAGTTCCAATTAGCATTTCCAAAATAGTACCAAAATATGTGCATTCTGCATGTTCCTCTTTTTTTTTTTTCTTCAAAACAACAGCTGGTCTCCATGCATTAAGTATTTTATTAAAATTAAAATTAGAAGTTAAAATTACACCTCCAGGAAACTTGTTATCTAAGAAAACGATGCCAGTGTAATAATGAGGATGTAATTACAATTTCATTTATAACAAGTGGTGTTCAATTATTGCTTCTATAAAGAACTAATTGTTAACAGCAGTCAGTGCTGAATATATATGGGGTTTTTTCAATTGTTGAAAAATAAAGAGGTAATCTCTGTACAGAACAGGGTTCTCATTTGATTCAGACAGGAAGATATATCTTCCACAGATCCAGTTATTTCCTTTTGTTCCCCCAACTGCTGTTAGCTAACAATTGCACTTAATTAATCAAATTTTGTTTACTTGGCTTGCTCCAGTTTTTCACACACACAGAGCCCATTTTCACACACACAGTGCAATAGGATTGCAGGGAGAAGAATAGAGATTAGTACCAGAGAAACTAAAAAATAGATAGATTGAGTAACACAGGAAAAAGCCTAAATATTTGTTAAATGGCATTTAAGAGCACCCTGTGATGATGATTAATGCAGCAAAACTGAGTGCAAAAGTCTACTTTCTTAGAGCCAAAACTGAAGAAATGCCATACAGAGTAACTTAATGGTTTCAAAAAGGAAGTCAGGAGAGGACAAATCAATTAATGTGACATGAACGAACGGGGGAACACTGGTCATGCGTCTCTAAAACCACAGCATTTTCTTTTTCAAACTTCTTTGGTTTCATTTGAGATAGACCACGTGGTGTTTCACTTAAGAAGTCAGAGGCTATTTATTAATATGTAGGTTGTTTAGGTTCATTAAGGCCAGCTGAAGACAGATAAAGTAGAAAGGCAAGTCAGGAAGGAAGAGATATAAACAGGTCTGAGCTTGAAATATTATAGTTGAGGGGGGTTTTTTATCCTTTTTTCTCTTTTTTTTTTTTACAGTAAACCATTTCTGAAGTTGAAAGCACTGAGTCTGCACAATCTACACACATAGCTAGCAGAAGTCTTGTGAAATATTTAACACAGATGTAAGACTGACATGTGACTGGAGAAATGGGAATATCATAGAAACTGGCTGCATTAGGACTTTTTTTTTCCAAGATAAGTGTGAAGGAAGTTATCAAAGACTTCTCTTGCACATTCATGTATCAGCAAGTTTTCAGGTATAAGAAAGAAAGTTGGTTTGCAGAAAACCAAAAAATCTCATATACGAATGTATCCTTTGGAAAAGTAAATCAAAAAACCCCATCAGTTAAACTAAAGTATTAGACAACAGAAGAAGATTCCTCATAGGCAATATGGGACTTCTGTCTAACAAGAGGTACTGAAAGTTGATACATCTTTCACAAAAATTCATAAGATAGATGAATTAAACTGAAGAAGATGATACTGAATCAAAATGACTCTCAAACACTGATGAGATGTATTTTAAGTGAAGAGGAACACATACTACTCCAGCATATATAACTGAGGCAGGGAGAAAAGGAGGGTTGTGTGAGAAGTGGCAAGAAGGAAAGAAACAGTGTCCACTGGAACAATATTAATCAGTGGGAGACTCTCTTGGCTCAGGGAGATCATTAAAATTCTGGGCTGCCTGTAATGTAGAATAGACTCACCACTTTCAGCAGAGCACTATGGAAACAATGTGGTGTGATTTTTGGGGGTTGTGCTGTACAGGGTCAGGACTTGGACTCAGTGATCCTTGTGGGTTCCTTCCAACTCAGGCTATTCTATAGCTAAAATGTTTATAGAAGTGTAGAACTAGTCATTAAAAGGTACAATAAAAGGTAATTAAGTAGAATATAATTGTGGGTTATATAAATCACTGTGCAACCTAAGGTCTAAAGTAATGGGTTTGTGAAAAAATGTAAATAGAAAGGTACTGCCAGAGATATTATGAATAATAAGCATCTATCAAATGCCAACCAGAAAAACGTCCCTAGAAGTAACAATTTCTTGAATCAGCCCTTTTGCACCATCTTTAATGCACTAGTCTAGTCCTTGCTGCAAATATTTGTCAAGCAAAATCTACAAAAGAGTTATAAGACCATTTCCATATAAAGGATTTTTTACTATTTTGCAAAGGTTTAGAGTCCTAACAAAGAATTTTTCCATGAAGAAACATCAAAGACTTTATATTCTTCAGAACTGATCCTGTACTGAAACTAATGGTAAGGCTTCCTTTGAAGCTGATGTGAGTTTTACAGTTGATTTCAGAGGCCAAATTTTAGCTAAGTAGTTATTGAGGGAGAGGTGTTTTCACCTTATAAACATCTTAAAGCTAGATAAGTAATTTCTAGCTACACCATTATTTATTTGGCTAGATATTTGCAACTAGTACAAGAAGGAAAGGTTTATATCTGATTATTTTTATCTTTCTTAAATAAAATATGATAAATCAGTACCTAGCTATTGTTAATAATTCCAGACAATTTCTAATACTACTCAATATATTACCAATATATAGTTCTCCATACAAAAGGTTTTCTGCTTTTGAATTTATCAGCAAACTTAAATGTCCTTCAGACAAAAAAGACATAATAGGGCAAGGATAGAAAATCAACGGCACACTTCCCCCCCTCCATAGATTGGTGAGATGTTTCAAGAAAATAAAACCCATCCATTAACATACCTCATTGATTCTTACTCATTTCTTCTTTTAGTTACTTTTGACTTCCTTGTTGAAGGTAACAGAACCTTTCATGCACATATGGAGGGAAATGTCTCACAGCACCTAACCTATACAAGCCTAGCCTGGCTTGCTCAGACACCCACAGTATTATCTGGTATCATAACATGTTGAGACTGATGAGGTCAACAAGGTTCAGTCTGACTTTGAGCAAAATTTGATCCGTTTCTTTTGTAGCAGAGGAAGTGCTCTTTCTACAAATCTTTTCACCAAGTTTGATTCCTGCTGCCCTTGCTGTCCATTTAAGGCTGAGTGCATTGACTCCTGGTGAACACATGAAGAATAAAGGTTCAAGGTGCTGCTCTGTCTGTCAACCTCTTTTCTCCACCTTGCCTGTCTAATTCCTTTGCAGCCATGACCACCTAACCTCACTCAGCACAGAATTACAGGCATGTCCTTAAGCTGCAGGTCTTAGCTGTCTTTGGCAGACAGGGACCAGCTGATTATTGAGTCCCTTTCATTCTAAGCAGAGAGCCTGCAGGTTTACCAAGACAGAGGGAGTNTTCTACAAATCTTTTCACCAACTTTGACTCCTGCTGCCCTTGCTGTCCATTTAAGGCTGAGTGCATTGACTCCTGGTGAACACATGAAGAATAAAGGTTCAAGGTGCTGCTCTGTCTGTCAACCTCTTTTCTCCACCTTGACTGTCTAATTCCTTTGCAGCCATGACCACCTAACCTCACTCAGCACAGAATTACAGGCATGTCCTTAAGCTGCAGGTCTTAGCTGTCTTTGGCAGACAAGGACCAGCTGTTCAAAGCACAGGGACTATTGAGTCCCTTCCATTCTAAGCAGAGAGCCCGCAGGTTTACCAAGACAGAGGGAAGGCTGCCACTGCAGCAACTATCCATCAAGTATTAGCTGTTTGAGGAATTCCCTTAAGTACATACACTCAAGGATGTGATCTCCTCTTTTGTACTGATCAATAGGCAGATTTGATTATCATTATCTTTCATTGCTTTCTGAGGAGTGAATCTAGAGGAAATGCAGACAATGCCTGCTTTGCCTATTTCATTTCTCAAAAGAAGGACACCAATCAGCCCTAAGTCCTTATTTCCCGTTTTTGTACACCTTTAGATCCTAAGAACTTTATAAGAAATGCCTTCCCACTTGTTAGAAAATAAGGCTCTCCTAAGATGCTTTAAACAACTATTAAGAAAAATTAAACAAAAGAGGCAATTGAAAGCAAATGTTCAGACAAATCATTGTCATTAAGCAAATCAGCCATTGTCATCTTTCTATTGACTATTGCCCATGGAGCAAATTACACTTTTGAAATCTGTTTGCAGCTAATAATTTGAAGCACCCTTGGAAAGTGATTAGACAATATGCAGGAGTAGATAGGTGGAAAAACCTGTCAGCATTTTCAAAACAAAGATTTTTAGTCCTGTAGGCATAGTGGGCATTTCTAACATGCAACTGGATTAATTTCAAGCACTGAATTATCCTCTTCTTTGATTCTCTGTTTTGGAAGATATTCTCTCACTTTAAAACATTGTTTACATCTGTACATTTGAGTATTTTGTAGGCTCCATTAACTAGATGTTTATATATAGGGACAGATATTGATGATGGCCAGACTTCACGAACGAAGATCTGAGGAAGGTCTTTGTACGCCTTCCAGCCTGCGCATTGGATTTATTTTAGGTGGGACACAGTGCGCGCAGAACTGAGCCCACCCTTTAATCCTAAGGTTCATCTGCCGGGGCCAAGCGAGCTTGGACAGTGGCAGCGAGGTCCTCAGGACGTAGGTGGATTGCCTTACAGGGCTAACGGGCTCCGCCTACCCGGGGAGTTTCCCCGACCGGGAATCGAACCCGGGCCTCGGCAGTTACAGTGCCGTATCCTTAACCACTAGACCACCAGGGGCTCCCAGGGACAGATATAACTGATACATATTTATATTATTGTGTGTAAGGTTTTCACTTTTTGTGGACCTTCAAAGCATTAGCTCCAGCAATGGAGCTTTCTGAAGTCAATGAATTTAAATCACAAACCATTTTATTTCAGTTGGTTTTACTTAATAAAATTATCAGAAATGAGTTAAGAGATCTGTGCCAATACACAGAGTGAGGGTCAGGTTTCTATGAGCTACTGAGTACCCACTGCCAAAAGCTGCATGCCCTTGAGTTGGAGAAAATCCAGAGTAATTCCATTGATTTAATCATGTTACTCCAGATTCACAGTTTGCCAGACCTGGTGACTGTGGACACAGCACAGAGAGGCAACATACGACATTCTGGGGTAAAGATCTTTATGTGTTCTCATACACTGCCAAAGTTTCCTATGTACAGTTACACTGTCATACCTTGATGATCTATACTTTTTGACTCCCATTCCTCTGTTTCTAATTAAATTAATCTCCCAACAACACAGGAAGTGATGTTGAGTAATGAAAAGATTAACATATAAAAAGCTGGTTGATCTGTCAAAAAACTTCAACATAGTAATTAGTTTGTTGCTATATCAACAAACTTTTCCACCATCCCATCTCCCTTTTATCCCTCTGGACAATTAAATTTTTCAAAAGAAATATTATAACCCCACCATATTTCTTATATTCCCTCCACGATTTCTCAGATTTACGGATAAAATCTCTGGGCTTTTAGGTGATGACATAAAATTTCAGTTAAATGTTATGCTTCCAAGTTCTACAAAAAAATGCCTCAAAGTTGAGGAAGTCATTAATAAGAGTAAGGCAAACACATCTGGAAGCAAGTAGCATAACACTTTAGCTTTTCTATCACTGTTACTCAAAACACAAAAGATGTTTCATTGATAATCCCATAATAAAAGCACTAATACCCAGAGTACACTAACATGGACATAAAAGATGTCCTCATCAAGTCCATCTTACTCCTGTTTCTTCATCAACAAGGATCTGGGTTTGCATTCTCTATGTTGTGTTTGCACAGATATTTGACTTAATCTCAAGACCTAAAGACTAGGTTTTCAAATTTATTTAGGCATTGAATAGCAAGCAGAGGTTCATAGAAGAATTTTTTCAGCAGTGCCAGAGTTCATTCAGTGTCTATTTCACACCAATTTCAATGAGTTTCAGAGCTCTTCTGATCCGTGCCTTACAAAATTTTCAAAAATACCTGCCTGTATCTCCTTCTGATTATACAACTCTGAGAGATTTGGCACAGGGTGTTTATCTTTGGGGTGTTATGAAAACTTCTCTAAAGCTCTAGGTTGAAGACCATGACCTGACAGAATAAACCCATAGGCACAATGAAACTCCCTACAATGGCATTAAAGTTTCCCCGCAGGATAAAGAACATGATTTCCAAGGTCCATTATAAGATGAAGTGATGAATTAGCCCAGAAACCAGGCCTTTTAAGTTATTTACTTTAGGATTTGTTTTTTTAATAAGTGTTTATGTATATATTGTTAAAACAGAAGAGAATATATACTACCCAGTATGTTCTTATCTCAAAAAAATTTGATAACTCTTACTTAAAACTAAAACCAGGAAATTATACTATAAAAAATGAAAAGCGAAAGGAATTATTTAAACACTCTACCGCAACTACTTCTTTGTGTTATAGGTAAAGAATGAAATTTAAATTCCCACCAAGCGGATTATGAAACTGTTCCTTGACAACTTAATTTGCAAATTAAATCATTCCAGGATTTCCAGAGACAAATGTTTCTAGTGTGTGAAGAAGAGAAGGATAATTTTGACTTGACTTTCAAATGCGAGATTACAGTTATCAATACACCAGAAGCATTTTAGGTTGTCTCCCCAGAGTGTCACATGGACTGAACCAAACTCTCTGCAGACACAGGAACAGTTAAAGTCTCTGGTTGTTTAGCCTGAAGCCTGCCCATACTTACAAACCCTCACAGAGTCCAGCCATTAACAGTAACCCTACCTTATTTCTTATCTAGGAATCACATGAATGGTCCTAATACACAAGAAGCACTAGCTGAAGAAAAGAAAGCAAAGGGAGAGGAAGAAGAGACTCAGTAGGAGGAAACAGAACACAGCAGGGAAAAAAAATATTCCATCACTATATGATGGATAAGCTTTGCTAAAACCAAAACCTAATTTCATTTTGAGTAAAACTTGGAAGTCTGGAGGGAGTTCAAGTCCTTAATTCTTTGAGGGGTAAGTAAAGCTCAGGGAATTTCTTTCTCCTTATATTAAGAAATATTAAAAGATTTCTCCAATCATTTAGAAACAAAATGAACAAAGAGAAAACCAATCAGAATTATTTTCAATTATTTCTTCTCTGCCATTTTGATAGCTTACTTTTTCCTCTGGTCACAGTAAAAATTCTCATCACATTGGTTATTTTTTCAAAACTCAGTTGTACAAATGAAGAAGAAATGTCTCAGTAAGCTGTATTAAGATTGATTACGTCTACAATTAAGCAATTCTGAAAGTTTTTAAAAGTTGCAAGTAGACCCAGATTAATATGCATGCATTTTAAACCCTTCTTTATATGGAGAAAATTCTGTACATCGAACCCCTCTTTTTTCAGCCTAATTTCTATTGTTTTGATATTATGTGTATTATATTTCTCTGTACAACAAAGAAAAAGTTATTATTAACTTAACAAGTGATAAACTGATTTCTTTAAGCACAAAATTAAACTCCTGTTTCACAGGTTGCCTAGATGTATAGGCAGAACTGTTGATCATTCTGTGAGGCATATCACTTACTGAACTGGGATAAAAAGTAGCTGTGGTTAGCATAGAAGCTTTCTCAGATTTTATTCTGCTCAGCAGCAGTCAGGGAGCCAAGGCTGTCATATGTGATGTGGTGACCCTGATTTGAGCTCTTCTGATCCTATAGTTAGGTTGTTACCTATATGTGAGTAAGCAAGATGACAGCTAGCTTGAGTGCATTTATGCTATGCTGCAGTCAGCACCTCCAAATCAAGGTACTGCTTATCCTGCAGCTGTAAGTGTGGCTGATCATTCTACCACCCTTTCAAGTTGCATCATGCTTGATGTTGTAAGATTCTGAGTTCAGTCAGCTGAAGCTTGTCAGCATTTTCACAGCAAACTACTAAAGAAAAAGTAAATGATGATTTATTGAAAAAATGAAAAGACTTTTATGAAAAGGGATTAGGTTTTGGGCTGGCTGAAAAAAGTTCATTATTAGTTAAAAAGCATGGTTTCTAGTATTCTTAAAACAAAATAAACCTCTTACATAGAGTTTCTTTTTTAGAAAAGAAGACCAGGTAAGGAGGAAAAGGATACAGCTGTCCAGAAATGGTCAATTCCTACTCTGTGATAAAGATCAACATTGTTTGCAATGGAGCTGAGGCAAGAGAAATAAATTAGAAAAAAATCAAGGCTTAGTGAAGAGGAAGGAAAGCCTGCCATTGACCAATAGGAGTGGGAAAAGGAGAAAATTTTGCACAAAAAGAAATTCAAAAGGTTATCTACCCTAACCTGAATCCCATCTACAACTCCAGGTTACATCCCTGATAAATCACTGCTTTGCAGACCCAAGAACTTGTGAGCTTTTTTTAATCAGTAAATTTTCTGAAAACAGGCTTATTAAACATATGGCTTTTCCAATGCAGGTTGTTAGTCTTTTCTCAGCTTTTCAGAGGTCAAACACTTGGCACCAGTCCTGACAACATGATGATGCCAAACTGTTCTTCCTGCTGCTGTAATAGATGGATACCCAGAGGTAGGCTAGCTCCCTGAAAACTAGCTTATGTACATTCACACTATGTTGCAGTCACCTCAGATCAGAAATCAGTCACTCAGAGTAGTCAGTACTGTACCACGTTTGTGGTTTGAAGACCTAATTTGAAAGTGTAACCCTATTTCCTCAAATCAGGCACTCACAATATAGCCAAGCTTAAACACACAGAGCAGGTACAGTATTGAGGCTTTGAAATCACCATAGCCTAAGCCTCCAGAGTGTATCCATCCACTAACAGCTCCAATCTGGCTCCACATAGCCCATGCTTTTAATAAGAATGGTATTTGCCCAATATAACAAGCGTTCTGCACAGATAAAGGAGTAGTTTGTAAGATACCTACGCTTTTTCGCTCTGTGCAGTTCTGAACAAGAAAAAGATTTTGATAAAATTTCATACATAACAGAAATTCAGGCATGCAAAACAAAAATTAAAAAGAGGATGAAGGTGTTCCCTTATTGCTCAAAAGATGAGTTCCATGAAGCCCACCCAGTGAATGACAGAGATGCCCTACAGAAAACATGTAGTAGATATATGATTGTGGAACTGAAGACTGAATAGTCAAGCTTCATGACTTTGAAATTAGTGATCTCTGAGTGTTGATAAACCAAAATATTAAAACAATTGCATAGTTTAATTGAGCAGGCTTTACAACCTATTTGGAAAAAGTGAAATAGAAATGTTAGACAAAGAGATATCAGGTCTTAAGGCTCAGAACATCAGCAAGGAAAAATGCAATTAAGAAAAGGCATCATGACCAAGGGCTCATTAGGTCTCAAAGATTAGAGACAAAACTTTGAAAGATTATAAAATAAACCACTTGAAGCTACAGTAAAGGCATTAGACATAATGGAAGATGTGTTAGCTTTGAGTAACGATTTTGATTGATTTACCAAAGTGAAATAGTTCTTAAAGTGAGACTGGAGGAAAGTACAAAAATTAACTTATAGGAAACTTGTTATTACACTTTTGTTTGAGGAAGGATTATTATTGGTAGATGAGAGAAAAATGAGCACTGACACTGACCTTGATTCACACTTTTCTTTTGTCAGCAAAAGGAGCTGCAAGATGTGCTGGGAACTGACTGTTGACAATGCTCAAATGTAGAAACAGAGAAGTACTTCAGGAAGATTGTATGTTTTACAAAAGCTGTCTTGGAAAACATCAATGTAAGAACTTAAAATGCTTCAAGTTTTCTGAATGCTCTGGTTTTTGAAAATATCCATTAGATTTAAAAATCTGCTGGAATCCTCAGTATAACATTGCATTTTATCTAGATTACTCTTAAACCCCGAAACTACTCATGTATTAAGTATAAAATTTAATTCTAAGCCTTACTGAGAAGGAAATAAAAGCATTTCATAGCAGCTTCAAAACTTGAGCATTGAGTCAAAAGGAAACAGCATTGCACCTGGCACACAGAGTGTTACATAGTCTGCAATTTAATGTTAGTAATGCTTCTATTGATTATGATGTCAAGATATTTCTGTTCCAACTCTTGGCTAAGAAAGACCAGAAGAGCTATCTAGCATTAAATCCATTTCCAGCTGGATCTATAATTGAGACAAGATTATCTTATGGTGGATGTGAGATGATTAAGATTGTAGCTGTAATTCAGTGCTGGATCTTGTAATTATTTTCCTTTTATACACTAGAGCAAATTAATTACTTTGTGTACTTCAATATATTCAATGATCAACCCACACTGCATTATTTTACAGAGTGTTGCTATGGGATAGGATGTCTATACATTCTCAGTAAACAAGTCTCTTTCTTATTATATTCCATTCTTTAAGCCCTCATGATTTAAATACAAAGCAAAAATTCATCTTGAGAGAGGAAGGGAACAAGAGGAAACAATATAGGACAAAAAAATATCCAAAAGTTATCTACAACCTGAGAATGTTTTCAGAACAGCAATTTTAGAGAAATATGTAGAATGAGGTGCATTCTATAACATATATTGCAGCCTCTATTAAAAATAATAGAAACAGCAAATGCCTAACAATTGCCTAACTCAACCATAAGTTTTGCAGCACAATACATTTTGTAATGCAGATGAACTATGATACTGATATCATCAGCAAATATATCTTTTCTCTGTCAGTGTCACTTCTGCAATTCTAATATCTCAAATTTACCTGTATAATAAAATTAAAATGGATACTTAATTTAATAAAATATTTTAACAACGATGGTTTTGAAACTTGCCCAAAGAACTATTGAGGCTCTAAAATTATTAATGTCACTATTTTTTTCTAGATTTGGGTTGAGTTTATTTTTTTACTACCATGGCAAAAAAAAACCTTGACCAGTAAGAGTAACATAAAAAGATACATTTCTTCTGAAATTTGGAAGACATAATAGTCACATGAGACCTTTGGTGGCTTGTTATCTCAGTGTCAAACATATAAGGGCAAATGAGGATGACCACAAAACAGATATAGAGAATCGAAAGAGTAAATGTGATTGACCAGACTACATTTAGTAAATTAGGTATTACCAGATCCTTTAGATTTTTGTCAAATCAATTGTTGCATGTGTGTAACATGTATATTTACACTGAAGAGGGGGTTCAAGAAAGATCCAGAATATATATTTTGTTTACCTTTTAAAATTTAATAACTAAAAGACATTATTTACAGGGAATGCATAAAGGCTTTACTAAATTGCTTTGTAAAGTACAGGTATCTCAGCTCTTTGTGGTGCATGCAATTCGCCAAATATGCCTCCTATTTTCCTTTCATATTTTTCCTCCTTTTTTTATTTCTGCATTCTAAGAGTAATAAAGCTTTGAGCTAATAGTCTTAATCAAAGCAAAACCTATATATGAAATATGAAATATGAAATAAAGAATAGACCTGAGTATCTATGTTGCTAAGGCTTCAGCTGCAATAAGTTAAAACAAAGGTAAGAAAAAGTTTGGGGTTTTTTTACCTGTTTAAACACAGCAGTAAAGCATTATTCTGTTTTTCTGTATTGTTGCCCTAGAACTGAACTCAAGTGATTTAGCGTCTCTGGAAAAAGTCCACAAATCCACAGGAAGGTGTTTTGTCCTTGGTAATCACTGTAATCCACTCAAAATACTATGGCACAGCTTTGCTGAAGATCTCCTGCTGCCGGAATGCAATTACACCATCCCAATGAGTTTTGCCATAGCAAATTCCCAGCCTTGTAACATCTGTTTGCATGTAGGTGAGCCCTTCTGTACCTCACAGCATGTAAGATCAGAATCAGAGTTCGACAAAGATTACTTTAGTTTAAGAGGTGCTGAAAGAAAATAAGACAAATATAGACAAGACACATGAGAAAAATTCAGCCACAAAAGAGAAACCACAGTGTATTACTTAATCAATAATTGGTTTAGGAACTCAGCTCTTACTAATCCATAATATAGATATAGCAAAAGTTATTTATAAAGTGGTTTATTAAATAGTTCCCCATGGGTAGGTCAAATGCATTGTCCATATTCTGTTGTAAAGTAAGATATTGAAAGGATCTAGCAAACCTTCTGTGTGTCCTGGCAGTTATTTACTTACAGGAATACATCAGCCTGGATCTGCTGGCACTGACTATTCTTCAGAAACTTGCTGCAAATGAAAAATGGTTGGAGTTTTGAATATTTAGCTGAAATAAAATTGTCCTTCATTCACATTAAGGGAATGACATTTGAGCACTTTATCTCTCAATTCCACTCTTGAAAATAGAAATTTGGTTAGGATGGAGAAAAGAGAGAGAAGGATACATTCCTACTTCACAGAGATACAGTTTCAGAGGACTAATTCATAATATTTAATGCAATGATCCACTAGAAAAAAAGATAAAATACATAAAAAGTTATTGCTTGTCATGGGCTTTTGTTTTCTTTTATGACTGGTTGATAAATATTTATTAGCTAACAGCTCAGGGGACATTGTAAGACAAATATTTAGACCTATCTGTTTTATACATAGTGGTTATGGTAAGCAAATTGCAATGCATGCTACTGAGCACTGTAGCCCTATGCACTGATAATGTATTTGGTTTAATCCAAGGAGTTCTATTTATTTACATAGGTAAGTATACATCTCCTTAAGAGACAGACTGCATTTTTGATAAGGTGAATCCTTTGGTCCTTTCCACAGAAAAAGGGGGTAAAAAAGTCACCTTGTCCTCAAACTGTCTGTCACTATCTCTAGGGTAGAATAACTATGTTTTTATCTTTAACCCAGGTAGTAAATATGTTTCTGAAAGTGCCTTGACTATGAATCTAAGGTCTGCTACATTTCTGTTTGAAGGAAAAAGGCTTTGAGACTGAGACAACATTTTAGAAACAAGCACTGGTTTATGCTTTAGCCATTTGCAAGGAGAAATTTCACAACCAGCACTGCCAAAATGCTTGCTTTCCAGTCATTGTTTCATAACAGCTCAGTGTAATGCCCAGTTACTCTCAAGTCTTGCTCACTTCTGTTTCTGCCTGTTTAAAAATTATGTCATGGAAGTTTTGAAGTCCAGGTTCCAGCAGGCTTCATCCCACCTGCTCTACATCTGGCAGTGCTCTGGAACTGCCGTTTTCTTTACTTTTTACCATTTTATTTTCCTTCCCTTAGGGGCATGAGACAAGACAGCAACTTAGCTTCTAAGGGAAGCCCTAAACCACCTCCTGACCCATGGCTGTCTATAGAGCCATACCTCGGGTCTGTTTGTTCTACACTGCTTGCCCAGCCCTGGATACCCTCCCTCCTTGCCTCTTCAGGGTCTGCTGCTTCTGGTTTGACCCCACTTCTGCTGCAGGAGGTTTCAAAGTCCCCCCACCACTGCCTGGCACATGGGGCAATTCTGTCTTGTGCTGCTTCTTTCCCCTCTGCCTTTTCTGCCTTCATCCTTGTCAACTCACAGTGACACCTCTGACAGATTAGAGGGCTTCAAAGGGTTAGCATCTTTTTTTAAACATAGTTTCTAAAATGTTCCTCCAGATGATGACGAAATCTGGAGATTATTTCTGCCTCCAGAAAGCAGAAAAGACACAGGCTGTGGAGGATGAGTAACAGCAGCAATCACATTAAGAAATTTATGTGAGAAAATAATGGAAGATGCCAGTAGTCAGGCCACCAGCACCCACAGACAACAGACAACAAGAGAAGCAACATGGAGATTCTCCACAGAGAAGGATTCTCATTTCCCATCTTTCCTGTGCCATAGTTGTTATCCTCAGCCCACATAACAATCATTTATAGAGTCTTATGAAGTAAACAGAAATGGACTGGGAAAAGTGACAGAAATAAGCATGCAATCACTTTAAGAAAAATATCTCTAAAATATATCTTTATAACCATAGTTGTTAACTCAGCCCTGTAAAGTCATTCTTACTTCATCAGTCTTAAATAACCCTTAAGGTTTAAATGACAGTCTTTACTCTTAATGTTGTTTTCTTGCCTGCAGGCTATAACCATGAATCCTCCTCTAAGTACCTCTCTTCATGAGCAGCAGAATATCCTTAGCTATTCTGAATAACACTATGTGCCCTGATGTGGAATATAGTGCAGAGTTTGCTTAGACTGGCTATTCTTATACACATAGTGAAGAGCTGAAATTGGATTCAGGTACAGTTATCGTATTAATCAAAAGAAATGTATCTTGCATTATCAGCAAAGCTCTTTACCTCGAGTGCCACATCTGTTAACAGCACTCCTTTCAGAGTGTAACAAAGACAGTACTATGTAGTACTTCTGACCCAGCTTTCAAGTTGCTTTCCTCAGGTGTTTTGCTGGGAAAGAGCAAAGCCTCAGGATGCAGTTTCAGTTTGATTTTATACATGTACAGTCCAATCTAACAGACAAGTTAAATAGCTGGGATTATCAGAATGTGTGTGTTCATATTTTCCATTTCTGTTAACATATGATCATTCTTACAACTTTAGAAACTGATTGTCAAACAGATTTGACTGAAATATTGAGGTCTAGAGTTGCAGAAGCATTATTTCTAGTAGCTGTGCTTGGTAGAGAGACATCCACAGAAAGAAAAGCTGCAGGGTGGTCCTTCTGTTTCCTTCACAGAGACCATCTACAGGCAAAGAGGAGGACACCATTTCCAAACAAGTAGAAAATGTCAATCAATCTTAAGAAACAAACCAAGCTGAGAAGTCAAATGGGACTTATTTTAAACAGATGCACAAACTCTCCTTTATTTTGCACAATACACAGTAGCGTTCCTATATGTATATATTGCATGCAACACTTTTATCTAAGGAAAAAGACTGATAGTTTATATTCTGTAAGAAAATCTGATGAAGGATGTTCCATCATAGTTTTAGAAAAAATTGGGAGTTGAGATAAAATATGAAAATAGCAAACTGAGAATAAAACAGGAACAACAGTGTTCTACTATTCTAACAGGGTTTCTAAATAAAATTTCATTCTCAAATATCTATGCCCAAACTTTGAAGCTAAACGAAAAGGTATCTTGCTCTGTAGATGCCCTTCTGAGGGCCCTTCCAACCTGAATTATTGAATAATTTTATTATTCTCTATCTGATTAACAGAAGATTCTTGAAAAATATTGTCATGTTTGAATGATGACTTTGATAATGTGTATAGAAGTTTAACTTGATCAATGTTTGGTGCTGCTAGTATAAGCCTACACCTGTTGTCTATCTTAATACACTGAAAAAACTCACTTTTATAGAAATTTCCATTAAAAAAAGAATTAATGTATAATAATTAGCACATGAAATATATATTATTGCTGTTATTGCTTTACTGTTGAAACCAGAAGATAAAAATATGCACAATAGATGCTGCATTTTAAGCTTTGTGTTTTATTCATTAATAACTATATCAATTAAAGGTATCCACATACTAAAATGATTCCCTTTTCATGTTCAATTGGCTTATAAATTTGGACATGCATTAGTTGGCTTTCTCTTGTGGCACCTTCCTTGTAGCCTCTTCAGAGAATGTGTGTATGAATATGGAGTGTACCTGATTAATGATGTAAACATTCAACAAGATCAGGTAATTTGTCTGAGTATCAGTAAGGAATTTTTTTCCATTCTACATCGTTAAGATCTACAGTTGGTTTACCTAGATGGTTAAGTTCCCTAGCAACACCAGGATTTTCTTTCATGTTTGCATGCCCTCCAATTCTCACAATAACAGTGACTAAAGAGAAAAAGAAATATGCTCACTCTAAGAGGAGCAGAATTGAGTTCTTTGACAATTTCAGTTGAATGTCTGCAGCTACAAATTCGATAGCTAATGCAGCATGGTGTTCCTGTAAAATGCCTCATTTCTTTGAAGAAATGTATACTTGCAGTAATAATCAGTGGGCAGCTGAATGACAAACTGGTTCATAAAATATCAAACACCATTCACTACAGTGAGATAGCAGATGAGTCTCATGTCTGCTTCATGGAACTAGAGGTCAGAAACTGATATAAGGGGGACCAGGGGATGGAGGTATGCTGTATTTCCCTCTTCTATGCATCCTAAGCAGAGATTTACCTTTTTTATGCAAAGATTTACCTTCTTTATACAAAGAGGTTTTTTTCTTTCTCACTGAGGCATGTGGAAAAACTCAGAATTCACAATGGCCATTGGATTCCTGAGCCAGTGCTGGGGACAGATAGGTAAAAAATAATTATGTGGGTGAAACCCAGCTACATATATATTTCAGTGCAGCTTTCAGATAATACCTGGGATGTCTGTATTATTTATTTTTCACTACAGTCAGTCTCCAGAGTCTTGTCACACTTTAAAACAGGCATACTTTCCTAAATTAGAGGTAAAAATACTCCATCAGAACCAGTGGTTATGTACATCCTATATAAAGGTAAAGGGTTCTCATGTGGCTCTGCAATAAAAGACAGACCTATCAATGTACTAGAATGTGACTAGAATTTACTGGTAAAATTAAAAGAATTTAAGCTAAAAAAATTAAAAAAGAATGTTAGTAGAAAATATATTAGTAGAAAATATATTTCCTCCAAATATATTTGTAAGAGGACAATTACGGGACTTAAAACTGTATAATGGATGAAACTATGAATAAAAGGATGAACACCAGGAGTTTGGAAAGCAAACTGGTGGGAATATTCGTTAAGCAGACAATGTAGCTATATGTTCAAACACGATGAAAGCCCTCCACCTGTTCCAGCTAGAGGATGAAGTATGGACATGGTGCCACAGCTATGGAAAACTGCTTCAGGAACTTGGACAGCAGAAGAGAGTGATGACCAGGAGAGTGAATGACTATTGCAAGACAGGACTTAGAGATAATGTACAGATAGGGGAGCAACATACAGATAGTAAAGTGTATGTGCTATTCAGAGAGAAAATGCAAGAAGAAAATAGGAAAAATCAAGACAAACAAAATACTACAAAGCTAAAATTTAATATTTAAGTTCAAGACACCCAGAGAAAACACAGTAATGAAAGACCTATTGGGCTAGTTCCATGATTTATTATATCCTCTTTCTTATTCCCATTTAGAATATGATTAGAATATAATGCTGTTTAGAAAAGGAAATATTTCCTGGATTTCACCTTGAGGAACAACTGAGTTAGCCCATATTAGAAGGAGTTCATTGAATCATGGAATAAAAAATTGTTATATGTACTTAGGGTCTAAAAAGTAAGGTTTAAACAATACAGAAGTTGATGACAGGGAATGTGTGAACTGTGCAACTATGCATGGAATAACCCTGTCTAATTGTGTAACAGTGTAGACTTGCTGTGCATTTATTGTTCATAAAATAATTAGACACAAGAAAGACAATGAAAAAAAAAATAAATCAAAGATGTCCTAGCCAAAAAGTTAAGAAAACAGTAAAAGTATTCGCTCAACAGTGTAAGGTTTAAAGAGAATTACTAAAAATGAGAATATGCCTGAGATTCAATAGTGTCTCCATTGCTGTTGAAGAAAATCACAGGAAAGAAAAATGATTGTTGAATCTAGGACTAGAAAGAAAGAATAAGAGTATGGATACAGAAATTATCACAAAAGAGGTAGAAGGGAACTCAAAGACTATAGTGCTCTTGAGTGAAGGAAGGGACCAGGTAATCTTCATTTCAAAAATCTGAAACAATTGGTGCATGAAATTGCAGTCTCAGGAACATTTATACTTTAAAAAGACACTGAAGTGGTCTTGGTTCTTTCAGGCTCATTATTCTGACATCTGTAATATACATCTCTCTGCACGGGCAAATGCAACCCCGACCTGAATGAAGGGCTGAGCATCTGTGCAACCATGAGGCATGTGATATCCAGAAGCATTTTCCATGCCAGCCAGTGCTAATGGAGTGAAGAAATGAAAGAAATAAAAGGAAATATTAAAAAAATGAAATAGATGTTAACCACATAGATTTATGTCGTGGGTTTACCAGCCCCCCCTGGTCAGGCCCAGATGGATTTCTGGCACAAAGCCAATCAAAAGTTTTAGTAACACCTCTGCTAAAGACATATTTAAGAACACGGAAGAGAAGAAATTAAGAAGCTATAGTGTAGGAGAGAGGCAGCCAGCCCCAAGTGGGGGCCAGGCTCCCCTCTCCCCCAGCCCCAGCTCACGGATGAGATGGTTTAGGGTCTTGGTGTGGGCCTTCAGTCGCCTCAGGTTGAACAGGCTACCGTCAGTATGATAACAAATGTAGATCCTGTTTTCTTCATCAAGAAGACCCTTTGGATTTGTGACCCTTTGGAGCATCATACTGAAGAAGAGAGTGAATAGAGTTGGTGCAAGAACACAGCCTTGTTTCACTCCATTAGTTATTTGAAAGGGCTCAGAGAGTGTATCACCATATCTCACTTGGCCCCACTGGTCCTCATGGAGCAGGATGATCATTTTAAGGAACTTGGGTGGACATCCTAAACATTCCAGAATCTGCCATAGACCTTTTCTGCTCACAGTATCAAATGCTTTGGTGAGATCGACAAAGGTTACATAAAGTGCTCTGTTCTGTTCCCTGCCTTAAAGGTAAAAAGAGAAACTTTACAAGAGAAACTTTACAAGTGCTGCAGAATTGCTTCAGAAAGAAGAAACTTTCTCTTCCTGGACTGATACAGGGGGGAGAGAAATGCTTTAGTAAATAAACTAACTTTCTTTTCATAAGATAAGTGAGTTTAAGTAGCATTGTTGTAGTATATATCATTCCTTAGCCTATATCTTGTTAGTAATAAATCTTAATATTTTTCCCTTACGTCAAGCCTCTGTTTTGTCTGTATAAAACTTATAGCAATTGTGTAGAGGGGGGAAAAAAATTAGCCTTGGTAAACCCATGACATTTTAATATCTTTATTTCGGTAACTATTGTTTGGGTTTGTTTTATTTTAAATGTAGTGAATCTCATTATTTGAACAACTGCATAAAATCTCACATTAGGAAACTTGGTAATTAAGATGGAAACTATAAGGATCATTGAAAGAATTATGACACAGGAAAGGGTCTGACTAAAAGGTCAACACTCAATAGTACTGGAAGAAAAAATGAAATTAAGTTATTAGTAATGTTTGTCAAGCATTACTCAAATATTGGTTGATATTTTTACACTATCTTGGTGCAGGAATCAGTCCTAGAGAAAGCTGATGGCACTGTTGGGTGCAGTGCAATTATTAGTCTTATTTACCCACGTTTTCAGATACCTGGAAGCAAACATATTATTAGATGAACCTGACCCACCCTATTAGTAGAGAAAACATCAGTAAACAATCATCTGTTCTGTGGACATACACATATGTCAGCAAACTTGGGAACATGGTGGTACAGAGAATTTCATCTAGAGTTCAGGTCATATTTGCACACATTAGTACCTCAGGTGACCTTGCAGTATCTCAAAATAAGATCCTTTTTGCTCTCAGACATTGCTAAATGTACAGGACTTGAAACTTCCAGTCCATCTGTCATGTATATTTTGTTTCACTTTTTAAGCAGGGACAGAGAATGTTGCTCATTATCTGGATTGTGACTGTTGGAGTCAATGTTAGAAGAAGGATATGGTTTTAAAAACTGTTTAGAAAACGAACAGTATTTCATGCCTTCTGTAATACCTTATCAATATAGGTTATAATATTCTAGTTTTTATCATCTGAGTATTTAACACTACCCTCTGAGAACATTTCTGGACTAAATCACAGAGAGTGATCACAGATTTCCAGTTTGGATTTTTCTAAGAATTTTATTGCATGGAAGGCTCATTGTAAACAGCAGAACTTACTTTCAGCTTGGAGGAAATAAACTTCTTCATAATATTTTGCTTTAGGAAATTTTCATCTTTAACTTGTTATTCCAGTGAAATATGCCAATTATTAAGACTTCAAGTTCCAAAACATATTTTAAAAGGTATTTACTTATATATGGAAACCAAGTAATTTAGCCCCTACAATCTCTAAAGAAAACTTGTAAAACATGGCATTTGTCTTAACCTTGTACTGAAATGTTTGTACCTCAGGTTTCTTCAAAAATGTTGAAAATGTATTAGTTTTTACTGAGAAACCAATTTGCATTGATTTGAAAATGCAAGTTCAAAATACTAATCAAGTAGCCAACAGAGAATGGCAGACAATACATCATGAACTCCAAGCTCATGGAGCAAATGATGTAGCTGGTGCACACATGGCCCCAGGTGTGCTACAGGTAAGAACATGGGGAATTGCATGGCCTTGCCACAGCAAGTACAGCACCAGTACGATAAAACAGATCAAATCACGTGTTAAGAATGAAATATCCAATTCAGTTTAATGAGAGATGGCCTTAGGAAACAGGGTTCTACTGGGAACAGGAAGGCAGATACATGCAACTCTCTGAGACAGGGAATAGCAAGTGTTGCTCTTTCAGAAAATCAAAGGGAAATGGAAGCCTAGGAGCAGCAAAGTCATTCCTTCTGCATCCATTGCAAGACCCAGCTACCAGTTTTCAGTTCCGATCAAGTTATGTGGCGAATAGAAGCTGAGGTGTTGCCATGCTGCCAAAGAAAATGAGACCCTCATTTAAAATCCTAGTGCTTGCATTCCTTCCTCCCTCAGTATTTATAATCACCCCTCCATGCTTAAGCTTATTATTCTTAACATCTCTGTTGCAGAAACTAGTTATTTGCTTACAGTTGCATCATACAATTCAGACATTTTTAGTTATTTATCCTATTCTTATTTAGATGCCAGTCACATCAGTGGAATATAATTAGATATACCAACAAACATATTCCTTCTCACTACCTACTCTTTTAGTATTTATCAAAGCTATTCATATTCATTATTTTTTACGTTAATCTCTCATGAGCCCTTTATCTATATTTTGTTTTTCTTAGATACCTCAAGTTTTTGTTGACAATGTCCTGAATCTGAAAACTTTATATAATACATACTCCATCCAAGAGAGGAATCTCAAATGTGCCAGGGGGAATAAGGCATGTAGTAGTCATGGAATTCTAACAACGTTTGGATTCCAACACCTATGAGAATCCTAATTTAGGACTTTGGGGGAATTCCATTTAGGGAATCTGTTTGACATATGGATGTCTCAGTGGGTGCAACTCAGACTGATTGCATTGCATTTCTTTTCTTCTAAATGACACTAAAAACGTAATTTCCACTTTGACTGGTTGGTTGGTTGTTTATTTCCTCATGTTTCCTCCTGAAAGAATGAGGTTAGTTATCCAAGTCAAGCATCACATTGTTAATTCTGGTACATATCTTTAAACCTTTGCTTTTTTTCATGTATTCTTTCACAGTCCAAATAACCCCTTCATAGAATAGCTTCCGTGAATCTGTTATTACTATATTTACTAATTTCTCACTTTTACTTCAAAAACTAAACACTCTAGACCCATGTGTCAAGACCAACATTTGCCTCTATGTTCAATCCAAGATTATTTCCAGCCACAGAGATAATAGTATAGGTTCAGACCTACAGCTAATGGGCACAATATGTTGATATTAATCCCATAAGCAGTTTAGTGCCTAGTAGCATATAATTTAAAATTGTTTGGTTGGTGAACCAAATCCTGAAATCCTTCCTGAGCTGCTATTCTGTTTTCTCTGGCGAAATATTACAATCTTCTCTTTTTCCTTTACAGCCAAAACTGATACCTTGTGTAAACAGGTTTTTCATGCAATGCACAGCCACGCCTTTCTGGCTGTACCTGTGCAAGCCACTGTTGGAGACTCTCAGTGTAAAAAAATTATTTGTTTCAGCACAGCTTGAAACCTTTTTAAGCCCAGATTTGTCATTTAACACATATATTAGGTTACTTTGGATGGAATGCTACTTCAAATCTCCCATCTTTTATGTTTGGCGTCTTGATCACTTTTGTTCCTTGGAATGGCTTCTAGAGGGTCCTAAAATGTCTCATAGGACAGTAACATAGAGGGTCTAGGTGCTCATGCAGGTCTCACCAGCTGTGCTTAAAGCCTCCTCTGCAAAGGAGGAGATTAGGGACAACCACGCTCTTCCAGGCACAGCCAGCACAGCTGCTCACAAACTCACCAGCCCATTTTCAAATCCCTCTGGTAAATAAAGGCATTCCCTCAGCAATTTAGGTCACAGCTAGCATTTACAATATTGTTAGATGAGAGTAAAGGGTATGAAATGGATTAAGTGATAAATATACCTTTTTTATTTTTTTACATGGGCATGCAGCTTTTGAGCCAATCTTTCCAGATGTTATCTAAAAGAGACAATTTACAAACCTTGAAAATTGAGGTTCGTAATACAAATGTTGACAGCTTCTTAACCAGAGCAGAACACCAGTTCATTTGGTGTATATACGCTGTCCTTTTCAATACTGCTGTGCCATCTGTTCACTGTGTGAATTGTAAAAGATTTTTAATCTATTGGTTTTTAAATCTGTTGGATGAATTGGGTTGTAAAAGGTGAAGTCATAAATTGATGACACCCTCTCTTTCTCTTCCCCTTGATTACACTATCTTTCCTGCCAGTGTCCAAATGTTTATAATGGAAAGGTTATTGAAAATTGTCATGTTATCTTGCAGCAAGTCATTATTTTAGGTTTCACTAAAAAGAAAATGCTATCATTACGCTTGTAAAATATGTTTAATAATCATAGCCAGTTTTCTGACAGTGACAACTTCCTGATAGTTTTTCTTCTGCACTGAAAATTTCCATATTGTTTCCTGGCCAAAGATGATTTCTTCAGAGGAATTTAAGGGCCTTCAGTAATTGTGGAGTTTTCCAAGTGTGAGGAAATTGCATGTCTTTGTGAGCATATATATATATTTTTAAAGCTATAAATTCAGCAGTAAAATCAATGTTACTCAAAAATGCAGAGCTTTGAATCCTATAATGTGGAATGTAAACTTTTTTCCCAAGAATGATTTTATGCTAACTAAATAAACATTGGACAAAGTTTTGTATTAAGCTTGTATATCTGATAACTGAGGGATTCTTCTGACAAGAGAGAAGCCTGGTATTGTAAGACAGCAACATCTGTTTCTTCTATCCTTCTGTCATTATTATACACACTCTGATGTCTGGGGTGTGGATAGAAAAACTAAACAAACTAGAATTTGAGAAAGTGGTTACATAACACACATGAGCATAGCATTGCCATTCAGATGGATGAACTTGTGCCTTGATGATGTATAAGGAACACCTTAGGTAAGGCAAGATAAAAAGGCAGCTGACCCTGATTTGTGATAGACTGTGTGAAACCCTACCTTTAAAGTTTTCACAAATGTAATTGCTAGTGAAAAAAAATGTACACCAATAATCATTTTGGGCAAGGTTGTGGGTGAAGTGAATTGCCAAAACTTGTGCTGTGTGAGTTTGCCTGGAAAACCCTTGAATATTACCCACATTTTTAGGACACTAAAAAGCTGATCTATGGCAATGTAGCATTCATAATTATGACATCTAGGACAAGTTCAGTTAATCTCTCTCTGTTTGTGGCATAGATCATTGAGCTTTGTCAATTAATTAGCATGCCTCCAAACTACATGGGTATGAGCTATCTCTTGGTAGGGAAACTTATCAACAGCATTAGTTGAGTCCTTCTTGTAATCTTACATCATTGCAGATTTAATTTTTGGAGATTTTTTTTGCTTGAAAAAACCCTGTGAACTGTGAAAACCATCAAATTTGGCTTTTCATCATTGTAAACTCAAGAGTCTAAAACAAAACACCAATAAAGAAAACAAGAGTATGCTGTTCTCTTTGCTAAGAGAATATTCTGACACTTTTGTTCTCTGCATTCTTTTGTTCATCCTGAGGCTGATTCTTTCTGTACATCTGTTATTGCAGCACAGAGTTATTTTCTGGTAAAATCTGAGATAGCAAAATGATTATAAACATTGTTATCCAGGGATAACCAATTGCATAAAAGGAAAAGGGTGAAAAACCTGCAGTAATTTTTAGGTGGTAGCTGTCTATGAAAGTGCATAGTTTGACATTAACGTTTTTTTCTTGTACCTGTTTTTATTGCCTCAGATGAGACATCAGGCAAGACCCTCAGAATTTAAAGAGAATCTAAAAATAAGCCTTACTATGCAAAGCTGATGGGGTGTTTATCTTGTTGTTAAGTATTTATTTGTTCATATTACATCTCAAAACATGTTATGATGGGATAACTGAGTAATGACACCAAATTAGGATAAGGAAAATTAAGGTTAAATAGCAGACTGATAATCTTCCTTTGACAGCGAGATCTCTGAAATCACTGAATAATCTCCCATGGGAATAGAATGGAGCTACACTGCTTGATGCTTCGAAGAGGGCTAATAAGCTCTAGATGTGCACCTTAGGGAGCAGTCTTTCACTAGCAAGGGATAAATAAGGTGATGGAACAGGTGTCTTTCTTTCCATCATTCTATAATTTTTGCTCCGTTTCCAAAAATACCAGTGCTTTAAAAAGATATTTCTAATAGCATTTTGTAATGGTTGAAAAAAATTTTTCACATACTGAAAATAATTTTTTATGATAGTGGAGGAGTTTGGGAGGGGAGAATCTTATGTAAAAGCAGAAATGCTACTTTCCTCAAGAAGTTAACAATGTTGGCTTAGTTCTTCAAATGACCTTCTTAATATTCAATATGAAATGTACTTCTACTCAAGAAGAACCTGAATAGATCATTCCAAGTGTCTGCAGTGCAAGTTGTTATTTATGGTTTCGACAGTGATAGAAAACTTCCAGAACTCTTCTTGAATGGAAGGATGGTTAAAGGATTTTGGGTTTTTTTCATAGTACCTACTAGTAGGTTGAACAGTTTAGACAGCCCAGCATTAATGCAATAATCCATATATCTTCTTGCTTACTAGAAAGAACATTTTAGTAAATTTTATTTTCCTGAATGGCTTTTTGGCTGATTGATTGATTGATTGATTCATTGGCTTAGGGCTTTTTCCATTATAGGAGGACACTAAACTTGGCATGGAGATGGAGTGGGGGGGTTTAGTTTGTTTGTTTTTGTTGACTACTTTTTTGTTTTATTTTGTCTTACAGAGCTTACATTATTTTCTATGGTTTATTGAAAAAAAAACACATTACGCTGACTTCCACAATTAAAAGTCTGTTCCAGTTGACACTGCCACAGATTTCTATGAAGTGTGACAAATCCCATCACTGCTGACTGAGATTAACATAGCTCCTACAGTTGTTCACTGTGATCCTCTGCTGGATGTTCGTTTCAATCAGTAACAAGGTTCTGATGAGGGTTATCAGTAATATGACAAAGACCTCAATGTTACCTTTTCAGAGACCATGATGAAAACTGACAAATATACTGATTGTCAGAGTTTACCCATGTTTCTACGAACCTGATACTGTGGAAGGACCTGATAAGATAGTAAGAGACTCAGGATCATTAGAGTCTTTGTTCTATAACTATGGTGTTCTGTGACCAGATGAGAAAAGTAAACAAAAAAATATTCCTCCCCTCATGGAAGGCCCATTGGCCTGGCAGGAAATCAGGCAAGACTCCTCAGGATAATTACAAAAATTAACTTGTCTTCCCATTTTGTCTGAGGGGTATATCTTAACTTCTCCAGAAGCATACTCAGAACTCTGTCTAATCTTTCCTTAGAGGAGACCCTTCATAGCTTTCAACTTAAGAATAAAGTTCAGGATGGAAAAAAAATGAGGTAAAACCCAAATGCAAACCTCTTGGATTAATGACATTTGGCTGAGCAAATTTTTAGTGTTAGTTTTGTTTAATATTTTCTGCAAGTGTTTCAGTTTCAGGCAGATCTTCTGCTGGTATGGGTATGTCCTGAAGTAAACAGTGAAAAGATGTTACGGTAAGAATGTCAAGGTGGCCAACAGGAACAACAGCAAGTGGTGCCATGACAGAATAAGAAGCTTTATTTTCAAGCAGGCATCAACATTAATACAAAATGTCCAGTAACTTTGTCGTTTGCTGGTTGGATATTTCTCACCTAATGCACACTAACACATTACTTATTGGTGAATTCAACCTTGAGAAAGTTTTGTTTTCTGCGAAAGGGTATCAGATAATAACATTGATTACAGTAAGAGAAAACACAATTAGTGCATACCTATGTTTCTCTGCTCCCATGGGAATGGTGCACTCCCCTGCCAGTGCATTTATCTGTTCTCATGGGAATGGTGTACTCCTCTGCTGCTTGCTCTCTCTGTTCTCAGGGCCTGGTCTCAGGCCTTCAAAGTCAATGTCCTCTGCAAAAGGCTTTGCAGTCCAGCTGCTTAAGCCCACAAAAAGAGTTGATTTAGTTTATCCTAATGCTGCTTTTATGCAGTGATGAAAGATTCCTTGGCAGGTTTTCTAGTCTGTGTGTGTTTGAAAACACACTTATTATTAGTTTTTACTCATTTTGCTGTTTAATTCTCAGACTCCCTTTTAGATTGTCTCATGGCTTTTGCTGTCCATATTCAGGAATTTACAATTGTCTTTCTTGCCTGCATTCAGACACAGATTCTTTTTTTTTTAGAGAATCTCTTATGTCTTCTGGCACCTTTAAAGTTAGTGTTTATTCATGCTGGCTGCATTTCATCTCTCCTCTAGCCTCATTAATAGGTGGTGTGCCCAGTGAGTAGTATTACTTATAGCCTGATTTTTAAATAATGAATATTCCTCAAGGAACTCTGTCTATTAGACTCTGATTCAGTAATACTGGTGCAAAAGTTAGAACTCTAAGAGTAGACTCACTTACTTTCTTAAAAGTACTTATGTTCACACTATACTCATGGTTAACTGACATTTTTGTACTGCAGAGAGAATAAAGACTGTTTAAATATCTATTTACAACATGGAGTAGTAGTCAGACTTTTTTCGTTGTTTTTCTCATAATATGGTAAAAAGGATGTCATTTTTGTAATTTCTATACATTGTTTGCAGGTTTATTTTGGAAATTTTTGCCCATAAGAAAATATTTTTTCATCAGAATAGGTCTTTGACATTCTGAAATTCAAAGGAAGTTTTGCTTCATAAGATTTCTTTTTAATAGAAAATGTATTAAAATTAAGGTCAAGCAAAAGTCAACCAGTCAAGAGCTGGTTCTGTGGAGGTTTTCTGTGATGGAAAAGCATAACATACTGCTAGAATTGTCTTTACAACTTTACATTTAATATTATTAAATAAATTATAAAAATTTATATGAAATATTAACTGATATGAAAATAAAGAGTGAAGATTCTGTTCCTGGCCTCTCATTCTCTGTTTATAGAGGAGTATCAGTCATTTCAGTTAAAGTGTTAAATGATAGACGTCCTTGAAATATACCCAATCCAGTAAATTATCCACAGGTCATCTTAAAAATTTTTTTTCATTTCTGTTGTATAATTATAATAAAGAAATAGGTGTATGCCTCCTCATACCCTTCTGTTTAAAGTAAGAAGTAGAAATATACCCAGAACTGTATATATATAATATATATATAACCCCCATGACACTTTTCTAAGAACTCTTTTTATAATCACCTAACACTATGGAGATTGATTGGCTTTATGCAGACATAAATGAAATTTTACAGATTAATTGGCTGCACTCTCAGCATGATATGTCACATTCTCTTACTGTTAGGTTACAAAGCTACAAAAGAATTTATGTTAAATAAAACTTTGTGTTACTCTTTACTAATTAAATAAAAAAGCCAATTTATGGGGACCTGTTGTCAACAATCATATATAGAGTCATTTCTTAGTGCATTGCAGCCTCCTTTTTGGTAAAACACTCCTTTCAAAGAAGCATGTAGAAATCCCCAATGGTCCTTTTTAACTGATTAAGTCTTGGTGTCATCTTTAAACTAGTCTCTATGGGTTGATATGAGATAACAAAAATAAAGAAAATAAATGTTTAGTAAAAAAGAAGTTACATTTAAGTAAAATTTGCTCACTAAGAAGAATCCAGTTTGATCTATTAGATTAGATTTTGAAAACTAGCAGTGATATGGTCTTTCAAAATTATTGTTGATTCTGAATTTTCAACTAGGTTGGTTTTTGAACTCTCAAACAGTTCTTTTGTCCTGCTTAGTGATAAATATTGCAATTAACCTAAACCAGCTAAGTCCTTTAGACACAAATGTGTAATTGGGTGAGCTAAAATAGGTTTATAAGCACTTGTTGAGAAAACAATGAACTGTCTTATAGTAGTATTCTCAACATCTTAGATTTCACAGGTTAATTTTCCACAAATGTTATTTCTGATGATAGTTTTTCTAACTTATCTGTCCAAAGCCTCTACTTCCATGCTTTGTTTCTCAAAAGATGTTTATCAAGGTTCTAAATAACTGAAAATGTCCAATTATCTGACCTGTAAAATCCAGCTCTGGAAAGCAGCCTAGGTAATTCCTGATTAAACAGGAAATTAATCAGTATTGTGTAGGTTTGGTCTTTTGAAGTAAAATATTTAATCAATACCAGAAAATACGTATTTTGACTACTACTTGTTTGATACCTTGGCTTATTTTTTTGTTTGTTTTTTCTGTACATTTTCATGTAAATATCTCCAGATTCTACTTTTCAACTGTCAGATTCTATGGTAGATGTGCTATCTTTGCCTGTTTATTTTGGAAAATCTGTTTTGAGGAACCAATGGCATTTAAGATTGATTTCTGCAGTAGTTGTCATGTTGTCATGTGTTCACAACAAACTGCTGTGAAGAATTTTCTTCTAAGGTTTTTGAAAAATTATTTTCTAAGAAGAACAGAAGAGTAAATTAGTGATTTCCATTTTCTCTGCTTGTGCATGGAATGTATATGGATGTGTGTGTGTATATACAAGAAACAAGAACTTACATCTTTAATGGATTTACTTCTTGGACAGTCAAAATAACATTTGTCTCTTCTGTGTAGTGAAATGTCTGGCTTGAATGAATTTCTGAATAATTCTAAGGGAAAAGCTACAAAATGTAAATTAAAGGAAGAGACAAGGAAGTATTCTTCCTTTCCCCAATGTTTTTATTGTAGAAACAGAGAAAAAAAAAGGCCAGTGAGGAAAAGCTTATTTACCTGTGACATTAGCATCTAAGTGTTCTCTAGAGCCAAACCTTCTATTTGACTCTGAGTAGCTTCATCTAAGAGTATTCATACTCAAACTGTGGCCCTATTTCTTCCTACTATCCTAAGTTTTAAATGAAAGAAGGGTAAAGAATCTAAAATTTACTTTTGGAAGTCTTCCAGACAGGAACATGGTGTGTGGTACTCTAGAAAACTGAGTCAATTCTACCAAACACCGCCACTAACATTGAGTAGCCATACAGTACTACAACACTATAGATCACTAATGTGAATATTACTTTTATCAAGATATAAATTTACTTACAAGGTATCCCTTTCTTCAGCTTCAGTTAGCACTTCATCTGTGCTGAAAAGGACAAATGAAAGAAGACAGTAGTTTTAAAGAAATATCTAAATGTACCTCATTACATATTTTATTTTGAAATGGCCCAGTTGGGCCCCAATGAACTTTAGCTTTTGCAGTCAGTAGTCAGAAAGGTTCAACAGAAGTGACTTTCTTTCTTGTACTATCAAGAATTTCTACAGTGAGGGAATACCTTGAATGTGCTATCTTTTTCATAGGCTGTAATTATTTGGAGCTTTGCTCTAATAACAGCATTTTTCCCCTTTCAAGTGTGATCTCAGGTAACAGTATCTCTGCAAGTTCTTGGCACTTTGTCAAGTTATTTGACAGTTAATCTCCTAATACATTCAGGCTAGAAAATAGGAAGTATACTCCTTCCGTATTTTAATACGAAAATGATATTAATTATTCAAGTTAGATCAGCACAAATTAAATTTTAATGCCAGCAAGTTCTTATCATGTTATATTAACTGAAGAGAATATTGAGTCTTTACAGTACTCTTCATGCACAGCATATTTCAGTTCTTTTTTTCAACTGAGTGAGCAAGTAAACTTGATTTCAGACATGCCACACCATTTTCAGAAACCAGGTATTTCTCAATCTCAAAAGTATTTGAAAGAAAAAAACAAATAAACAAACAAACAAAAAACATTTCTACTGACCATCTTTGGACATAATAAAACTTGAGTGATCACAGCTCTGAGCAACCTGCCCTAGCTGACGCTGCTCTGAGCAAGGGGTTGGACTGGGCAATGTCCAGAGGTGCCACAGTCATTCTGTGTGCCTGTGGTACAGATGAATTCTAAAAATCTACTGTATTGTTAAGATAGAGTTGCATAAATAAAATACGTGTGTGTGTGTGTGTGTGTGTGTGTGTGTGCGCATTTATATGAACTAAATTCTAACTACTAAAGACAAGAACTCTATGAATATCTACGATTCAGCTTTAAATATGAACCCCATTCAGTAGATTATTATGAATTGCAGTATTTGACATTTAATTATGTTTCAAAAATATATAAATTGAAAGAGAGAAATAAGATAAATTTTTTTAACCAATTTTATTGCACAGATCGTTAAATTCAGCTGCAGTGAATATAATTGACCCACCATATCACAAGAGAAATAAAGAATAGAACAGTAGAACCAAAATGTCCTTTCAACTTACCAAATTTTATTTTTAATTCCAAGACTCTTGCTAGCTTACACTGCATCTCCTTCCAGTCACTATGTACACTTAAGAATAGAGACGCAGAGCGCCAGTGCTTCTTCCAGAACTGCTCACAGACAGATCATGGTCATTCCTCCCACTCTTGGAAAAGATCCTGCTCTGCATACCTTGACATCTGCATTTTTGTACTTGGGATTTCATCCTAAATCCTCAAGGTTTCTCTAGCGTTACAAGGCAACAGAGTACTTTCAAAGAAATCAGCAGTAGAGGTTGTACACTGTACATTGCGAGTGATTCCAGTCCCACTGGCAGGGCAGGGAGGTTTTATCCCATGATGAGGAGATAGAAGCTTAAACTGTATTTTTCCAATACAGTTTAGTGTCCTAAGTTTTGAAAGTACAAACCAGTCTCAGGGTTTCCTATCTCAACTGCACCTGTTCAGGACCCTGGATGAGCTTTTAATAATGTTCTTGCTCTTTGGGAGAAACTAGAGAGAAATAAATTCTACAGAGAGGGAAGGGTTTGTTCTGTCCTGAACAGGCTATATTGGTTTTGTATAAACAGAGTTCAGTCAGTGCCATATCATCACTAAGAATTAAAAAATATATACATTTTTAAACCTGTTTCTTAGGGTCTATTTCCACAGTCTCTAGTATTTTCACTTCTGTAACTTAAGATCAGTAGAATCTCTATAAGGCTGTGAATATTTCTTCACAAGTTAAATCTCTGTTTGTTGTTTCTCTGTTTAATATTTTAGACGTTCTGGTCTCCTGTATTTCCCCACTGTTTCATCTTTATTTATGGATATTGATGAAGGGAAATGTGGACTGTAAGTAATAGAGATATACCAATCTATATCACTTTTAGATGGGGTTTGGGTTTTACTTCTTTTTTCAAAATCCTTATTTTCTTCAGCTTTAGTGTCCAGCATGTCTTATACTTGTCTCTATAAACTCTTATACTATCTTTTAACAATGAATGTGTCAGAAAGACACTGCAGGAGATTTTCAGAATTACACAGCTCAAAAGACTTCAATAGTAATGCATGCTTTTTGTAAGAGACATTAGGATTTAAGTGAGTTATTGGGTTCTGGATGGCCCTTTTGACCAATATTTTAAAAAACTTTATTAGCTTCAGATGGCTGCTGAATTTATTGTACCGGTAAGTCACATAACAAGACTTCAGAACGTGGCCATGGTTCTGCAGTACAACTATGCAAGGTGTTAATCACTAAAGCAGTTTCTGAGCTCCCAAATGAAACATTGCCAAAAGATTGAACACACACAGATTACTGATACTTTTTATCAAGCTCTGATTTATAAATTTCATCTCACTCCCAGTGTGAGATGAAGTCCATTTTCTCTGGACTTCCCTCCAGACATCATAGGGACTGCACAACCCATATGTCTTCCTGGTCCTGTCAGTTTAGTGAACATACATAATCAATGACATGTCATTCACCACAATGCACAAGAGATTTTTTTTTCCCTTGTATTTGAGGTGATTCTGCAGTCCTAAAACTTGCCTCTTTTGAAAGGTAATGATGCAATCTAAAAAATAAACAATTATAATCTCAAATTTTGTGAAATATTCTTGAAAAGACTGCAAAATAATATTGCTGACTGATAAGGTTTTTTATTAATAAATAGTGAAGAAGTTGTAATGGATTTTTAGAACAGCATACCTAGGATTTACAAGTGTTACATAAATATCTGGGAAATTTCATTTCAACCTTAAAGAAGTTACATATTTTAAGGCTGTATTTTTAGCATGTCATTCTAATTTGTTCAGCAAATTATAATTTTCACTCCCTTGAAGGAAAGGTGGCCTAATTTTCAACTAAGAGGAAATATTGAGATGTTTACTGATGTCAAATATTATTGAAATACATTATTTTAATCAATGATGAAAGAGAGAAATAGAATAATTTAGCCGCTTTCATAGTCAATGCCATTAAGTATTAATATTGTCATACTTTTGTCATATTGCGCTTTCAAATATTTAATTAACCATCTGGAGAAGGAATAAAATGTGCAGCCTATTGTTCAATTTACATTAATTCCCATTTTGCTAATGACCCATAGCTCACTAATTTATCATGGTAGACCTTGGAGCTTTATGACTGAAAAACCATTGAGAGTCATGAGGAGTATTGTAGATGGTTTTTCCTTATAAAAATAAAAACTAAAAATGCCATAGAAATCAAAATCTGTAATGATTTTTATTAAATGGTTATAAGACTAACAGATTTTGTGCATATTAGTAACATTCAGATGCTGATGAATACTTTATTGAGAGTATAAAGTAGCTGAAAACCCCATTTACAACAAAACTAAAGAGACGAATATAGAAACAGTTTAGAAACTAAGTCAAAGACAAAATACTTGGTCTTGAAACTGCAAATAAAATCTCCTGATTTACATTTGAAATTTAGGATTTTGGAAAACACATTTTCATAAAAGTTTGGAAATAGGAAGACATGTTAAGAGCTTTTATTTCTCACATGAAGCAAGAATATCTTGCTGACTCATGTTCATCTTGGTGTCCACCAGAACCCCCACAGTTTCTTTTCTGTAGAGCATCACCCAGGTGTCCTCCAGCATGTACTGATGCATTGGGTTGTTCCTCTCCAGATGCATAACTTTGAATTTCCCTCAGCTGAACTGTGAGAGGTTCCTGTCAGTCAACTCCTCCAACCTGCCGAGGTCCCTCAGGATGGCAGCATGGCCCTTTGACATATCAGGTAGGTAATATCCACTGCTCTTTCTTCATCCACCAAGCCAGTCAATTCACTGTAGGAAGTGCCTGGGTTCACTAAGCATGAGTTCCCATTTGTGGATCCATGCTGACTATTCCAAATCACTTTCTTGTCCTTCGTGTCCCTGGAAATGGTCTCCAGGATTAGTTGATCCACCACATTCCAAAGGAACGAGGTGAGGCTGAGCAGCCTGTGCCCTTCTTGTTGCCTTTCTTGAAGGTAAAAGCGACTCTTTTTCCTTTCCAGTCCTCAGATTTCTTTCCAGCCACTAGATCATTTGAAAATAATTAAGAATGGCCTCACAATGACATCTGCCACCTCCGCCAGCACTTGTGGGTGCATCCCACCATGGTCTATGGACTAATGTATGACCAGTTTGCTTAATCATCTTCTGATCTGATCCTCTTCCGTCAGGGGTTGTTTTTCACTTCTCCAGACGTTTTACCCTAGTCTCCATAGCCTGGTTTCCTGAAGGTTGGACTTACTAATAAAGACTGAAGTGAAAAGGCATTCAGCACTTCAACTTTCTTCGTGTCCTGTGCCACCGGGGCCACTGCCTAATTAAATAGTGGGGACACATTTTCCTCAGTCTTCTTTTTTGTGCTTATGGACTTGAGGAAGACCTTCCTAATACCCTTAACATTCACCTCCACACTCCATTCCAGGTAGGCTTTCATCTTCCTGACCGGATCTTTGCATGCTCAGACAGTGTCTCCAAATTCTTGCTAGGATATCTATCCCTGTTTCCTCCTTTTGTATACTTCATTTTTCATTTCAGTTTTGCCAGGAGCAATTTTTCATTCATGCAGGCCTCCTGGTACTTTTGCCTGACTTTCTGGTCATTGGGATGAACTGTTCCTGAGGTTGTAGTAAACTATTCTTGAACATCAACTAGTTTTCTTGGATCCCTCTTCCCTCTAGGGTCCATATATTCCTAGCCACTGGAACCTCAATTATGTCTGCTGTTAACTTTAGAGAACACTCCCCGCCATTCTTTTGTCTCTCCCAAAAACTCTTACCCATGTTTTAGGAATTTTTCACAGAGCATTCCCAATACAAAGAATGGAAATGGCTGTCATAATTTAGAGGTTAACGTTTTACAGATATCTGTTCTTTCATGACAGGTGACTTCCATGTCAGAGTTTTGTCCACAGCATATTTCCTACTCTAGGCACAGTATATCACTACTGCAAGTCAGGAGCTGGGATGCGTCGTTATAGGTTCACAGAATCACAGATTGGGTTGGAAGGGATATCAAAGATCATCCAAACCCTCTGCCTTGGGCAGAGAACACCTTTCACTAGACCAGGTTTCTCAGAGACCCATCCAACCTAGCCTTGAATAATATAATTACAACTAATGAGCCACAGAGGAAAGAATTTGAGAGATATGGGAAAATAGTGCCTGTGGCTGTGCTGACGACTGTTAATCACTTTCAGTTTGTACCAGAGGTCATGTTTTTTAAAAGCTTCTGAAACGTACTTAGCCTTATATTAAAATGCAGATTTATCTTACTTCAGCCAGAGTATACCTTCTTACATCTTTATTAACACTGTACTTTTGCTCTTCTCTTCCAACTACAGTCAATTCATATTGGGAGATCCTGTAGGGGTGTATCTGAGAGCTCTTCACTGCCTAGTTTCTGAAACAGGACATAAGATGACGCATATTTCTGGGTTCCTTTCACCTTGGCAAAGACACATAGGTGAATAGCAGCTCTCTACTGAGTTCCTAAATGGAAAGGATGCAAGATAAATGATGCACTTAATTGTCCATATAGAATTAATTTCTGTATACTTTGTATGACACTGTCATTACTTTTTAAAAATAAAATTTCATATTTTTCTCCTACACCAAATAATTTAGTATTTAATATTATGCCAATATTATACCACTATCCATCATTTGATGAAAATTTAAGGATGTTTGGTCTTAGGTAGCATGTTTTGTATTGATCTGTTTCTGAATTGAAAACCACTTACTTCTACCATCCAGAGAATAGGGAAGGACCTATGCATATTCATGAATGGATCATAACTTACCTCCCACCCCTGAAAGAAAAAACGGTAATGCAGTAGTATCTACCATGTTAACATGCAATTTATTCGTACATTTTATACCTGTAAATGGAAATACAGTTTCCACTCATCACTCTAACAAGTAATTGGAGCAATAGATAAACTCACTGTCTCATAACACTTAAGGCTGTGGTACTTAGTTAAACAGATTACTCTGTTTTTAACATAAGTTCTAGTCAAATAACACAGAGCACAGCAAGTACTGAAAACTGCATGTGATTTATAAGTTGATAAGAGGGTAGATTTAGGAGTGGTTATATTAGAACAAGCTTTTTGTATTCTGCAATCCAATTTTCGAAGCAAAAATTTTATTCTTGATGATTATCAGACTACATGAGCTAATTAATCTCTTATTACTCTGCAGCATTAATATCTTCTCAGTCACATGGAAAGTATTAAAAGTAAGACACAAGACAAAATATAAAACAAATCTTTGTGTGCAACATTAAAATTAAACTGTCCCTAATCAGTACACAAAAACAGAACAATAAATTTTAATTTATACATATATTTGTATGGAGTAACAAACTAAAAATTGTGATAAACAGTAAATATTATTCCATTGAAAGAGCTTTAAAAAGACTACTCATACCTTACCTTTTTTTTATTTCCAAATAAAAAAAATACATTTGCAGCACCAAATATACAAATTAATTGCTATGTATTTCTTTTATAGGTTCCCATTTAACAGGTATCTTTTTGATTTGTCCAGCACTGAAGGTTCTCAGGCCCTTGAGTAAAAGGAAATTATATTATAATTCTGACTATATCAAACAGTAAAATTCTTATTCAGGTGCTGCATTTTTCCTGCTTTTTTTTGAGCAAAAATAATGAAGTTTCAATGCAAAATG
Organism: Pachyramphus minor; assembly: GCA_013397135.1. Taxonomy (NCBI): domain Eukaryota; kingdom Metazoa; phylum Chordata; class Aves; order Passeriformes; family Tyrannidae; genus Pachyramphus; species Pachyramphus minor. Next base: position 254,146 of record VYXB01008627.1, on the reverse strand, counting down.
GCAGGTGATAAGATACGCTGGGGCCTTTTTAGCCATCAGCACACCTGTAGCAAGCGTGGGTAGAGCCCTTCCCAAACCTTTATTCACAAAGCCAAGCCATGATGAATGTGCAGTGGAACACCACTGAATTCAAAGAATTCATTTAATGCCACAGTCAGTTCACTGAAAAACTGATTTCTTTAAAGTCCTAAGTTATACTAAGGACTTTCAACTCCTATAAAATTCTGTTTATTAAAATCCCTCAATATTGGCTGTGTCTTACTCTCCCTTCAACATTCTGTCGGCACAGATCTGGTTTTTAAAGCTGTACCTGACTTGTACAGTGTGAAAATCACCCACATATGTTTTCCATAGTGGCAGAAGCTTCAAAAGCAACATTAAAAAAGGCAGTGTATTACAAGTACACAATCTGTGAGCAGAGAAAACATCTGACATGCCTGACCTACAGGAGCAGAACTTTCATCTTAAATTTTTCTCTATCACCGGCTCTTATTAGCTGTACCTCTTACAGAATATTATTGCACTGGAGCAATTTCAGGGACTTCTGCCTATTATTATGAGAACATTATGACACATCAACACTATTGGATTGTATTATAGGCCTGTAATGTGCTAGAAGTGTAGTCTTTCATTTATTCTCTGACTAGTGGCCTAATTGGTGGGAAGACCTACCTGTGTATTCTGCTCTGATCAGCTGAGATCAGAATAAATATCCCCTCTGTCACATCTCAATTGCCTTCTTAACATTGCCATGCATGAGTCTAGATTAATTTTAATGGTTGTGTTCAATTCACTTTCTGCAACTTTCAGGTCAACCTACTAATTTGAAAGAGATTATTTTAATAAACTCAGGTGAGACCACCCCTTTTTGTGCCATTTAAGACCAAACTACTATTGTTCACTATTTCAAAACTTACCACTGTACATTGTAATTAAGCATTGAAAGGGTCTCTTTTCCAAATATCTGTTCTGATCTCAAACGTTTGTATCTGAGTAATATAGAACTAAACATCTTTTCACACACAATAATTCTGATATTCCTTTTTGTCATGTATATTTTACTTTAAAAAAAAATTGCTACATTTTTATAATAGTTGCAGTGCACTGAAACAGAGCTATCAGCTGTCATTTCAAGCACTGATTGCCACTAACAGGAGAAATGTATTGACTTCAAAGAAACTACAGAGATCTCCCAAACCAATGGGTGTATCTCATACTGTTTTGCTTGGTTTTCACATTTAGTTACCTTGGATTACCATCACATCTTCGCATTGATTCTGGCTGCAAATCTTTTTTCCCTCTCTTGTTTTTTTCCTCTAATAGGGAAGAGAGTCTTCATTTTGATTCTAGAGTCTGATCCCATGAAATATGAATTCTGTTATTAAATTCCTGCAACAAACATACTTGGTAACTTTTCAGAGTCACTGAAATCTCACTTTCTTAATATGTAGACCTAGCGAACCAGTTGTGAGCTGAATGTCCTTATATAAGAAACCCTATGAGTTTCACACATTTTCATGCATTCATTTTCTGTATTTCCTGATATAAAATTTCCATTAGGGACTAAATACACAATTTGAGGAAAAAAGTTAGTTCAAACCACCAATGGAATCTGCATGACATTAGTCAGTGGTGGCCAATGATATGACACTAATGAGTTTTTGCATTTTCCCATCCTGTAAAACTACATTTGTTCTGGAATTCTGAGGAAGTCAGAAATTTTAAGTGATAAAACAAGAATGAGCCAAAAATAGGAGAAGAGAGAAGGAAAAAAAAAGCAATTTAATTAACATAACTGTTCTTTAGCGAGGAAATTCGGAAGTGAAAGAAACAGTATCCAATAACACTTGTTTCTCCCATGCAGCCAAACAGTGAAAAATGGGACAGAACTCACAAAGCAGTGAATTCAAGGCAAATTACTTTGAATGCTCATTTAGGGTCATTTAGTCATTTATTGATAGAAATGATAGAATGGAATTAACAGAGTCACTGAAATGGAAGATGAAGTGCAAATTATGTTCCAGTCAACTGTGGTTTTTGATACCAAGGAACACTTACACAGTGTATACTTAAGAACCAATAACCTAAACCAATTAAAACACTATAAACTTGTGCTGTATTATTAGAGATAGTAAGCTGATGATAAAATCAACTTCTGTGCAAATCAGTTACACAACCCAGATGCAGATATGTTCATTTTCAGGTTTTTTATCTAGTGTTATTACGCATGCTAGTAAATTAAATATATCTCTAGACATCATTTACTTCCAGACTATTAAGCAGTCACTTTGAGGTTTTTCATTACTTATAAAAGCTTTTATTTGAACTAAATGCTATCTCTTTTTGGCATAATTCTTTGGCACTTTCAATTGGAAAAGGAGGTCTACAACAAAATTATTTTTCTAAAAAACCTGGATTTACACTAATCTGATTTTAAAAATTCAAAAACCATTACCATAATTTAGGTTGAATGCACCTCCTTTTCAGAGTATTTAGTTCATTATTAAAGCACTTTTTCCTCACGTTCTGGGTTCAGAAATTGTCACCTGTTCAATAAAACAAATAAGTGTGTAGTTAATGCTATGTATGTATCTACTAACACCAGTTTGTATGGACTTTAATTAATAATTAAAGTTAAGAAATAACCTAAATTGCTCGCTGAATAAAAAAAGTCAAAATATATTAGGTGTTTCCTTGTATTTCATCAAATGTAAGAGTGAGAAAACATAAAAATATTTTAACATTTAGCTGTATATGTAAAATTTTATCAACTTCACAATGTATTAACTATTCCTTACATGGGAGTTGGATTGAATTACTAAAATAAATGAATCAAATTGATATCTGCTGTAGCTCCACTGATTTCAATAGAATTCAAAAAGATTTCAGTCTGGCCTCTGTATCCACATAGGACATTAAAAGCTGAGAAAATTTATACCAACAGTAGCTATATGGATGGAAATGAGAAAATGAAATCCTAAAGGACTAACACGTACTACACAGAACTTCAAGTCTGTGTGTGTATGTGTGTGTGTGTGTGTGTGTGTGTTTAAGCAAATGAATGAGTGGCTCTGTGTTCCTGTGTATATACTTACAGAAGTTATTGAAATATTCTAGATCACAGCTGCACAATCAAATTTCTGGATAGACTGTCAAGCACTTCAGTTTATCAGCAAGTTGCAAATAGAGGCTTTTACACCCTCTATTGTCTCCTACCACTACAGAGCTCTCCCACCCTCTCTACAGACTCCTATGTCTAATTATTCAGTTTTTCTGCGTATGCCACCTTGGTGGCTGGCTTTGTAGAATGTCATCTGCAGAGTGGCTTGAGAAAAGGACCAGCTCATAAGCTCAGAACTACCTGAGTTTTTACTGAACAATGTACTCCATAAATAAAACAATGTGAGGTAAAGACCATGCATTGCTCAGGACTGGTCAAGATTTTTGAAAGCATGATTAGAGTAAACTATATCTGAAAATCCTGTAAAAATGTACATTTAAATTTCCTGCCTCTGGGCATTCTCTTTAAGGTTTTTGTCAACATATTTTGTTAAAGAATCGTAAATACAAATTAAATAAAAACATGAAAGAAATGCTTTTGCCATTTCAGATCTTGGGAAACCAGGCTATTAGATTGTGCACACATGTATGTGTATACTCATCTTTCCTCTCTAATACTCTTTCAACATCCAGGGCAATGTCAGGCAGACTTGAAAGAGATAAAGGCTAAAAGGATATCAGACATTACATATAGCAAGATAGAAGAGGGAGATCCTATTAGTGCCACTCTGCAGGAAAGCCCTCATTGTGAAAGTACATCTCTGTAAGAAATCAGAGACGCTAAACAGCCTTCCAGAACCCAATACAATGGGCACATTAATTCCATTATTCACTAGTTGAAAAACCTTTATCTCTGTGTATCTTGGTGATGCATTACTTTTTGATTGCTCCAACATTTTGCGGTTTGAGGGAAAGAAAGAAAGTATAACAGTTTCCTAAACACTGCTTTAGCTTGTCTTTGAAGTTCACACTTCACCAAAATCAGTAAAGAAGGAGCTTTTCTCTGACTTTCCTGCTATTTGTTTTTGTTTTCTTGCAACACTGGGTTTGCAGGGAAGATATATATCTTATTTTTTTATACATACAAGCAGGAAATGGAAAAATAGAATTTTAAGAATTTGGTTCATGAAAGAGGAATGGGATTTTTCTGTGATTCATTTTAATATATTTTCAACAAGCCTACTAGTGGGAGGTTTTTTTAAACCTACTAATCCCTACTCCACATACAAAATTTGCCACTTCTCAAAATAATTGAGATGAAATGTCCTAAAACTAGCTCACAGTGGAGGAACCAGTTGTGAGTTTTTTACTAAAACATTCAGTTGAAAAGGAAGAAATAAAAGCCATTCACTTCAGTTCATATCAAATTATTTAATGAATTGCTAGCTCTGGAAATACAGAAGCGACAGTTGCAAAAACTAATGAAGGTATTGCAGAGAAATATTGATTTGAATGATTTATTGACCTGCAAGAAAAAAATTCACATTGAAGTAAAATAGTACTTGGAATGGTAATTACACATTAGAATGTATAAATATTACTGTCAGCAATAAAAACTGTTCACTAAAATTATGATATATTTAGATACATCAGTTGCCACATAGTGTCTGGGTGAGTGCTTTGAGTTATTCTAAGTAGCATGGTCCTTTTGCTTGTAAGCACTGCTCTGCATATCATTCAAGGAAGAAAATATACATTAGAGAGGAGAAACAAATACTTCCTGCAGAAACAAACAAACCTCTGAACAATATAGTAATAAGAGGTATTGCTGATTGAATTACAACAGCCATTTCTATTTACACCTAGCTGAATATGCAGAACAAACTATTTCTGGCCCAGCCACCTCATCCAACATTTGCATCTGCAGAAGAGTAAGGGATTCTCTGTGATATTACTTTTATTTGTTTCGTAATTTCTTCATTGTTGTTTTCCTCAGACCATCAGGCAGGATGTAGATGCCTGAATGCAGGCAAGTCTGATAATTTCTGGAGTCTCAAAACAGTATCAGATAAACTATCTGGGTTTGCTAGTCTAGGCAAGGTATAAAATTTTGTGTAACTGTTGGATCTGAGTGGAAGTAGTGGAGCGACATTGACATGACACAATTTAAGTATTAATAGAACTTCCTAAATTTCTCAGCAAGTCTCCCTAGGCTCTATGTAGCAATAGGGAAATATTTTTTCGGTCTAAAAGCTTATGCATTGATGCTTCATGAACTGCATGTATATATGCCATAACAACATAACAGTATCTGATTTAGCTTTTAAAGTTTAGTAATTTTTTGGATTTGGTTTAGTTTTTTGATTTTTTGTGTGTGCAACTATGACAAAAATGGGGGTATGTAAAAGTGAAAACTATTTTCCAAACAGACAAGTAAGAACAAAACCTTTACAAAATATTTAATTAATTCTGTAAACTTGGTAAACATTTATATTTTGCTTTTTTCCAGTCACATTTTCTCAAAATAATAGATTCCGTAAGTTAAAAGGATGATTTCATAATCAATAGGCCTATATGAAAACATTAGTGTATTAGTGAAAATAACAGTTTCTCTCCCTCATATTATTCAACCATAATAATACATTCTGCATACTTTTTGGACAGACCTAAAAAAAAGTGAAATGTATTGACCACCAAATTTAAAAGAGTAATCATTAGAAGCAGCAATGTAGGCAACAGAACAATAATGTTTTGACTGATTCTTTAAGACTTTTTAAGTACAATAGTAGTGTTCATTTTGTTAAATGATTAAATTAATTTTACAAAGTGAAACTATCACTCACAGAATATTTTATTAAAGTATTTCCTACAAATTTGTGTGAGGAAGGCAAAGATCATTCATTTGTGAAAAGAATGAGAGTAATAAATTTTTACGGAGAAAGTTGCTGACAAGGTCAAAAATGTGCCCCTGTTTTGACATGCAGACATAATGACAGTGACCCCAAGTGAGTGAGCTGGAAAACACAGAACAAATGTTCAGCTTGTGTCCTTCAAAATAATTAATCCCACACAGCAGGTTTCACCTCAGTTCATGTTGGGATTTTAAGCACTGCAGGGCTATAACTCCCTATGCATACTTAAAATTAGGCACAAGTGCACCATGGGATGCCAGGGCTGAGTTACCCTCCCCACCCAGAATCTTCACATCCCTCCTTTTTTTTACAAAAATCATTGTGCATTTTTCTGAACCTGTTCGTCCAAACAGGTGCCAAGTCCTTCACAAGGGTCTGGCCAAGATACAACCAACCCCTTCAATCAGCTGACATCCAGAAGTCCCTGTCATGGAGAGCAGCTGCCCTTGAGGCCCACGTTGCACCAGCTCTGTTTTAGCCAGGTGGAGGGGTAAAGAGTTACAGAGGTGAGTGGCGAAATGTGAGGTTACTTGGTGAGGTGGAGTCACCCAGTATGGAATAGGTCTACCTGAACTGCAACTGAGAGGATGCTGCAGTATTGTAAAGGGTGATTCAATGGGAAAATGTGTGTGTAAAGAGGCAGCACAGAGAGCTAAACAGGGCTTGAAAGGAGGCTGAGGTGATGTGAGGCTGGAGTTTAAACTGAGTTCTGAAGCAGCAGATTGGCTGTGAAGAAATTGAATTCTCAGAAAATGGCGGATTCACAAACTGGATCTTGTCCCAGTGTATGTTGAAAAAGCATGGGAAGAGGTTATGTATGCCCAGGAGTTCCATATCCTTGAGCATGCTTCTGTTTGGATAACCTCACGGAGGGGATCTTCACTCATGAAATGTCTCTAGCACTGTAAAGTTCTCAATAGACATTAAAATTTCAGCTATTTCTGTAATATCAATATCCCTTTCATATTTTTCATGATACGTGCTAGCAAATTTTCACCAAGTTAATAACAGGTACTCCAAATTTTTTGATATTCTGATGATTATAATAAAAAGGTTTCTAACAAAATATTTTCCTGGTCCCTTCTACTTTTTAAAAAGAGCTAGTTCGTTTTGTTTGCTTCTGGAAATAAGCATGGTAAGCTAACAGCTAAATAATGTGGGGAGTTTTCAGATAATTTCTGCTGGTTAGAGTTAGTTTTATGAATACTATTCTGAAGTACATTTTTCATGTCAGAGAGAATTTAAATTTGACCTCTGCTCTGAAAAGTAATGTCCTCCCTACTCTGTAAATATTCCAGTAAGCCTGAAGAATTTATTCTTTGCTTGTGTGTTTGTTTGAACAAGTCTCTTTAATCCAGCTGGATTAGTATTTTTAGATCATATGAATGTCAAATAACACATAATTTCTGCACTTCTTTTTCTGATATAGAGGTCTAGCAGCAGCACTTGAAAGCTCAACAAAGTAAAAACCCTAAGAGCAACTGGCTCTCAAGAGATGCTGCCAATGGTTTAACTGATGAAGAAAATTTCCCCTTTAATTTTTTTTTCTTGAATGTGTTGAGATGGAGCTTCTCTGAGAATTTCAGTTTCCAAAGGCAGGCTGTAATGTGGTAGAGTTCAAATTCTTCTAAAAGTTTTCATCGCATTTTTAAATACCTGAAGGCAACATTTATACTGCCTTACCATGCTAGATTTGGCTCGGACTGTTTCAGGAAAGAATTTAAAGACAGATGGCTCCTAAAAATTCGGACAGGGTTGCCCTTGTACAGTGGGATAAATGCAGGCATTATTAAATAGGACAGAAGATCTTGAGAACTCTATTCCACTACATTTCCCCTTCCATGTGAGCTCTGTTCTTTTCTAAGTTATCTTGGGCCAGTAAGGACACCAGTCACTGAAAAGGAGAAGTTAGGCACTGATATTTATTCAGCTATCCCCCTTTCTCATTTTCTCTGCTAGAAAAAGAATATAGCATAACTTCAGCTTTCCAGTCACAAAGGCAGGTTTAGCCTTTATTTGTGTGATTCTTTTCTGGACTCAAAAGAAATGGCCTTGACATGGAGGTCATGTTGGCAGTACAACAAAAGTAGGCAAGAGAAACAAAGTATCTGAACCCTGTAATTAAGGTGAATATAACTTCAGTTGATACGTGGAGAAGAAAAGAACATTCAGAATTTGGAAATAAAATGTTATTCAGTTTATTTCCCTTTTTTAGAAAGTATGAAGTGATGTAGCTGTGTTGTCATTCATTACTTTCTTAGAGGATGCCTTTCTTTCCTATCACTGCCTTGGAGCTAAAATAAAATTGCCTGCTGCTCGATTCAGAAGCTTTGTCTCTACCTGCAACAACAACACTGTCCCATACATGCAAGATTATTACAGGAGAAATAAGCCTTTCAAAGGTGGTATTTTGTTTAAACAATCACAGAATTCCACAGAATGGGTCAGGTTGAAGGGACCACAGTGGGTCATCTGGTCCAACCTCCCTGCTTAACCGGTGTCATCTTAGAGCACATTGCACAGGAGGATTGTGTCCAGATGTTTCTTGAATATCTTCAGTGAGGGAGACTCCACAACCACCCTGGAGTCCCTCACACAGTAAGGTTCTTCTTCATAGTCGAGTGGAATTTCCAAACATCAGCATTTTGTTTCTGAAGATCAGTATTCAAACCATGTTTCTCAAGGCTCTCTGTTCCCTGCTCCACTTTCCTTTCTCCCAGTCTGACTACAGGTTGCAGTCATCTCCTCAATCACATGGCCTTTCACAGGATAGTTGCTCCTTCCAGTCCAGGCAAGCTGTGGTTGACATTCACGTGAAAACTACTGGTCTTGAGAGAGTTTTTTCATTCAGTTTTCTATTCTATCCTGTCTTGTGCTTGGAAATATATACATAGCTCAGCACACATGATCCCTTAGGAAACATTTTGTACTCAGAACAAAAGACAATACCTAGTGGTTGATAACTGTGAACCTTCCCATACAGACCAAAATCCATGCAGCAGCTGACAAAGGATTCTTCGTGTTGATTTTTAAATTAAAATTTAGTTGCAGTGTTCAGACATACCATTCAATTAATGAAAATGAATGTATATGACTGTACATCCATATACCACTGTCTTCTCTGATAATAACAGCAGAAAATTCTCTTGTTTGGCAGTTTCCTCCATGGAGTTTCAGTATTCTGGTTCATCACTGAGAGGGAACAGAATGAGGAGAGGGAACAGAATGAGGAAGAATCCCATTTCTGTTAGGAACATTTTCCTATCCGTAATATTTCAAAGATGACATCTTGCTTATGAAATAAATACCCAGAATAGTCCAAACTTTCAATGGTGTTTTATTTTAGCAAGAATAGCAGACATGATCAGCCCTTATAGGTGATTAATAGAAAATGGGAGAAAATAGGAGAGAAAGATCAAGCCAAATAAGCCAGATGTTTATTAGCCTTTTGGAAATGTTCAGACAAGAAGGTAATAGTGATACACACTGTGAGAAAAGTATCACAGGAAAACTATTATTTTCATACATTGAGAGTTATTATATAATGTATATATACTCTCTATATAATATANTTACATTTGACACTATATTGTATTATAGATATTACATATATGTATTATATATTATTTATATATAATATATAAAATATATATTATATAAAATATATATTATATATAATATATATTATATATAAAATATATATATTATTTTCATGCAATGAGTATTTCACATCACTGATCTTCTCTTAGGGAGAAGAGGTGAGATGAATTACATGTCTTTGGAAACATAACAAGGTTTTTCTAACTGGGTTGCAGACCATTTGAGTAAACAAACCTGTTAAAATGTCTGGGAGATCCTGAGCCTAGCTGTTTGCTTCAGTCATGTCCTCATTCTAGAGCAGGATGAGACTCAGGATTTCAATAATACATCCATCCACACCAAGGTTCACACTAAAGGGGAACTTTGTATCCCTAAAACACACTCTGCAACTAAACTGAGAATGCTGATAGCCCCAGAGCTTGGCAAGTACAATGAAAAATTGGGTAGGGATACAGAGAACATGTGCTTCTGCACATTTCACCTCTCAGCAGGATTATTCAGTTACAGGATGGCAAAAAAAAAGTTCACACCTTTCAGCTCTCTACACTTTTTAAAATACAAAATGATGTTAAAATACTATGTTGTTCTTTGTACATTGACATTTAAAATCTGGAATATATATTAGCTGGCCTGACAGCTCCCTCATTATATCTGAGTTTTCCTGATAACATGCACACTCAAGCATATCTAGTTTGATTCAACGATTTGTGTTTTGTTTAGTATTAAGTAATGTGGAGGAACCATGCAAATACATTCACATTTACTACAAGATCTTGTCATCCAGGCTTTTAATTTCTTCAATTTGGTGAAAGATCTCTAATTTATAGCAACCATATATTTGTCAGAAAGCCAAGAAGTTCTCATCTCCTTTAGATGTACTGTCGGTACAATATACCTTATTCAGAGAAAGTTAAATTCAAACTAAAAAAAAATCTTATGAATTATAAATCTAGGTATGATGTGAAATCAAACATAGAACCTTATCTCCTTATAGCTCTATAATTAATGTTCACTTCCGTGACTCTTTTAAGCCCCAAAACTCTCAATTCTTAAGAGATTTAATGATGTCTCATAATTTACAGAATGCTTAAATTGTTAATTTTCATTGATTATTTTACTGGACAAAGCACATCTTTAATTTATTTGATATATAACCATATTTTTTTTAAAATAAGCATCCACAATTGATCTTTCTTCTGTTTCACAAACAGCTACTATGTTATACTGTCTTTAGAACTCATATTTTAAAGAGTGTTATATCTATAAAAATCTGTCTTTCTGTCTGCAGGATCAGAAAGTCCAATGAATGATGTCTAAGTGTTTTCAAAGGTTCCATGAATATTTACAGTGAGAGATAGCTAACAATAATAGTACCACACATAAACAGAATTTTTTGTGATGTATTAAACAAAAGTCCACAAGAAACAATGTGAAATATGGTGAACTTGAGAAAGTTTAGCCAGAAATTCTTGTCTTTCCCCACTAAGCTGGATTCAAACTCAGTTAAATTTTGCACTGAATCTCCAAGCCCTATTTAAATCAGGACAAAGAACTTCACATCAAGGTCATGACCTCTATCTAGCCATTCACTTTCTCAGGTCCTCTGAGCCACGCTTGTGGGAGACACCTAAAATAGATTTCAAAGTGTGAATCTCCCATTGTCAAAGTAACAAAAAAGCAAGAAGCCATGTGCCTCTTTGTTAAAGGGACCTCAGGCTCCATCATGTGCTCACAGATGCACAACAGTAGGATTGCAATGTGCAGAGCTTGGTCTCCTCTGTGCCAAAGATTTATGCAGTTACTGCAAAAAGCCTGGTTTGGTGGATTGCACTAGCAAAGACTTCCATATCAATTTGCCTGTCCCATATTAATCTAGTTCTTACTACTCTTAGTGGATTAACAATTTGCCAAGAAAAGTTGAAATGAAATGCCATTTGTGAGACTTCCAAGGATCAATCAAAAGCCTCATACCAAAAGCCCAGACCTGTCACCATATCTGCATAATACACTTTCAGGTGTTTCCTCCTGCACTGCATCCACCTTTGGGATTCTGCATATCCTGTAACCAAACTGATTCCTAAATATCTTATCTGACTGTCATTTATTCTCAGCTGAGAAGCTGATCTGTACTAATGCAATCTCTAAGTGTTCTGTGAAACTACTCTTTTCTCTGGAATTCTGCTTTATTGTCTACCAATAACTTTTCCTACTGGAATCAGAACTATGAGATGGTTGCAAGATAAATACAGTAAGCTAAGTAGAGTCTCATGAGAGGAACTGCATATGGAGTAACACAGAATCTGCAGAAATTCCAATTCAGCAAACACTGCAGTGAAGTTCAGTACTTTGCCATAGTAATGGTAAATGATGCTATTTTTTATGCCACCTGCTCTACAGCCTCAGGGAGGGGAAAAGAAAAAAGGAAAAAAAAAAAAAACAAAGAGAAAAAAAACTCTTGAGGCAATTTAGATGAGAAATTTCATACAGGAAATTAAAGGAAAATTTCATACTCTGCTCTAACTCATAAAAACTAGTGCACCAAGAGAGTAAGAGAGAGGAATTACAGCTTACTAGGTCCATGCAATGTTACTAAAGAGAATAATTGTAACATAGAGTACTTGTCTCTTTATGAAAGTACCTGAACTCTCTTTTCAGGAACATATTCAATGATCAGAGCCTGAAGTGATTTGCCAGCAGCCCAAAGCTCAAATGGGCTATAACATGGAATCTCCATTCTGTGAGAATGAGAGGGAGAGGGAAAGGAGAGGGACAGGAGAGGGAGAGGGGAGGGAAAAATATAATTGATATATCCTATAGTTGTACTGGAAGGCCTGTAGGTATCCCTAAAAACAAAGTGCTTTTGGCATCTACAAAACAGCTTTTCAGATCAATGTTTAAGAGCCACTTATAGAAGGAACAGTGAAATTACATAACCTTTCAAATTTTCAGTCCATTTAACAAAATGCTTCCAGTTTCCTTTTTATATCAGGTGAAACAATGAACATTGAATAAAATGCTAATTTTTATTACGAGATTTTTATTAATCTCTGTATTAAGAGCAGAGTATTTATTAAACAAATGAGTCATAAGAATGAAAAGCAATGTAGAGTCATTGGCTTTTGACAGTTCTTGTCCATGTAATTATTTTTCTTTTCTGAGGATAGTTCAATATGTTCTTGGATATTAAGAAAACAAGTGTTTATTTTCATCTTCCTAGTTTTCTAATTTTAGTAGGAACTCTTCATCTCCTAAATGTGTGTTAGTTCCTCTTTTATGACTTGTGCCTTTTTATCCAATCATACAGTATAGCCCTGCAACTGTTTTCATAAAGAGCTCAAGTAGGGAAAAACAAGGAAGATAAAAAAGAGCAGTGAAAATCAGGGTGGAGGAATCACTGTAGATCTGATTCTGATGGGAAAGGGATGGAAATGTGCCCATATGCCATTACACTTTCTCTTGCTTTTTTTTCCTGTACTCTGAGTTTCAGTCTGTGGGTTTTTTGCATCAGAAAACACATCCAGTTTGTCAGTAAACCTGATGGTACCTTGTAGCCAGGATGTGGGCCATAAGCCAATCTGACTTGCAGGACCAGACTGCCTGCTGATGTGAATCAGCTTCAATTAAGTTATGTGTCTCTCCAGTTCAGCATTTTCTTAAATTTTCTCATTAGATAAACTTGAGGTCCGTGCAAAATTTCAACTACATACAACAAGGACAATGCTTGAAGTTTTGCAAAAGAATGAGAAGTAGCATCACTGGGGATCCCATAAGGACTACATTCAACTAAGAAGCCTGACTACACTGCTTAACTATTTCCTGCTTCTTGAAAGGATGACTCCTGGGAACAGTTTGGTCCCTCTCCTCATCCGCAGTCTGATTTTACTGAGGTGGATATGGAGGCATGCACAATTAAGGTAGATGTGTCATAGAGACTAGACAGCTCCCTAGTCTAGATAGCTGGGAGAAATCAGGAAGCACTGTAGAGCAAATTTTACCAATGCTTTAGATTTATCCTCAGGGAACCTGTTCTCCCTCATGGTTTAAAGCAACATGCAGATTTACTGTAAGCTGGATACATTAAATGGGCCAGGATGTCATAAGGAGAAATCAGTGTAACACCTGATAAATTTTGCTTGTTATCAACATCTCAAAGTATTTGTGGGTTTGTTCTTGTTTGCTGTTCATTTATCAGTTAAAGTTACAAAACCAAACAAATGACCAGTCTGACCAGGCACCTTAGCCAATTATTTGTTACCTATACAAGACTGCATAAAGTCAGGAGGAAACTACAAAACAAATAAAGCAATAAGAACATATCTTGAAAACAGAAAGTGTATCAAAATGCCACAATGTAAGACACTGTGCAATAAACCATATTCACAGAATAAAGCAATAGATTATGAAGCAAGTAAACAGCTTTTTTAAATATTTATTTATCTTCTATTATGAAAAATAAGCTTAACCAAGGAAATAAAGCTGTTTTCTCCAGTTGCTGGTGCATATGCAATGAAACAGGAGAGATCCACAAACACATGAACTGATTAGATAGCAGTTGAATTCCTGAAAATAGCATTTATGTCACTTTAAGCACTCAGTGCAGGTTCAGACTTAAGATGCAGACACACGTGGACATGTGTATACAAATGCAGGGAAAAAAAGCAATTTTTTTTAAAAGGGATTTTTTAATCTATGTAAATGTGCTGTCTGCATTTGCCTATTAATGGATTTGATTCAGATAATATGTTACGATTCTTTACATTTGTATCAGTAAAACATTGTTGATTTAAGGAGAGAAAATGGGGGAAAACTGAAACAGCTGAGAACTTCCCTATATGATAACTGGCTTTGCTCAGTATGAAATGTTTTCTCCAAATAAACCACTCTACATTATAAAATCTACAGTACAGATCTCAGGAAACATTTTATTGTAGATTCCCATTTTCTGTTCTTCAGTTTCTGGTTAATATTGCAGAAACTGGAAAGCCAGCTTTTTCTGAGAGTTGTCCATAAAGCTCTTCCTTTTTATTTTTTCCAGACTTAGCTTACAGTAGTTTCATGCACCAAGCACAAGACCTCATTCGTCATTGTTCTTCCAAGTCACTATAAATAATAGGAATCATAAATATAATCATATATGTAACTCAGATCTGTAAGCACAGTAACTGCAGTGTCTTACTGAAGCATGTGTCAATAAACATATTTGTCAGGTTTAAAGCCTATTCAAAGGCTAAATGCTGAAAAATATCCCATATTTGGCAGTTTGGATAATAATTCAATTTTCTGAATCTCCCTCTGGCACTTGTGGAGTCCATTTTGTGTCTCTCCAGTTAAAGCTTACTTGTTTTTATATCACTACTCAAATGATCAAAGCTAGAGGAAAAGCTTTTAGTCCTACAGAGAATAAGGAAGCTTGTATTTTATGTGACTCTTCATGATAGAACTCCATGCTCAGACTGATCTAATTTGCTCGGATCTAGCAAGAAAGAAGAAGGAAAACAACTCAGAATCAGAGCTAAGAAGCTGCTGGCATCACTGGAGAAGAGGAAAGTTAAATATGATCAGGGAAGAAGATTATTTATATTTTATGTATTTATTTCTTTATTTATTCATATTTTCTCTTTGATATTTTGCAAGAATATGCCACTAATTGGAAATATTTGGGCAAAGAAAATATTCTATATTTTTTAAAGGACCGGGACAAAGTGAAGTGTGTTTTAATAGAGCCTAAGTCTGGGAGTCTCTTTTTTAAACTTCATATTGTTAAGGGAAATTTATGGAAGTGGAAAGAGAGTTCACCTGTCATTTGAATTTTTTTTTAGATATTCAAGGATAATTCACTAAAATGATTAGAAACTATTTACTGTGTGAGATGGTATTAATTTGAACAGGAACACATCACTGGTTATGAGTTATAAGCAGTACTAAGTATATCACAACCACCTCTTCCTTTACATTCAGACAGATTTTTTCATTGTAGAAGTTCACGTTGTCAGACAAGAAATTTCCATTGGTAAATATAAGTTGACTGTTAATAATTATCTCTCTCACTGTCACAAGTTTGGAAATCAATTACGTGAAAATGTGCTTTATGATCTTCCCAGAAACTTAGGTGAGGCTGATTGTCTTTTCTGATTTCATCCAGTGTCAGAAAAATGCATGGAAAAATCTCTTTGCTGGTTCTTCTTTTCACCTCACATGTGCTCCCACTTTCCTCTTGAGTTCAGAAGCCTCTGACAAAATTCTAAGTGTTCCTCCATAATGAGATTATTTTTTCTTAACCTTCAAATTAGTTTTTCTTATAAAAAATAAACACCTCTCCTGTGTGTTTCTCTCCTTGGTCAGCCTCCCTCCAGGGATTCTGTCTAGCAGGTTTCAGGATAGCACAGAGTCTAATATCCTACAGCTCGGAGCCCTAACTCTGCTATTCACCTGCCTGGTTTTCCTCTGGATCCTGAACTCCACCATTTTATGATTGCTGCAGCCCACCCTGCCATCCATGACCACATTTGTTGTTCTTCCTTGGCTGTAAGCACTAGGCAAACAAAGCATTACTCCTGCTCAGCCCTTCTAGCATTTTCATTAGGAAATGTCACCAATTCAATTTAGAAACTTCTTGGATTTCTGCACAAGGTCATGCTGTACACTTGGAAGATGGTAGTGGGGGTGTGAACTCCCATGAAGACTAGGGCCCACTGTCAGGACCCTTCCACTAATTCCTGGTGGACACACAAACCCACTTGAGGTAGTTTCCAGTATATCCTAGTGACAATGCCACTGAAATTTCTTCCCTCTGACCTTGGTCAGTTCTTGACCCACAAGTCTCCTTTTTGTCATTGGAGCTCTGTGCAGTCAAGTTGTGCCTTTCCTTAGAGCACAACTCCCCTTCCTATTTTTTGTTCATCCCTTCCATAGAGCTTGTACCCACCAAGGACTCTGCTCCACTCACACGTGCCAGGTCCCCACGGTACCTATCACACCATAACCCTGTGATTCCATATGGGCTTTCAGTTCTTCTTTTTTCCAGACACAGATACCCAAAACAAGCTTTTGAGCAGCCTCCCTTTAGTGCAAACATTAAAACTACCAACTATGAGTTTTTATTTGAAAATATAGTATGTGCATTACTTGTCCATGGAATGGTAACTGACAAGGCAGATGAACTTCATGTATCAGTCAAATAGAATAGTCTTAAAAAATAGCAAGGACAATATAGATATTATTAATTTTCAAATTTTATTTCACCTCTCTCCATATTTTAATTCCAATATTTGTTTGTAGTCTCAGTCTTATATCCAGAGAATGTGGAACAGGATTAGATATTGAAGAGGTTCTGAAAACAAAAATACAGCTTTGCATATTTTTACTTCTTATTAAAAGATTTTTCCTAGCTTATAAAATAAATTTTTCAACTTCAATCTAGTGTCTGAAAAACACAAGTCATCCACAACCATCTACAACACAGGATGTAAGTAAAGAAAGGAAAGGGGAAAAGAAGGGATTCTTAAAGGTTTTAAAATTTGTTGTTGGAAAATGTCATGCCATTGCTAAAGAAAGGTTTTTAAACTAGCTGCACTTAGAATATTCCAGCTACAAATCAAGGAAACCAGTTCCTAAGTACCAGTTCCAGGGAAAGCAAGGAGCAACACCATCAATATCAGGAGGATAATCTTAATATTAATGTTTTTTATAAGATAGATGAGAAACAAATCTCAAGAGTTCAACCAATAGTGTTCACAACCAAAATATGTCTTCAGATGTTCCAATTCCTTTCTTCTATATATTCATCAGTAGAAGCCTGAATAAATGTACATGCATGGGTTATTAAGTGGGAATAATCAGAATGGTCAAATGTCATGCACCATTATTACTCTTAGCTTCTGTACCTTGTGTACTTGTTTTATTCCAATCTTTTATTCAATGAAAAGAAAGGGGAAGCTAAGGAGATATTCTTAACCTTCTGTATTTGAATAGTCTTATCCTTGTAAATAAGATAATTAGTGTTTCTTTTCATATGTTTTACAATGCAAAAAAAGAACTATTAGTACTATTAATAGTGGATTTAAAATCATTGGTTATTTCTTATATAGATGCAATTGATACTAATACTTGACATTTCATTAATTCCCATGGCAATCAGGTGTTACAGCAATATATGCAAACAACATAATCCCACAGGGAGGGAACTGGCAAAAGTCCAATCATCTCCTTTTCAGAGTCCAGAAATTAGTTTAGAAAAATAGTAGTTCAGCTTCTCAACTTCTCAGTTATGGAGTGTTGTATGTAATAAATCTTATCAGAAGGTATTACTAAAAAACTAGATAAACTTTTTTATTGCGAGGTTTCTATGTACAGGTGCTCAGGTAATATAGGTAAAAAGTGGCTTCACTGCATTTAACTGGGCTACTGCTAGAAACTGGATCCTAAAGTATAAATTAATTTGAAGGCCTGGGAGAAGTACATGTTTTACTTAAATGGGAGCAGAACACAGACATATTTTCAAACCATATTCTTAATCTGTTTTCAGGTGCTCAGATGTGCAGTAAGCAAACAGGTATGAACTGTCACACCTCATTTGCCAAGAGTAATTTTCACCAACTCTTTCTGCTTGAAACATTTTCCTCTGTTGTTGATGTACTTGCTCATTCATATAGACTTTTGCCATCCAAACTACATTTGCACAGTAGTCTCTATGTGAAGTTATAAACCTTTGCAAAAATCTTAGAAATACAGATTTCTTCTAAACATTAAAATGTGTAAATGCCACCACTCTGCTCCAAAATGGAGCAAAGATGTTTAAACAAGTCAATTACATTTGTTTGATTTTGATTCTCTTTCAGACTTTCTTTTCTACATGAAGCTGAAACTTCATGTTTCAGCATCTGTAGGTTAACTTATTCATTTAAAATATTATGAGTCCCATGGTGATCTTAAAGTAGGGAATGAATAATAAATGAATGAAGATCAGTCTAGTGTATGCTATCAGAGTTATTTATGGACGCCTCAAAACACACCTTTGAGAAGCAGTCTTTTAGAATCATAGAATCATGGAATCGTAGAATCAAATGGGTTGGAAAGGACCTCTGAGATCATCAAGTCCAACCCTTGATCTACTACCACTGCAGTTACTGGACTACGACACTAAGTGCCACATCCAGTCTTTTCTTAAATACCTCCAGGGATGGAGAATCCACCACCTCCCTGGGCACCCCATTCCAGTGCCTGATTACTCTCTCTATAAAGAATTTCTTCCAAGTATCTAACCTAAACCTGCCCTGGCAGAGCTTGAGACCGTGGCCTCTTGTCTTACTGTTGGCTGCCTGGGAGAAGAGACCAACCCCCACCTGGCTACAACCTGCTTTCAGAGAGTTGCAGAGAGTGATGAGGTCTCCCCTGAGCCTTCTCTTCTCCAGACTAAACAACCCCAGCTCCCTCAGCCTCTCCTCATAGGGCTTGTGCTCAAGTCCCTTCACCAACCTCATTGCTCTTCTCTGGACCTGCTCCAGCACCTCAATGTCCTTCCTGAACTGAGGGGCCCAGAACTGAACACAGTACTCCAGGTGTGGCCTCACCAGTGCTGAGTACAGGGGCAGAATCACTTCCCTGCTCCTGCTGGCCACACTGTTCCTGATCCAGCCCAGGGTGCCATTGGCCTTCTTGGCCACCTGGGCACACTGCTGGCTCATCTTCAGCTTCCCATTGATCAAAACTCCCAGGTCCCTTTCTGCCTGGCTGCTCTCCAGCCACTCTGTCCCCAGCCTGTAGAGTTGCAGGGGGTTGCTGTGGCTAAAGTGCAGGACCCGGCACTTGGCCTTGTTGAACCTCATCCCATTGGAATCAACCCAAATCTCCAGTCTGTCCAGGTCCTTCGGCAGAGCCCTCTGGCCTTCCAGTTGATTGACACTCCCCCCCCAGCTTGGGGTCATCTGCAAACTTACTAATGGTGGACTCAATCCCCTCATCTAAATCTTCGATTCTCAGACAATTCCTCTCATACCACAAAATAACTCAGAAATTAAAAAACACTTTTTACTTATTGGCTTATTAGAGCCATAAAAGAGGGATCCATTTTTTTTCCATTTTTATTTTCAGAAGGGTTCTTAATTACTGATTTAGTAGTGGGCCTGTTTTCCTTTGTAAAATACAAAGATTATTGCTCTAATTAAATAATGGTTAGAGGCAAAGCAAAATTCTAATCAACAGTGATAAAAAATTTAGAAATATGAAATTATCATGTGATCCATCATTTAAAAAAACCCACATATGCAAGCCAGTAAATAAGCAGGAAAAATGGGAATGTTCATCTTTTCACCAGCCAAGAGTACCAGAAAACAGTATTTACATTTCTGATAAGGTCAAAAATACATGACCTTACTCAGGGATGTACTTCTAACTTCTCTTTTGATAATCTTAGGTGATCTCCATTTCTTTCTCTTCTTTTGCACACTTTGGACACATGCATACCCTTCAGAATTGAAATGTTCCCTATAGGGACTTAGCTTTCAGCAATACTCACAGCAAAACACCTTGTTTAGCCTACTTGTGTATTATTTTAATCAAACAGTGTAAAAATGACTGCGTCTGGATGAAGATGCTATGCAAATATTTAAGTACGCAAGAACCTGTTGACAAAAAAAATCTGTGAGTTCTCAGTTTTAAACTGTTTAACCCTATTCCATTTATACTATTCAGAATAAAAACTGTTGGTTCATCCTCTCCCCTTTTTTCTTTATCCTTGTTTTGCTGTCACCCACAGTGTCAGCCAAGCAAAGGTTAATATCAATGTGCCAGTTGTAAATGAGACAACGCTCGTGCCCAAACTAGGAGATTATCTTTTTGTTCTTCACCACGGCACTTGGAAAGCTATGTAATTACTAGGATGTTATCAAAAAAATTATCCCTGTTGCCTGTTATATGACTGTGAAATCAGCTGCCACCCTGTCACAACACAAAAGCAATCAAGACATGCACATTAATGTGAGTGCTATGCATCACAGATCTTCATATCAGCCTTATGTGGGAAAGGCAACATTAGACAGTATTTGTTCTTTGGAGGATGGCATGTCTCGGAGTAATCTTAAATCCAAGACAAAGTAAATTAGGTTACTACCTAATTATATTCCGCAGATTTCCTATTTCTTTAATTACACATGTGCTTAAAACATTAGCCCTCTTATACATACCCTAGCAGTATGCAATTCAGAATCAACAGATGAACAGAGGTTGAGATAATTTGGTTCCAAATTTTAGGGTCAATCAGACATTCCTTACTCCAAAGAGGAAATTTAATTTATTTTCTTGTGAATTCTCTCTTTACAATAGTTTAAGGATACTTCAATATTTGTGCAAATAGAATCAGTGTCTCAATGGTCCCAAGTATATAAAGGTATTTATGCATTTGGTACTGGGGATAGACAGACTGAACGTGGGCAATCCACAGAAAACAAAACACTTTGTCCATCCACCCACTCACACCAACTAAAATAAAATAAATAAAATTTTAAAGAAGGAAGGAAAATATGATAGTTTGTAACTCCTGAAACTTAAAAAACAGCTCTAACAGCATTTTAGTATTAGCTTGTTGTGGTAGCAGGATCCCTGGCATTATCAAACCGCGAAGCTGATAAATTTATAGACCTCTATATGTTTATTCCTTGAAAAGCACAATCTACAGAGCTGAACCACTGGAGCTGCAATGAGTTACAATGGCCACCCATTGAATCACTGTGACAGATATGCACAAGACTGAAGTAAAAAGAAAAGCACTCTTCTTGTAAATAAAG
Organism: Pachyramphus minor; assembly: GCA_013397135.1. NCBI lineage: Eukaryota > Metazoa > Chordata > Aves > Passeriformes > Tyrannidae > Pachyramphus > Pachyramphus minor. The sequence continues at coordinate 232,854 of VYXB01008627.1, read as the reverse complement.
GATTGCAAGTTAGTCAATCTTAGCAGCTGCTATGATTAGAAAACTTTCGGAATTGGTTAATATTTTTAGAACAAGAGAGATCACTCCAGAAGAGACATAATTCTTTTGTTTTATTGCATTGCTACCTATTTGCTTTTATAACATGTACATACTCAGTTCTCCTTAGAACAAGCAGGAATCCAAAAGACCTGTAATACAAAAATACCCCCCCAAAAAAGCATCAAAAACTACTTAGAAGAGAGAAAATTTTTGCTGTAGTCTAAAAGGGCAGTGACTGTAAAGAGCTTAATTTTTTCACGCCTGAGTACCTGCTACCTAGAGCACTGAATGTTGTCATGTCCCACACAGTACAATTGTTACACTGGTTTTAGGTTTTTAATAAAGAGTTGCATTGTATATTGTACATTAAAACATGTACAGAATACACAGACTTTTTTACTGTGTTGAGAATTAACTTTTCTACTTATTCCTGCCAACAGGGAGTCACAGTGTCAGGCCGCACCATAGAGGAGGAGGAGCACTGGAGGAGGAATAAGAGCAGGTGCACCAGCCTCACTTCCCACGCACCGGTGCCCAGCGAAGCCAGCAGAGACTGGGGCTGCTGGAGTCAGCCAGAGAAAGTCCACAGTGATGAGGCAGATCCCAGGTCAGGCCAGGATGGCACATCTGCGGGTCACCTCTGCAGCTCAAATCAACAAAGTACCTGGGTAGGCATGGCATAGCTGCATCACAGCTGCAATATAGCTCTGGTGAGATCCAAGGGGAGGGCAGCTGGTTAAAAGCAGCTCCTAAGTGAAGCTAGACAGACCCTGGTAAGGCCTTTCCAGAAAGGACTTATTGTCTATCCTTTAAGATCCGTTGCTTTTGGAAAGCTTTTCAAGAAGTATAAACACAAGCCCAGGAAATTTTTTTTCTCTCAAATCCACAACATTAATTTCTGATTCATGCAGTCCATAAGGAGTAGCATAGCTTCTGATCTTATTTATCATACATCTTAAAGTAACTCCAGGCTCTTTAATGGGGCTACTTCAGATTGAAATTGCTGGCAGTAAGATTGAAAGGAAAACATGTTTTCTATATTCCTTTCTTCATAAGGTAAAAGAAAAACATGAAACTGAAAGTTTGCACGTTCTGTTAATGGCCTTCAAANCATAGAGGAGGAGGAGCACTGGAGCAGGAATAAGAGCAGGTTAATGGCCTTCAACCCAAAATTTGAAGGTTCTGTTAAAAGCCCCTAAGGCAAAATTGTCCATATTCCAGCTAAAACTGTTATCCATCCTTCTGTTGAGGAGGGGGAGGTAGTTCAGAAGGAAGCTAACCACACTTAACTATGCAATAACGAAATGTATGTCTTCATAATTTTCTCCTGTTATGAGCAAAATGTAAAGGATTTCAATTTATCACACTACCTTGCTATACAGGAAATGAAGAACTTTTTTCTCCAGATTTTGTTTAAACATCTTCATTAGTGTATTCTAAGAACCCAGTGAGGAGTATATTTTAATGAGAAGGGGACTGAAATAACATTACCAGAATTTAGTATTGCTGCAAGACAAGTTATTAAAGTGTCTAAAACCTAGTAGATTTATGAAAATGTCTTAAAGCATTTTAAATACTAGAATATTAAAATACATTTTAAAAGGAAAAATATTAATTTCTTTTTCCTGTATATAGATAGTTCTTTTGAAGTCTATAAACAAATTCCTAATGCAAATCTTCAGAAATGGTGTCAGTAACAATTTTTCAAGGAAAACGTGGGATAAAGTTATGATACACAAGGTTATTAGCACAAAACTATTTTAAACTCATTTTATCTTATGTGGCTGTGCATTATATCAGAATAATTCTTTTACAAAAATAGCTAATGCCCTCCTATGTCTCTTTTCGAGGCACTGTACACACTTCAGAGCTCAGGTCTTGTGACTTTATTTACTATGACATGAAGTCACACAAGAGTGTGCATCAGTTGGGTGGGCCAGATACTCATGCTGTGCATGCCCACTGTTTTTATCCAACAGATCTGGCTGAGAAGGGCGACTGTGGTTCCTCCCATCATAAGGATTATGCTTGATTGCATGCATACACCATATCACCCAAATACTTAGGTGGAAAGAATTTTGGTTTTATTCAAAATTAGTTTGGATAAGAGTTTTCTGACTGTAGCACCTTACTTTTGGAGTTGTTAGTTATACAGTGCCCTTTCTTGAATGGTAAAATTATGGAGAAGATTGTATGGAGAAGATTATTCCTGGAGTTATTGAAAACCACTTGAAAAACAATGCAGTCATCAATCATAGGTAACATGGTTTCATGAGGGAAAAGCCCCGCTTATCAAACTTAATCTATTTTTATGACAAGGTAACAGACCTAGTTAATCAAGGGAAGCAAGTTGATGTAATCTTTTTGGATTTCAGCAAAGCTTTTGATACTGTCTCTCACAGTATCCTTCCAGAAAAAAAGCCCACACATGCGATAAACACATCATGCAACTGGCTCATAGGCTGGGCACGAGGGTTCTAGTGAATAGGGTAACATTGGGCTGGTGACTGGTCACTAGTGAGGTTCTGCAGGACTCTCTTTTAGGCCCAGTTCTCTTCAACATCTTCATAAATGACTTGCATGCAGGACTCAAAGGTATACCAAGTTTGCCGATGATACTAGATTGGGAGGAGCTGTTGACTCCCTCAAGGGCAGAGAGGCCCTGCAGAGAGACCTCAACAAATTAAAAAGATGGACAATCACCAGCTGTATGACATTTAACACAAGTTAATGACAATAAGACACAAGTGCTGGATTCTGCACCTGGGATGTGGCAACCACAGATGTACACATGAACTGGGGAATGAGATGCTGGGAAACAGTGCCATGTTAAGGGACTTGGGCGTCCTGGTTGATGGCAAGTTGAATCTGAGTCAGCAGTGTCCTGGCAGCCAGGAGGGCCAATTGTGTCCTGGGGAGCATCAGGCGGCTGAGGGAAGGGATAGTCTCACACTGCTCTGCACTGGGGCTGCCTCACTTTCAATATTGTGGCAGTTTTGGGCACCACAATATAAGAAAGATGTGAAGAAATTAGAGAGTGTCCAAAGTAGGGCAACAAAGATGGTGAAGGGCCCTGCTGTGTGAGGAGTGGCTGAGGTCACTTGGTCTGTTCAGCCTGGAGAAGAGGAGACTCTGGGTAGACCTCATCACGGTCCACAATCTTCTCATGAGGAGAAGCAAAGGGACAGGCACTGATTTCTTCTCTCTGGTGACCAGTGACAGGACCAGAAAGAATGGCATTAAGCTGTGTCAGGGGAGGTTTAGGCTGGATATTAGGAAAAGGTTTTTCCCCTAGAGGGTGATTGGGCACTGGAACAGGCTCCCCAGGGAAGTGATCACAACACCAAGCCTGATCAAGTTCAAGAAGGGTTTAGACAATGCTCTCAGGCACATGGTGTGATTCTTGGTGTTGTCTTGTGCTGAGTTGGACCTAGACAATCCAACTCATGACATTCTATGATTTTGATTGTTTCTGCCAACCCATGAATGATTTTAACTGCACACTTCTCAGAGTAATCCAGCCTGATGCAAAGCTCTGTGCTGTGTAGAAAACATTCAATTTGAAGCACACTGACCAGAATCAATAACACCAGAACACTGAGCACAAAACACATAGAACAAATTAAGGGGTTTTTTCCAATCCTTTTTTGGTCAATGACTTTAGATAGATGAGGAGGCATTCTTGAACAACTGGACGGATTCTTATGGTTAGGTATTCATGCATTCTATCCGCTCTCTTCCCACAGAATAACTAACCTTTGGTAACTGTTAATGCATGGAATGCAGAAAATCCACAGGTTACTAGAAAGAGGGCTTGTTATGAGACAGAGATGTATGCATCAAGGGAATTCATTACTGAGCACCCCAAACTCTTTTCTATCAAGAATAGAATTTGCACTAATGAAATGTTTTACCACCAGTCAAAGTGCTTCAGTTGTTGCCACTGCAGCCTTTACTGGCTCCCAGGACAGGACAGGCATTCCTGTTACATTCCTGTCAGTACCCGGCGCTGTGCATCCCAGACAGCACAGGAGATGCAGCAATTGCTCACAGTATCAGCTGCCTCTCTGCTTACCCTTGCTTAATGTTAGGGTGAAATGAAGTGTGATTAACATGTAGGAATCCTTTGGATTCGGATATCCAAATCCAAAGGACTCCCACAGGATTCATATAATTCCCAAAGGGTTCGGATAATGTCTAACCAGAATAAAAGTAAATGCTGCTAGGTAGCAAACAAAGAGCAGAAGGCTGTGTGATATGTGTGACACATAAAGATGTTTCTTTCCCTTTTGAAAATCATTGTGTGACATGGAAAGGAAGACCAGTGGGATCTGCAATATCCATTTCTTGTTTAAAAGTTCTTTTGATTTATTATAGCACAGAAAACATCAACTGAATCAAAAAATTGATGGAAATTTTAGGAATATGTCCTATCATGAATAGAACTTAAATGCATAATAAGGTGTACAGCATGAGCATAAATGTGACAGCCCCCACTGAAAAGTGAAGTTTATAGTGTGAGCCTGCAAACACAGTCACAATCACCTCATACATATACACAAATGTCAGTTTGTGACTTATGGATTTATAAATTTTGATTTACACAAGAATGGTTTCATTCCGCTGTAACTGAGGAATCAAAAGTCATACTAATTATTGCAAAACATGATATCATGCATCTTGAAAAGTTATTCCATAGCTTTTATTAAAAACTTCTTTTCTGGAAAAAACAGAAGCCAAGTTGTTACTCTGGAACAATTTCTCTCCTCTTTCCCAGCTTTCCCCCACAAACCAGATGTCAGAAGAAATGTTTAAATTCTTAGCAACCAAGTAGGAATAACAATTCCATTGCAGTACTTCAGTAGTATACACAGCAGTTCTTCAGATGAATTCTATCTAGGAGAATCAGAATAGATGTAACATCGAAACTAATTTTACTAATTCAGAAGTTCATAATTAGTATGTCCAATTTGATTAAGGTATTATATAATTAAGATAAAATAAACAGATATGTAAATCTACATTCACATATTGCTAGTCTCAGTTTTAATATATTTATATTTTCAGAAATCACTCACTGCAAATTAGTGGGATGCTGGAGAAATGTTTTTGATCTGCTGCCCAGTATTAAATTAGATTGAATACTCGAAGTCTAAATTTATTGCAACAGATGACATCATCAGCTATCCAGTTATTTTAGTACTATTTGGCACAACATAATTTAAAAAAAACTTGTAAAGCACTTAATAATTCCCCAGCAAATTAATCCCTTTGGTGCAATATTCAAAAGCATGAGGGTAAAAAATTGCAGCAGCCTCTTTCAGATCAGCATGACATTGCAGCAAGTACTAAGAATTTTTGCCCTCTTGATACAAGTGACCTCTTTTTTCTTGACATTCACTTTACTGCATAGGAAATGGATTACATTCCTGTTGTATGATATTTTTTTATAGTGTTTAGCATCAGCTGTTTGGAAAATCAGGCTCCACATGTCTGTTAAAAACATATACACACAAGCTACACAGTTGCTTGCACAGTAAGGGGGACATCCAAGCTCAAAAATCTTGTGTTAATATGGTCGATATCTTTACAACTTCCCATGCTCCTCATGCAGCAGGAAGTGAGGTGGCCATGGCAGCATTTGTGTGACAAATCTTAAAAGCCATGCAGCTTACATAAGAAGCTTTATGAAACTGAGAAATTAAGAGGGAAAAACATAGAGTATAACAGCCCACACAGAAGAATTCGTGTTTGAAAAATGTTGAGTCAGAGCTGATAAAACCTTCTTAAGCTACCACAAAAGCAATGAAATGCCTAGCGAGGAAAATAAATGGAAAAAGAAGTGACTGCCCTGGAATTTCTATTAAAGCAGATCAATATAGCATATGGACATAAAAAAAGTCTTTTCCATTTCAGGATGAAAGCAGAGATTTCTCAGATGCTTACTGAATAAGAGAGCAAGCCTCTGCAGAACCAGAAATGGTTTTGTTTGAAGATATCTGCATGTTTAAGGATACAAACTATAAATAATTAGGAAGGTACAAATGACCAAAATTTCAGCATCTGAAAAAATGGACTCAAATATCTAGGTAACTTGTAGTTGTAGTTGTGACCTCTGTTGTGGCTTCAGGGTGTGATTCTACTACAGAATTTCCAAAATTATATATTTCAGCTCTAAGAAAGCATGAAGATGGTACCAAAACCTAGTCACCAAGAGACCTTGTACTGTGGTGACTTCAAAACAAAGCTTGTGATTAACTATTTCTTTCAGTCTTCAACAGTTCCACTGGGAATTTGCAGTGGGGAATATCAGTTGTCCTATAGTTGAGCTATATTTGCTGTACCAACTGTAACTGGGAACTACAGACAAACTACACCCTAAGTGCCTGTGACAAAAATTAATATTTGGTGATAAGTATCACAGGCTTTTCCTCCTGGGTGATGACCCAATTAGTTTCTTAATCACTTCCTAACAGTAATTTTGCTGGAAGGTGTGAATATTTAAGCATGCTTACAGATAGCCACTGAAGCACATGACTGATACCAGATGAGCCTTATTCAGCAAAGCAAGAAAGATGCACTTAATAATAGGTTGTAAATTAGTATATTTCATAAAATAAGAATATTTTGTGTTTGTGTCCCATTCTGCTGCTATTCAATGTATTCACCAGAAAGTTAGGAATTTATCTTTGATACCTGTATTTAGTAGAGATAGAAATTCACATCATCAATTTTGTTGCATGCTACCCTGGTTATCTATAAAGATATCTACACAGATTGAGAAGGATCAGGGAAAGTCTGAGTGTACTCCAGTTACTCCATGACATTCTGCCCCATTTTCTTGCTGCCACCTTTACCACTGAAGGGTGTGAGCACTGTTTACTGTGTCCAAACCCTGGGGTGATCAGCTGCATAAATACTCAAGCCTGCTGTGAAAGAACCATCATTCAGCCCTAAATGGCCCTGTGTTCTGCTGTACAAGTGGCCTGGGTTTACGTTACCTCGCTGTCGTTTCTTTTTTTTTCAAACATTGTCAATACACATCAGAGATGCTGATTTTAAGGAATCAAATTTCCCCTTAGTGTAATATTAATAACAATTCTAAATCCCTTTCTTTTCTGCAAGTGTTTTGTAACTGCAACTGATTACAAGGGGTAAATCAAACAACATTTCGTCAAAGTCTCTTTTCTCTAATCAAATGGCAAAATTCCTCAGAAGAAATCTTAGTTCAAAATGTAGTTATCCATTATGTTTTCCAGTTTTAGTGTTTTCCCAGGGTGGAATTAGAAAGTTAAGCAAAGCACAAGGAAGATTTAACTTCATTTTAGTGAAATTTCAAATGGCATTAAATTAGTAGGAGTATCAAAAGGCAATGAAAACTGAAGACAGCAAAGTAGATGTTACTGAAACTAAGCACATTATTCTTTTTTGAATTATATTATCTTTGGCTAAATGTGAGCTCCATCAGTGTGATGTGGATAGTTTCCACCAATATTACTCTATTGTTATATCTTATCACCAATAAATATTGTAGGATATAATTATGACACACAGAGCATAGAAATTGCTGATCTATGCATGCTACATAAAATAATCTTAAATACTTTGGATGCAAAAATTTTGAAAGCTGCTGTATTGAAGGGGTCCTAGGAATGAGATTGGACAAAAAATTAGACATGAGTTTGCAATGCATTGTGGCTGCCAGAGAAGCCACTTTGGGGCCACTTATGTGAATGTTTCATGCCAGAAACAACAGAGATAAAATTCTCTTTCTAAATGACTCTGTTATATGGATTCTCTAGCCTGATAGTTATGAACAGACATGAAACTCACTGCCTCTTTGACCTTCCCTTTACCATAAATACGTAGGAGATAGCACATGATGTATACATGATGGAGGTTCAGCATAGAAAAGGAAATGGTGATACAGGAAAAAATTAATATTTTTTTTGTGGAACTGTATATGGAATATTTGCAAAATCAAATTGTCCAAACAAGAAAGAAAATGCAAAGAGTAAAAGTAACTGCAGCTACTCTAAAATTTAGTCTACTATAGAAATAATAATTCAACAAAAGTTAAAGCTGAAGCAATCTACTGAGGGGAAGAGGACTGGTTTGGGATTTCTGAGGAGAAGGTCAAGTTCAAAGCATTTTTTAGTGCCAGCCATGACTAGGCAGGTGAGGTATCACCATGTGGCTCTGCTGATGGTTGACATCACAAAGGACAAGTCATGGAGGGGTGTCACCACGTGTGTCAGTCAGCAGTGCCGATCACTGCAGTGTGGCTCCAGCCAGCGGAGAGTGGGGCTGGGCTGCAGCCAGCAGGGGGAAGGTTGGGCTGGACAAGGGCTGGGGCAACAGTGTTGGGGCATTTCTAAGGTTGGAGTCAGGGTTCAGAGGCTGCTGGGAGCACTCTGGGCAGGGCAGGTGCACAGAAGTGCCTGGAGCTGTCAGCCAAGGTGAATGTCCTGGGGGCTGTGGGGATGTGGCTCCGTTCCCACAACCCTCACCAACCTTCCGCTTGATAAGTCTGATCTCCCTCATCCCGTCTCCCACCCATGCCCAGGCCCGTGCCATCTCCATGTCACCCAGCCTTGCTGAGCACCTTCTCTCCTCCTCCTCCAGGCCATGGAGTGTCACCCAAATCCTGACATGCTGATCATCCTGCAGGGTTTACTGTGGGTTGGTGACCAGGCAGAAGACATTGTTCAAGAGCTCCTGCAGCAGCATGAGGAGCGGCAGAGCCAGGAGGTGACTTGGCCGCTGCGGGAGAGGGAGTAGAGGAACAAACTAGCTTCAGCCAGGAAAGTATGCTCCTCTCTGCCTGCCAGCACTGGTGGTTCTGGGCCTTGGCCTAAATCCTCTCATTCTCTTTGAGCTCTACTGGCTGTCCAGGCAGAGCAAAGCTGGCTCTGATAACAGGAGTTCTGAGAATGAGAGGGAGGAGGAAGAGAATAAGCACCAGGGCACTGCCAGCTGGGCAGTCGAGTGGATCTGCTGATGAGTCACTCCTACATCCATGCCAGAGAAAGCGTTGTGATTCCTCCTCTCTCGTATGGCAAACTGAAGAGAAGTCAGATCTCTGCTTCCTGTACAATCTCTGCATCGGCTCCCAGTTGTGATACCCCTCCTGCCAGGAGGCACAGGAGAGATTTTCCCTATGTAAATATGTCAATAAACTTGCTTGGTTTAAGAAATCCTGTGTCTGTGAGTGTTTAGGCAATATTTTATTGGGGGATGTTACCCCTTGGCTCCCTCTCCCCTTTGTAACAGAGATGAAGTTTGTGCTCAAATTTACATTGGCAGTGGTTATGCTTATGCTTAGGCATTCAGCACCTCCTCCTTATGTTCTCTCTTTTACCATTTTTCACAGAAAGGGATATTCCTGGAACGAAGATCTTTGTTAAAGTGAAAGTGAATTTTCACCTCCTTGGCCTTTTCATGCCTCATCACTGCTTCATGTTTGCAATATGAACTTAGAACTATCTGCAATTGGAAAATCCAAAAGTTGGAAATGATCAAGAGTCTCTCCACTCAGATTTCTATACAGGTGAGCAGAGTTATTCCTTGTCTACAGGACAGCTACTGCTTTTATATAAAGGAGATAATGATGCAGCATCTCTACAAAGCATAGGCAAAAAAAAACCAGTAAGGAGCTGATGTTGCCTCAGGAGAAAACAGGTTTTTTTAAAGCAGCAGGAGTAGTACCTTTATAGCTGAGGAATTTCAGCATAGTGCTCCTACCAAGTGTAGAGAATGTACTAGTCCTAACAAGCTGCAAGGCTGCAGCCAGGTCACCAGACCGTTCTTAATGCCCCACTCCCTCTCCTGTCACTGCCCTCAAGGCAGCAGCACCCCAGGGTCTGGCTGCCACCCCAAGCTACAGAGTCACAGCCTCCTGGCTCCATCCCAAGGATCCACTGGTGTGCTCAAGGAGAGAGCATCCCCTGGCCTGGGGCTAGCCTGTGGGCTTTCTGTTTTACTGGGCTCATTAAGGAACAGTACAAAGCAAAGCTAAAAAAAACCACAAAGGATAAATTAAAATGGTTCTAAGTATTGTGTCTTATTTTTTGTAGAAACTCTCTAAACTACAGAAGAAAAAGATGCTTGAAAGGCAGTGCAGGAACTTATCTTAAATCTATGGGAATTTCTGTTCATAGGGAATTTTAACCATAGAATATCTTTTAGGGTAAGGGGCCTTTGTTTTCCTTAAGTCAACCTGAATCTGGTTTGGAGACCTATCAAGTCAAACATTATTTTTTTGCCTGGTTTAAGTAGTCAAGGATGATTGCTGTTATTTGCCTAACTTTTAATGGGGTTATACATCTATGCCAAAGGTTATCTCAAATTATTTCTTCTGCTGACTGTTTTTATTGAGGACCATGTCTCATGACATTAAGTGAAACGCGATGCAGTAGAAGGTGTGTAAGCAATTGCACAGAGTGTTAACTTTTAAGATGGCATAGAGCAGCTTTTATGAAATATGGGCAGCTGTTTCCAGAGTGTTAATTATTCTTGTTTTAGATAAAATTAAAACTGACTTATGTAATGATGCGATTTTATAGATGTAACAAGTAGAATGAAAACACCATTCTTTTATAAAAGATGACAAATAAAGTGAACATCAGCTTAGAGCAGCAGGCAAACAACACTGTGGAAAGAAATCCACTGGGCCAAATTTCTTTAGGTCACCTTTCCTCTACTCCCATTTCACACCATTTAGATATTTTTAGTCTGGCATGTATGCGATGTTTTGCTTTTCAGTACATCCTTCATTTCTGTTGTGTCACAGTCATTATTACTAAAGTAACCTCTATACAGAAAATTTGTTTTTTGTAGGGTTATAACATAAATCCTGTCCTATTCAAGTATAAAATAACCTTGTATCTTGCAGGATCAAGGCTCCTTTCTGAGTGGGTGTACAATGCTCAGGTGAATATATAACTCAACATTTTAATGAGAGCTCCTATTTGTTGCAATTTCTGAAGTGAATGTTTCTTGGAGAAGTCAAGTTCACATATTTTACAGGGAAAGCCCTGTACAAATGGAACAGCCACATATCAGCACAGTTGATATTTTTTAATTATTTTATCTTTTCCTCAGTTAATTGGACAAAACAGGTCCACATGGTTGTGTAGGTTCTTAAAATATGCCAGAATTTATCTTCACTTGCATGAGAAGTAATAATTCTCCCAGCTCCCTGTCCTCACAGTACTCACTGAAATATTCCATGAGCATGGGAGAGGGCTAATAATTATGCTACACAGAGCAGGAAGAGAGCAAGAAGAAAAAAAAGGGGAAAAAAAACAAGAATAGTGCCTGTTAAATATTACAGAAAAATGTTTTTTGAATGACTGAAGTCCAGAAAATATCAGCTGGAATTAAAGTTTATTAAAAAAAAAAAAAAAAAGGAGTACTTTACCTTCAAATATCTAATATTTACTAATTCCTTTGGTTTTCATTATATGGTACTAATTTAATTGGAAAATATATCCAGGTCATTTGATTCAGTGAATTTGGGCAGTATTCTTAGTAATAACATATCGTAAGATAAAAAGGGACTTTTTACAAGAGCAGATAGGACTAGATGGAATGGCTTCAAACTGAAAGGGCAGGTTTAGATTAGAAATTCTTTACTGTGAGGGGTGAGGCTGTGGAACAGCCCAGGTGTGTGCCCAGGGAAGCTCTGCATGTCCCATCCCTGGCAGCGTTCAAGGCCGGGCTGGGTGAAGCTCTGAGCAGCCCGGTCTAGCGAAAGGTGTCCCTGTCCACAGCAGGAGGTTTGGAACTAGATGGTCTTTAAGGTCCCTTCCAACCCAAAGGATTCTATGACTCTACGACTCTTATATAAGAATTTTAAAAAGTTTTATCTGATGGGAAGCATTTAATAGTCTTCAAGAACTAATTCCACAATACAATACCACACAATATACAATACAACAGTCAGTGAAATAAAAATCTAATTATGAATGGCAAAATCTAGTACAATAAGACAAAATCCTTCGGAAAAAAAAATAAGAAAGAAAAGAAAATACCAGTTTCAGATGACATTTTATGCTATATAGTACACTACATAGTGAGTACACATTAACATTACTGCTATGGTTTTATATTCTTAGTGAGTGCTCAAATGCTGCATGGAGATTTAAATCTTCAATAAGAAATAAAAAGCTTTGTGGAGGACATTTACAGCTCACTTTAAAATCCAATCCAAATAATTTTTTTTCAATAATATATTTTCCTGAAGCAAATGTTCCAGTCTCTTGCGATTAATTTTTATCCTTACATTCTTTTATTTTATGGGATTTTTATTGAAAAGCTTGGCTGATGATCCAGACATATAATATTTTATTTATGAACAACCAGAAAATGGAATGCATAAAAATCTGATGCAACAGTTTCATTTTAAGATATTGTGACTGTGTATTAGTAACTGCAGTATATCTTTTGGGGTTGCATGTGCTCATCTAATACAAAGCAGGATCTGCCTTGAAAATTAGGGCAATGAAACCAGAATCCACAATAATTTGAAGCTGTATTTGAATTTTTATGATCTGGTGCAGCAGATTTTTAGGTACTTTAAGAATCTGCCTGATCTCAATGAAGGTATCATAGGAGTAAATTAACCTTATAGATAGGTTTTTTCCATCATGAATCACAAAGCCGTTAGAAATTAATTGGAAGTACTTAACAAAGGAATGTCCAAGAGGGTTGTAAGTGCAGCAAAGACATTGTCAGTCTCTTTGGTATATTAGTTTAAGAAGTTGGAGGGAAAGGGAGGAAGCCAATTCAGCTATTGGAGGTTTTTAGATATTAGTTAATGTTACTTCAAAGAGTAGTAAGGACATTTCTCATCAGATGTGTTTGGTTTTGTTTTTATTCAGTTTAAAATATTTTATTCTAGTTTTTAAAAGCTACAAGATGCTAAGCTGTACTAGAAGGCTCAAATGGCATTTCTTCTTTCTTGCATGCATGTTTTAGCAAAGTTGAAGTTACAGTAAAATAATAATAATAATAACAAGATTATTTCAGAGGAACAGTAGTCAAGAAAGTTATGAATAAAGATAATATATTTAGAAGCAATTTTACTGTGTAGTTATAAAGATAATATATTTAGAAGCAATTTTACTGTGTAGTTATCTCAGAAAGGGAGCCCCTGGTGGTCTAGTGGTTAAGGATACGGCACTGTAACTGCCGAGGCCCGGGTTCGATTCCCGGTCGGGGACACTCCCCGGGTAGGTGGAGCCCGTTAGCCCTGTAAGGCAATCCACCTACGTCCTGAGGACCTCACTGCCACTGTCCAAGCTCGCTTGGCCCCGGCAGATGAACCTTAGGATTAAAGGGTGGGCTCAGTTCTGCGCGCACTGTGTCCCACCTAAAATAAATCCAATGCGCAGGCTGGAAGGCGTACAAAGACCTTCCTCAGATCTTCGTTCGCGAAGTCTGACCATTATTATTATCTCAGAAAACTGCATGGTCAATCCATTTCATTTGGACCTGCTGATCTGTAAGCAAGATTTCACACTAATTTGAGAATTGATGCTACTGAACACCATTAATGGACAAGACTGATTTTTCAAATTACATCAGTCAAAGTCTTAGTGTCAGAAAAACTTCATTAAAATCATTTGTTCACAGTTCCTTCCATCTTAACCCATGGAAAACTGGAACATTGTTCAATCAGAGGAAGTGAAATTACACCACCAAGCTCGTTAGGTACTACCATGTTGCTCCACAACCCAATATACACCTAATAAAAGGGTCAGCAGTATTAAAGCCTCCGTGAGAGGAAGCAGGTCAGTAGGGTGAGAGAATAGAGCCAATGCAGCAGGCCAGGAGCAGCAGCTACTGGGGACACAGGGCTGCAAAAGACTGACTGTCATGTTTGAAAGGAGCAGGGATGGACAGAAGTGAACAACTGCAGTTGGTTATCGAGGAAACAACAGCAGGAAGACACAGGGCCTATGCATCACAAGGAGAAAACAACATAATCAAACTACCTTTACACCATATGAGTCTGGGCTGTCTGGCATAGGGATGATCATTTTTAGTTTGTTTCAGTTGTTCAAATCCCTTATGTCTAGGGCACTTTTACCTCGTTAGAAAATGTTCCTGAAGACCAAGAGGAGAAATGGAAAAAAAGGAAAAAATAAAAATAAATGTTCCAGAAACAGTCCACAGGGTAGTCCTATTAAGTTAATCTTAGTCACTTCTGCTCCCAGGATAGCCACTGTAACCTGTTTACCTCCATACCAGCTTTTGGGACAGGTCAGTCTTCAATTCTGTCATTCTTCTACCTCAGTTGAGCAGCTTAAGGGAAAAAAATTAATTTTGGTCAGATCCTCTGTCATCTTTCTGTGTCATGGCTGCATGCACTTTAGAACAACTTTTTGCCCCAAAGGCTGATGTCACTGATGTTACAAATCTGTCAGGAATCACAATGGCATTGTACTTCATTCTGCAGACCTGAAACACAAGCTTTAAATTTTACTGCCAGGGATCAATAGGATATGCAATATCAGGAGTCCACACTTAATGAACTTACAATGCCCTTTGATTTTTACCAGTGCATACACTAAGAAATCATTATACTTCCCAAGCCATCGGCTCAAAATTGCATACGGAGAAAGCATCCCAGTCTCTGGAGATCAGCAACGAAAAACCCTAGAGACATGTTACAAACACTGTGCCACCGAGAAATCAGTGAGAATTCTGTGTAGAATGAACAAAATATCCACCAAATCTATAGCTACTACTTGTGCACTAGCTGGGTTGCTATTGTTTTCATCTGTTTAAAATGGCTGATTTTACACTGTCATTGCTGTCTAGTTATTCAAAGTTTCACTCCTAAAATTGACAACCACTCCTTCATGAAACAATCATTTGTAAACCTAGGGAAAAATTGTCACAATTCTTCTCTGTAACTAATTAGAATTTTCTGAATAATTAATAATTTAATAATAATTTTAATTAGAGCAGTCTCGGGTGCTGCAATGTCTTTGCCTCTTTGAGGGGTGGGGAAAGAGAAAGACAGAGATGTTTCTAATAGCTAAAAATTAGGAACACATGTTTGAGGGAAAGAAACTTCAAAGTGTGCAACCTAGCAGAAAGATTTACTTCTGATTTGTCAAATTAAAATTAACAGAGAATATGCTACATTTACTTTTAATTCTCTTCAGAGGCAACATTTCCAAATTTGTCTCTGCGGTCAGCAAGCACCAGTGGTGTTCCTATCAGAGCTGAACACTATGCTTTTTATCCATCCATCTCTCTGTAAGTGCTTTCACATGAAAGAAAGCTTTAAAATATATTTGCACTAATACAACCTACGCATGATTTTTATGTCTGCAGTTACCTTTTTTTATAGATTACCAGTCCTCCAGGGCAATCTTTCTACATGATATTGCAGTCAAATCCAATGTTGTATCTCTAATATCACTGCCTCTTTCACAGATATTCCAGGTTCTCCTATGCCCCTTCCTTTATTGCTCAGCCTTAAAGCTGCTTCAACACCACAATGAATTTATCATTATATTACTAGACAAAACTGCTGCTATTCTTTCCATTATTTGAACAGTTATTGAGCTGCACAAATGTCACCAACTATGGTTCATCCAATAAATCATGAACTTGAAAATATTAAACACTGCTAAATATACTCTGGTATATTTGGAAGTACTGTTTCAGTAGTTCTGCCTTATTAAACCAGAGAACACCTTTTTATTGTTTCCTTGAACTTCTAGCAAATGTATAATCTTCTCAGTCCACCCAAGACCCTGCATTTGGGATTTATTTCTAGTAAATCCTCAGAGCTGAGTTCATCCGAATGAGAATCAGTGCTTATTTTATTTTGTTATCCATTGGCTGTTTTAAAACCTATACCTTTCAATTTCTTAAGCATGTACAAAAATACTAAAATAGTTATTAGAAAAAGACCCACAACCTGCTGCTGAAAGGTCACCTTTTCAACATCAGTCCAAATTTGTCCATGCTCCTCCATCAGATACCTGCCTTAGATGACTAAAATTTTAACAGAACCAGTAACTAGGACAGAAACCCTTGAAAGGATTATTCTTGACCTTAACCTAAATATAATATTAATGCCACTCTTCATCCTTTGTTATTTTTCCTGTATTTTTCATTCGATATATTCAGTATCTTCAGGAAGAATAACAGTTTCCCTCTTGTCACTTAGATGGGGGTTTTAGAGAAGATGTTTGATGTAGGTGTTTCAGAAGCATCTGTAAACATGATATTTCACTTGTCAAAGACAAAATTTAGATCTTCTATAAGGAAAATTCTTACTAATGGATGCATGAATAAGATGCTTAATAAAAAAACAGATGTAATCTTTTTTCTACACAAATAAACAAAAAACTTAAACCAAAAAAAACCCCAACCAACATTAGAAGTAAATTCCATAACTGTTAGTTCTTACTTCAGTATTCTGAATTGGGGCATATTATACAAGTGTTAATGCTACCCACACACAAACATATATTTGTACAAACCTATGTCTGTGTGAGTAGAAGTGTTGGTGGGTATGGGCAGAATGGGCAGCCAGAGTCTGCAGGCAGCCTTAGCTGCTGCTGCCAGTTGAACACCCAACTTTGCTCAGCCTTCCTTATGCCTTCCTTTTGTCTGGCAGCAAGTCCATCAGCCAGCTGGGAAGTGGGGGAAACAGGTTAGTTCTCCTGGGTGGAGTTTCAGGAAAGGTCTGTGCCTTGGAATAGTAGGAAAAGAAGGGGAGCTCTTAGAGTGGGAAGTTTACAGGACTTAAGACAGCCAGAGAGATCTCCACTCACAGTCTCACCGCTGCTCACCACTCTGACTCAGATCCCTTGTCCACCCCTACAGCAAAAGTGAACATTGCTCTCATCAACCAAGAACACAAAAAGGTGATAGATACATAGATAGATAGATAGATTAGATAGATAGATAGGGTGGTCCTTCCAATTTAGTGTTTTTAACAGCAAAATCTGGAACAGGCCATTTCAATTTTATCCAGCCTTTTAAGATGCTCCATGTATCTTATGTTCTTTGCATTGTCTTCCTCCATAGAATACTTTGATATAAAAGGTCAGCAATCAAGTTTAATCAGCGTGATCTCAATTTGGAGTTACAAACACTTGAACAAACTCAGTGTGCTCCTACAAGAAGACACAATGATCATTAACTTGAAAGCCCCACTGACAACAAGTTCTTTAGGTATAACCTTATTTAAAAGCCCAAAAGTTCATTCCTATTTCAAAGCTGTTTTTTATGTGCAGTTTATTAAAATTTTCTATGTATTTTTGTATCATTTCTCAAGCTTTAAATCAAATAACTTTTTTTCCCAAGCAAAATAAGCATGAAAGAGGAAGACTCAAATTTTAAGACTTATATTTGAGTGTAAATTGGCATTGAAGTATTCTCCAATTATGCTGCTGAAAGGGCAGGGGCAAAAATGTATTCAACATCAAATGCAAGATTTGATCTGCCAGACACCATAAATCATACCAGCTGTGAATAGTTCATTTGTCATCAACAACTGATCATATCAAAATACCTGTTTCTTTTCTGTAAAGCATTTTAAAAGGGCTGCACTGAGCAATCAATGTAATTAATATTAAAATAGAAATTTGCCTTACACAGACACCCACACCCAGTGCACTATCACAGCTGCTTCCAGTCATCTCTAATGTCCTGTGTGTCTGGGTGTCATAATGATGTAGCACTTATAAGAATTGCAGCATAGTAATGCTTTTCTGTTGTGTTCTTCATCTAAAGGAATTTCATCTTTCCCTCATGAATAATCTGATCTGAGTTGTATGGCATTCTTCTACCAGTCATAAGTACAAGATGAGAATGCTGAACTGTCAGCAAATCTTTGATGTAAATCAATGGTCACAAGAGCATTGACTAGGAGACAGAGGAAGAGCACAATAATAGAACAATCAGCGTATCAAAAAGAACACTTTTCAAAACCAGCTAACTTTTAGCAAGGCACTAATTCAACTGTCATGAGTCAGCATTTATCAAAGGATGCAGAAAAAACTTTGAAATTGCTGTGTTTATTTGTAATTACTGTATTTATATACATAAAAATGTAATTACTACATATTTGAGACAGAGAGGTATTATTATTACATAACTATTATTTCAGGATCACTAAAATTCCTTTAGCAAAGGAATTTAAACAGAACATTTCCAAATGGACTAAATATCTTTAAAATATGACTGTGTCTTTCTTCTCTTTTAGTCTGTACCAAGAAAAGAATAAAATTCAGTGTTCTGATCTTCACAATAGATGATTGTACAGGGACCATTGATGAATCCTGAGGTGTGTTTTCCCAAAGAAGGAATAAGGGAATTTTTTTGCTAGTCTTACTAATTTTTGAGTCTTCATTTGCTTAGCTCATATGACCTCAGATAATTTGGATACAAAGGGATATAAAATGACTACAAGTTCAGAGTTATAAATTTTATGTGATAATGATTTATAGCACTAAATTATACAAAGTATTGGAACTGATAGTGAATGGAAAACCTATTTTTGGTCCTCACAAAATTAGCTTTAAAGATCTCAAAGCTTTATGAATACCTCAACTACACAGAGACTTCTCTATAAACAGAGTACAAAAAAAAGTAATGTTTCAACCAATATTGCAAATCCTCTCAGTTATGTATCTGAATACACTGAAGAGTAAGTACTTTGTCTGGATTCTAGATTTTCTATAGTTTGCGCATTTCTGTATAATTTTTTTTAATTTTTTTTCCGTAGTTCAGATATTTCTAACATTATAGCAGTAGAGATCAGAGAACTGTTTAAGTAAAGGACAATGCATTTCTTTCCTAGATTGATTAGAAGCAGCTATTAATTACAAATTAACCTGGATTTGTGCACCTCTCAAATATCATGAGCTGAGCATGTGCTATTTTGTGTTTTCAGAGTTCTCTGCCACCTCTGTATTAGTCAACCAATAGATGCAGAATCTTATCAATCATGTCTTTTACCTGGACTTCTGATCCAGGTGAAAGATGCCCTTTCCCATGGCATTGGTTTGGACCAGTAGACCTTAAAAGGTCCCTTCCACCCAAACCATTACATGATTCTATGATTCTATCAAGCCCTTGATACATGCTCTGCCCTTCTTGTCTCATTCCATCCCACATCCCTCGATCCCCTCATCCAGATCATTGACAAAGATGTTCAACAAGAGTGGACCCAAGACTGAGCCCTGGGGAACATCATTTGTGACTGGCCACCAGCTGGATGTAACTCCATTCCCCACCACTCTCTGGGCCTGGCCATTTAACCAGTGTTTTTACCAAGTGAAGAGAGCACCTGTCCAAGCCATGCGAAGCCAGTTTCTCCAGAAGAACATTGTAAGAAACAGTGTTAAAGGCTTTAATGAACTCCAGGTAGACAACACCCACATCCTCTCCCTCATCTAGTAACTGGGTCACCTCTTAGAAGTAGATCAGATTAGTCAAGCAGAACTTTCATTATGTACCTCAGCTCCTTCCTCCACCTCCTTTGTCACTATGTTTCCCATCACATCCAGTAAAGGATGAAGATTCTTCTTAGTCATCCTTTTATTTCTATGCTATTTATAGAAACTTTATTATTGTCTAGCCCCACTTCTAAGTGGACTTTGACCCTTCTGATTTTGCTCCTGCATAACTGCATGACATCTTTGTTGCCTCCTGAGTTGTCTGACCCTTCTTCCAAAGGTCATATATTCTCCTTTTATTTCTGAGTTCCAGTAAAAACTCTCTAATCAGCCAGGTCAGTCTTCTTCCCCAACATCTTGTCTTCCAGCACATGGAGATGACCTGCTACTTTTCCTTTAAGATTTCTTTCTTGGAGAATGTCCAGCCTTCCTGGACTCATCTTTTCTCTGAGCTGGTCAGGGAGGTTGGATCTCAAATAACGAAGATGATAATATAAAATATGCTTACCAGTAAAAGTAGAAAGTATAACAAATTTAAATAAATACAACAAGATCGATCAAATATATTTGTGATACAGACTACAAACAACAGTATACCAGTAAACAATATAAAATATCTTATTCATGAGATGTTAATAGCAAGCTGACATCATATTAATTATATTCTAATCCAGCTTGTTTGAAATAATGAATGTAATATGCCATAATGCAGTCCAGTGCAGACTGAATTGGCTTTGTCTTCTTTGTCCAGAATACCAAGTGGAAGAATCATTATTCTGTTGCAGCATGCCAGCTTCTATTTATGGACTGTCATTTTATTTTCCTAGCAGTTCATCTAAAGATGTGTCATGTGAGACTCTCCCAGATGCATACTCACTCTTTTAAAAAATGTGCTGTCTTTTCCACAGCATTGTTTCAAAAGATGTGTAGTGGTCTTCAATAAAGTGACACCTAAAAAAATGTTACCTGATTTAATCATTTTTACCTAAACTGGCAGTCAAGCCCAGTGCTTGCAGGCAAAGATTTTTATTTGTTGACTTCTGTGTGCATTTAATCAGTTCTATTAAAATTCAAAATTAGTATTACATGTTTCATAAAGAATGTATTTATATACTAAGAACGAAATACTGTAGTTATGATTAAATTGCATGTTGGCTCTTGCAAAAATATCTTTGCTGTATAAAATACTACAGCTTAATGATATAGAGAACCATGTGGGCCATATATATTTTATGGGAAGTTACACAAAACACACCATGAAAATAAGCTTAAAAAATTTCTTTTGCACATTAGTTCTTATGAGACAGCAAGAAGAAACATCCAATATACTTTAACCCCTCCTGTGTCTTTTTCAAGACTGTAATTAGGTGTGTTCAGACCTCACTTCACAGAAATGACAAGACCCTTCTTTTTTTGCATATTTTATATTTTTTACCAATTGCATACTCAATAATTTTTTAATCACTTGAAATATTTTATAAAATGTTTGCATAAATATTAGAATAAAATTACTGCTCCATGTTCTGCTTGGCTTAGCTGTTCACTCTGTCACGCACACACAGAAGGAGTTTTGTTCACAAAAATAAGCAAGATACACACCTCTATGTCTTGTAACTCTAGACCCTGTAAAGCATTTAACATTTGGTATTTTGCAACCTGAGTAAATGCGTTTAAGGACCTTCAATGAAGCTTGGGATTTTTTCTTTTACTCATAAATACCCTACGAGTAGGTCTTGTGTGAAAAGAGGGAAGAGAGCTCTCTGAATAGGAAGGTAATCCAGACCCCATAGGGTAGGCAGGAAAGGAGGAGGCATAATCCAGGCCAACAGAGCCCAAAACTAGGAGGCAAGAGGGAGAAGAACTCCAGAGCCTCTTTCCTTACCTTCCTCGGAAAAGAAGCTTGACTTTTGTTTTTACTCTGCATTCAGTAAATGTGTCTTTCTATGGCATGTAGTCTCCAGCCAGGGTGATCTTTGATTATTTCTAAAAAAAATCTGAACAAAGATAAACAGGATCCTGCTACACAGTTGAAGCAAAATATAGAGGTATAATGAAACTGAGTAGCAGTAGTATAAATTATGGTGTCTGTAAAACTAATTCAGAGCATTTTTCTGTTAATATAGACCATAAAAGACAATTACGGGGAAAATCAGGTAGGGTCTAACAAGAAGGTAGAAAAAATAGAGCACAAAATAGCAGAAAAAGTGCTAGCACAGCAAATGGTTGACAGGAAAAAATCCCTACAGGATATGTACATTAGCCTCTTAATCCCTTCATATAAGTGGTTTATCTTCCACGTGAGATGGTGACACACCCCCCAAACACCTGGGATTAAAGAGTGTGTTGGCACCTGAAATTAATGAAGAGGGGGGAAAAAGAAAGAAAGAATGGAGGGAGTTGTTTATTAAAAAATGCTCGGTTTCAGAAAGCTTAAAAAATGAAAGAAGAAAATATTGTTTAAGTTTCTGGTTTATGTAATCTTATGAGAAACATATAGATTCTCATTTATAAGTGAGAAATGGGGAATTCAAAAGAGTTTGGGAGGTGGGAATCAGGAGTGGTACTGCTTTCAAGCAAAAGAAAGAAGAGGAAGATTGGAGATCTTAATAAGGCTTTGCTTGTTATGTAGCTCCCAATAGCACATTCCTTTATCAGAGATGTTGCTGTTTCTTTCAACTTAGACTGATTTTTAAAAAGGTAAAATTCCCCATAGGAAATAGAAAACACTGTGAGAAATGAAAATAGAAAGAGAAGGAGCACTTCAGACATATTGCTTCAGCTATAAATTTGTGTTTTTGATATTTATACTATTGCACAGTTCACGATTAGCCTTGAAATTGGCACTTGAGGGATCTCTCAAGCAATTATTCTCTGAATATTGCCAAAGACAAAGTGAGAAAGTATTCAGGAAAAATCCATCTTGCTACCCTTTAGCTTAGAGTTGCTCATGCCCTCAAAAATAGCAGCAAGTTATTGACAGAAGGGGGAGGATTATGTATATTTCCCATACAGCAAAAAAGAGGTAAAATTTTTTTATACCCTAATTTGGGCATAAGGTTTTCATTAGGGAATGATTTACACAAGTTCTAGATGCTCTTGAAAAGCTTTTATTTTAAAGTAGATACCACAGCAGGATTAGTAAATTGCATCTTCTTGTCAGTTTTGTTTAACTTGTTCAGGGAAACTGGGGCTTTTCCTCAGTGTCCCAACAAAGAGCTCCTGTATTTGTCTATTTTCTACTGACATGAATGGAAGATCATAAACTCTCAGAATGGTTTTGAGTTGGGCGGGACATTAAAGATCATCTAATTCCAACCCCTGGACAGGTGCCGTGGGCAGGGACACCTTTCATTAGACCAGTTTACTCAGAGCTCCATCCAGCCTGGCCTTGAACACTTCCAGGGCTGGGGAATCCACAATTTCTCTGGGTAACCTGTTTCAGTCCCTCACTCATTTGCTCCTAATATCTTATCTAAACCTACCCTCTTTTAGTTTAAAGACATTCCCCCCTTGTCCTGTCACTACATGGTCTTGTAAAAAAGTCACTCTGCAGCTTTCTTGTAGGCTCCTTCAGGTTCTGGAAGGCTGCAACTAGGTCACCTCGAAGTCTCCTCTTTTCCAGGCTTTATCCTCTCAGCCTTTCCTCATCCAAGAGATGCTCCATCCCTCTAATCATCTTAGTCCTCCTCTGGACTTGCTCCAACATGTCGATGTCCGTCTTGTGCTGAGGATCTCAGAGCTGGATGCAGCACTCCAGGTGGGGTCTCATCAGAGAACAAAAGAGGGTCAGAATCATCTCACTTCAGCATTCTGGCCATGCTAGTTTTGATGCAGCCCAGAAAAGATGAAAGGTGAAAGGAAATTGCTCCTGTTGAAGATACAGCAGGACAGACAGCTTCAGGGATGGGTTAGGGCATGCAACAAGGAAAAAAAAAAAAAGAAAAAAAAAAAAAAGGAAGAAAAACAAATGTTGTAGAATAGTTGATCAATGCTGGCAGAAGAACTTAATTTCATGTTTATTTAGCCAAACAATTGTTCTACTTCTTCTCGCAAAAGTGACACTTCTGATGTACTTAACCAGAATCACACAGACAGGTATGTGCCCCTGAGAGCTTGATGGATGACAGTGGACAAGTTTGGTGAGGACCTTGTTTCAGATGTGAATTTCAATGAGCAGTTAAGACCCCAGGGAAGTAAGAGAAGAAGTTAGTGGGAAGTCACCTCTGACATGCAGTACCTAAATTAGTGAAGCTTTGTGTGTACTTCTTCTCTATATTTTTTGATGGATTTTTTGAAGGTTAATGGTACTCTCACATGAAGAGCAGGAATATGCAATCTCACGAGATGACTAAACCAGTGCCACTGCTGTTATTGCAGCCCGGGAGAAAAATGTTTCACTAAGTCTGCACACTCTTTAGCTACATCCAAAGGCTTCCTCCATACAAACATTCTGTATATTTTTAATCTAATATTACCTAGTCTAATAACAATTTTTTATCTAAATTCAATTATGGCATTGATCCATGTTAGTGGATAGTGGATAGATAATAGGCTAGTGCAATGAAGCTTATTTTCACTGCAGGTTGTATAATGTTTTTGTAACTCGACATAACAGATTTATTGTACTTCTGCATGGGTTTTAGTATTTGTTGTTAATATTATAAATAAGTTTTAGTTTCATTAGAGCAACAATAATTTTAAAACACTTATTTGCGTATTTAGGTAGCTGGCAGTGTAGGTTGAGAGGTACCTATTATGTCATACAATGATACGGTCTTTTGTGTTTCATTACAATACTCTCTACAAATTTTGACTCATCTACTTCCTACCAAAGGAAACTTGTTTTCAAAATTTTGTTCCAACATAATTATAGAGGGAATAGGCATAGAATAGAAATTATGTAAGTTTCAGAAAGAGCTGCTTGTTTCACAGAGTATTTGATATGCTTCGCCAAACATTCTAAAAATAGCAAAAGACAAGAAGGTGAGAAAAGCAGAATATTCTGTATTTCCCTAATCATATTTCTAGTCTAGTGTAGAATATGCTTTCTCAGAGTCAGTGTCTATGTGACAGCTAGGGATGGGATTGATATTAATACTGAAACTTAATCAATTGTGATTGTCTCATCTTGACAAGCAAAGATCATGATCATGAAATAAAGTTACTGTGTTTTGCTTCTGAGGCTTAGATCATGTATCAAGTTGCAATAAATATGTATTACTTGAATGAATCAATGAAAAATACCTACCAAGAATAACTAAAAAACAAGTATCTTTTTCCTCTACTTTTCCTTACCTTTTCCCTTTGTTGGAAGGAGACTGGGATACATGAGAGAAGGTACTACTAGTAATTTAAGTTTTAAATACAATATCAATTTATTTAAGTGGTTGAACAGCTAATTTCCTTTTCTTGGGGAACCTCTGTTTGTAGGCAATTAGCTCTTTTCAAATTGGATCCCAGCCTGGCACACTGGCATAGCCTCTGTAAAACCTGTCTGATTTTATTTTTTAACCTGCTTCTTTCTTTAAGTATTTAGATAGACACAAAATTTTATTTTTTTTCTTTGGGGGGAGGAGGGAAATAGTATTTTTAATGAGCTTTCTGTTATGTATCCAAAACTTTTTTTGGCAGGAAGTAGAAGAAAAGATTTGGATGCTGCAGAGGAACTTTAGTCGGACAGTAAAGTCTCAGACCACACTACAGAAGCCTCTGAAGCTGCTTCTCTTTTTTCAACTATGCTGAAATGCACATGGGAACCTCCAAACCTTTGGTACAAATGTCCATAGTAAACACAAAATCGCTGCTTACAGGCCAAAATTGCCATTTGACATCATGGTGTTGATATTTCAGGAGCAGAATATTCTGTTGCAATAAGTCCAAGAGCAGAAGTCCAACCACAGAAGTCCAAGAGAGACTCCAAGGGTCTTGGGGTGACTGGTCAAGGGACTAGAAGTACAAGTAGTCCTTCCAATTGCAGGGAATAATGAAGGAAGAAAGAGCTATCAGATCGATACTTGATCAATTGTATCAGCAATAGTGTGCCCAGCAGGACCAGTGATCATCTCTCTGTACCTAACACTGGTGAAGCTACACCTCAAATCCTGTGTTCAGTTTTGGGCCCCTCGTGACCATAAAGATGTTGAAGTGCTGGAGTGTGTTCAGATAAGGTCAATGGAACTGGTGAAGCGTATAGAGAGCAAGTCTTACGAGCAGCAGCTGAGGGAGCAGGGATTGTTCAGCCTGGAGAAAAGGAGGCTCAAGGGAGACCTTATTGCCCTTTAAAACTGCCTGAAAGGAGGTCATAAAGAGAAGGTGGTCAGTCTCTTCTCCCACGTAACAAAAACTTTGACAACAGAAAGTGGCCTCAAGTTATGCCAGGGCAGGTTTAGACTTGAAATTGCAGAAATTTTTTCATACAAAGAGTTGTAAAGCGTTGGAAGAGGCTGCCCATGGAAGTGGTGCAATCACTATTCCTGGAAGTATTTAAAAGACATGTAGATGCAGCACTCAGGGATATAGTTTAGTGGCGAACAGAATGGGGCTTGGTTAATGGTTGAGCCTGATGATATTACATGTCTTTTCCAACCTAAGTAATTCTTGATTCTATGATTCTGTGAGGTTTCCTTAGCAGCATACATTGTCATAAAATTTGAAAAACTCTTCTGTCTGCCTTTAATTTATTATGTTTGTTCTTATCACATTGCTGTGAAGGAGGCACATATGAACTTTGGGTGCTCCTGAAAATTTACTCAAAATAAGCCACAGTTGCACTTCCCTAGTAGAGATGTGTTTGTACAAGTGTTACATGATAAATTCAATAGTCAAAGTTTTATTTGAAAACTTTTTCAAATGTGATTTTTTTGTTCCTCTGAATGATAAGTAAGGGTGTGTAGCAGTGAGACCATACGTTTATTTACAGCAATATTGGCTTACAATTTTGAGTGAAACTGCCTGCTCAAGAGAGAACTGCTTTTCCTTTTTATCTTGGCTTAGGACAAGGCATCTGTTACATCCTTTGAAAATTCAAACAGTGAAAGATTTGTATGATAAGAGGCAAAATTTGGAGGGTAGTTAAGAAAGAAATATAGAACTTACAATAAAAATGTCAACTATCAATATTCTTTTTACTTACAGTGAGTATGGCTTCCAGAAGGTGCTTTGTAAGAGAAAGGATGATACCTTACCTAAATATTAAGCACCAAAGTAGACTTTGCTCTCAAGCACAGGTCCTGTGCTTTGCTTTGCCCTGCAAGGGAGTTTGGTGAGATACTGAGACTCCACTAAATCATTGCCTTGAATGGTTGTTTAGCTGTAAAGCTGTTTCCATTGTGTGCATGATTATCTCACGACACAATCATAGCTGCCATTTTCAAAATATTTTAGTGTTTCAACCTTGAGAAAATACAATTCCTTCATTTTTACCTGCTTTGCCTTGTTTGCACAGTAGCTAATTTCGCGATCTTAACTGTGTATAACACTTGTAACTTCATTATCAACTGTGACTCTTCCTCCTCTTATTTTTATACCCAAGTAGGGTGTCATATTGACACAGTTTCTCTAAGCTTTCAATAATCATCTTGATGGAATCAAGTGATTGAAAAAATGCACCACCTCCTTCACAACATTGCGTATGATTAATCAATGTAAAAATCCTTTACAGTATTTTAATTGATTTATGCTAGAATTACTCATCATTATAGATACACAAAATATGGTTGTTCTTAATGCATCAAAATGCAAATTAAATTTACTGATGGTATTTTACACAACATAACTACCTCCTGAGATAGAACAGTAAACTGTTAGAATAAATAGACTATCTCCCCACAAACACTGAGAAGTTATTGCAGGTTTTTAATGGAAGGTCTTAATATGGTTTTAATTAAGTGTTTCATTTCAAAGGAAGACTTCCTTTTTTATCTTTTCTTTGTTATTTCATCCTGTTGCCAATATTTCACTAGGTGTATAGGATCTTTGCTGTTTGGGCTTTGGTTGGTTGGTTGGTTGGCTGGTTATTTTTTTTCTCCAGGATTAACTGAATCCTTGGTGTTCAATTGCACTTATTATTATATGGTTGATAAGTATAATTATATTAGAGCTATGAAACAAACCGTTACAAATGTTTGGCATCGACATCCTAGTATAGACAAGCATTATTACACCTGCCATCAGTTAGAAATAGACTTGAGTAATTCAAATAGGAAATTTCAAGAAATTGCTAAACATCCTTCTGTAACCGCTTCCCAATTGTGAATCAGAAGTATTGTTACCAGTGTTATCTTTACGGATTTTACTCCTAATGGACAAGAGTCTAAGAGGAATCTCTTTGCCCTCTGTAATAATTTCATTGGTTTTTTGCTTATTCATACTCCTGCAACGCTGGGATCACTGCAGATATCTCTCATTGAAATAAAAGCAGTAAAAGTCATCTGCATTGAGTTTTGGTCTATATAAAAGTGAGACCAAAAGCAACATAACATATGCACTGCTAGACAAGTTGCAATATGCTACGTTTCCCTTCCATATTTTGCTTCCTTTAGGTAAATTATAATGTTGTTATTTTCCCACTCTCAAGTGGGATTAAATGTGGGGGGCTTTTTATTATTTTATTTTTGCAGTTTGATAGCTTTAAGTCCCATATCACCACCTGTTCTACTTTTATTCACATAGATAGGAGGGTTCAGTGGGAGAGAAAAGGTATAGACTTCAGCATAGGGCAGGAAGACCTGCCTTCCCCTGCAGTGTCATTTTCTGAAGCCACTCCAAGAGTCCATTCCATATAAACGTGGGGCTCACACACTGAATAGGTTTTTTAGCTCCCACCCCTGCCGAGTGAGGCACTGCCAGTGTGCCATTACAATGTCAGGGCACTTATTGTCGTTCATTAATGTCTGTCAAAATGAGGATATTTATCACATCAGATTCATAATGGGAAATAGCCGTAATTTAAATATTATAAATGGTAAAACTTAACCCTTCGGTAATGCAAGGGGGGGAGAAAAGGATGTAGAAGAAGGAAAAGAAGTAGTTAAATGCTAGTCCCTAGACCAAATTCATAGGCTGGGTATCCTTCTAATTCTTTATTCATCTGTAGAGCTACTCAGCCAAGTCTAAGTGAAAAATGTGCATGTATGAGAAGGCACTAGATAAAAGAAAGTAAGAATTACCTATGATTGCTGCTTTCAGATATGGCTATAAAGTCTGCTATTTTAAATTTCTTCAAATATCTATGTCATGATTGTAGAAAGATCTAATGGAGTCTGAATTCCCTATTTTCGTATTCTATTTCTGATGCTATCCCTCAGGAAGAAGGACCTTTCCTTTACACTGGTATCCTAAGACAAAAATTTCTGTCTGCAAATGAGTACCTTTACAATATTAGCAATGTAATTTTGCCAAATATAACTACATCATGCTGTGAAGTGTTCTGAAAGAAATACAACTTTTACTCTGGATGTTACTTTAAAAGGAGACCCATAAGTGTAAAGGAATGGAGCCTATAGAAAAGAGCTTCTTCATGTCTTCTAACCTTATGTGCATAAAATCCCTGAACACGTGGACAACTCTTGTTAGAGTCCAGAAGAAACAAAATGTCATACAGTCATACTAAATTCATTGAGCTGGAATGAACAAGTGCAAGGTAGTAACAGTGTTAGTACATTTCTGCTGCTGTATGAAGCAGCTGAACAAAGGTAAGAAAAACCAGAAACTCTGGGAAACTCAGTTTACGTAATCCTATGGACACAACTACTGGAAAAGAACAACAAGAATATTTGAAGGGACAAAGGAAAAAAAAGAAAACTTTTTTTTTCCTTTTTCTGCTGCTCTAAAGTACTGCAATAAGAAAATTTAAATCTTAGCTACTCTTTTTAGAAAACATTAAAGTCAGCATTGCTGACATTCTGCACAATACAGACTAGGATGTACATGGACTGAAGATGCAGGGGAGATTTAAGATCCTTATTTATAGCATAACCACTGAATATAAAATAAGTCAAAACCATCTAGAAGTACAAGGTAGAAAAGCAAAACCAAAAAATTTATTTTCTACAATATGGCTGGTGATGAGAGCACAGATGGAAGCAGTCTAAGTATCGCCCTCCTGATCCAAGAACCTCAGTTTGGACTTGCCTCTTATTTCCAGTTGAAAGGCCCAGGTATGAAGTAAAAATATGATCCCTGAAGCTGAAGAATCACTAAGTAGGGTGTGATCCTTCCTTATACCCTTCTATACAATTTCTGAAACACTTATGTTTTTACAGAGCCAGTACAATGAGTCACTGGAGGCCCCGGATGGTACCTTCACCTTCTGCATCTGTGTGAGGACAAAATATTTAATGTATATGTTAATTCTATGTTATTTGAATTATTGTAATTGTATGCTTAAAATAAGGTATGCAGATCATGTTTATATCTTGTCCAATTCAAGAATATCATTAGAATTGTGCATCTGACACCTGGATAAAAGTACAACAGTACCAGGCATTTTGCTTTTAAACCTTGAATTGTGGAATAGCAGTTGTTTACCTTTGCTTCAGCTGAAAGTTGAGATTTCAGCTGAAATCTCAGGAAATCAGCAGGAAATTCTGTTTACTATTCTCTTTATTCACTCTGGGTTTTTTGCATCAACTGAGATTTAATAGTTCTACAATGGTGGCACCTGTGTTAATTTTCTCTTTTTCTGACCTTGGCTATAAAATAAGGATAAAATAGGTTAAATGGAAAGAGGAAACTAAAAGGAGGAACAAGTCTGAACAATACTTGGTATTGGGAGTTAAAGGAGTGTGTCTGTATTTGCATGAGAGAGGGGGGTGGGTGAAAAGGGTCAGAAGAGAGAAGGAAAATCCTACACTCAAGTGTTCCTCATCAGTGTGTTCTCAGTGCTGCCTTGATAAAGGCCTTTAGTCACTCAACCTATTCCTCAAGGATATGAAGAAATAAACAAATTCCTTTCACAATGTCAGCAATATTTTTTTTCTGTTTAAGCATCATTTGGAGAGACAGGCAGAGTGACTGCTCTTATCTTACTTTCTTTTGTGCTTCATCTGACAGTTATAGTCTCTTTAACCATGTCTGCAAGCAAAACATATCATTTTACATTTCCGGAGGGTCTCGTGTCATTGTAATGATGCATGGCATCCTGTTAAAGCCTTCACATTAAACATGTAACTGAAGGCAATCTGACTTGTATTCCTGGGGTGACTACAAAGATTGAAATACTGAAGATTACTGAAAGCAATGAATCTAAATGACTACGAGCTGGCTTGAGTAGAGGAGACGTATGAATAAAAGTGTGCCAGATCTTCTACTTTGTATGCTCTGTAGCCATTCACACTATTTCAAAATGAGGCACAGTCATTTCTATTCAGATACAACATTTAGACAATCTGGCCTATCAAACTCAGTGTGTTCAAAAGCAGACACTCATCATTTGCCCAAATTGAGACATTATTATCCAGTCACATGCTAGCAGGGTCAGCTAACTCTAGATCTACTTGATGTACATGTCTTAGAGTTCCTACAGAATGAAGAAAATAAAATATATTACTGAATGAACCATTTGACTACATTTGACTTATTATATATCTGGTTTAGGATGGAATTAATTGGGTTTCAGACATACTTCTTTCTGGCCTCTGATTATTAAAAGATTTTTGCACCAACACTCTCATCAATAATTGACCACATTTGTTGTCACATTGACAGAATTAGCCAATATTCTTGTTGAAAACAAGTGACTAATCAAATGTCAGCACAAGGCTTACCAGATTCTTCTTAAAAGTTCTACATCCCAAAATGCCTCATGCAAATTAGTTAGTGAGTACTTTTAAACAAAAAGCACTTTTACATAAGCTGGATTGACTCATATATTAAAGCAGAGTTGCAAGAGAACCCTAACATTTACCAGAAAAAGAGTATGTAAATTCAGCTATATTTAGAAATGAGGAATTTCTGAAGAAAAAATTTTACTCCCTGAATAGTGCTCATTAATATTGCCTTTTTTTTTAATTAAGCATTCAGGTTAAATAGGAGTTTATATTTCACTGTTTGACAAAGAAGAAGTATTAAGGACACAAAAGAGCCTCAGACACCAGGGATTTAGCAACCTGAAGAATTGTGCACAGTTTAGTGTGATTCTCAGTTTTCTTTGACAAAGTAAAGCCTTTAGTTCTGCGTATAATTGTAATTATAGGAGTTTGCTTCATGTTTCTTAGGAGTACTAGGTCTGAAAATGGTGGGGGAAAAAAATCTTTCCTTTTTTATTTCCTTGTTGGTTTAGAAATGGCAAGGAAATTGTCAGTTTCTTTATGCTGGTTTGCACCTGAATCATAGAACTGTAGAATCTTTTAGATTGGAAAAGACCTCATTGATGTGTTTAACCATAAGCCCAGCACTGTCAGGTCCACTAAACCATGTCCCTAAGTTCCACATCTACATGCAGCATAGCCAGTAACATTCATTAGTCTAAGGAAGCACAGTTTTGCAGGTCCACTGATTAATATCCTTAAGGACCTAGACCTTGTTTTGCAAGAGATTTAAAAAAATCTCATGACTTGTCCATTTTCCTGAAGCTCAGCCACCTTGGGCAGTGCCTGTTGGTGTGTAAGCAGTCAGCACTGCTTCCAAAGGAAAAATTAAGTTCATTGCTTGCCGTGTCAGCTTCCCAGCAGTTGTGACTCAGTAGCAGGTTATCAGCATACTGCTTCCTCCTCATCCATGAGCAGAAAAGAGGAACAATTTTCTACTGGCATTTCAAACTCAGACATTTAGTGCAGCTTAGCAAGTCAGTATTTCTCTCTGGCAACTGTCTTCCAAGCTTCAGCATTTAGATTTTTGATAAAAATTGGTTTGTTCTCTCTGTTCAAAACTTCTCAAAAGCCATAATATATAAAAGCTCAAAAGCTAGGTCCAGGATAATAATTTGCTGTAATAAGTGAGTACTGGACCAACATTAGAAAAGTTTCTCTTATGTCCTGAATCTTTTCTGAAAACAAAGTGAAGGGTGTATTTGGGAATACTCTAAGCTCTTAAATCCCTTAGGGCAAGAGGAACAGAGTGTAGGGTATGGCAGTCATAGACTTGTGCCACATAACTGTGCACACAAAGATTGGTCTTAGGTTGACAGAAGACAGATCTGTCTTAAATGTGTTCTGATGTGCCCCAGGTGTTCAATGCCACAGCAAGTTCTCTCTCCCAGTTCACATCTGTCTTCCCAGGTGGCCACCACCATTCCTGAAGATCATCTTTAACAAGAGAATAGATGAAAGCTGGGGTCTGATTTTGTAGGCAGCTTGTTGTCTGTAGGTTATGAAATACAGTTCTTTACTCCAGGAAGTACAGGCTCCTACTCTAGCCAGGAAACTCTAAGTATGAATATATGTGTGGTTATTCAGGGGTTCATAACATTTGTGGAAGATGTAATGATCAGGAACATCAGTGACAAGAGACAGAAAAGTTAATAAATCACAAGTGATCTTTGTTTTTCTTTTTCCATCCACTGTATTTAGCCTTTGCAGATATACCCAGGTTACCTTTTACTCATAGAAGTAAGCAGTTTGTACCACCATGATATTTCTGCAGGCTTAACTGAATAGGAAATTATAGGGAGATGAGTAATTTTGTTGAGTACAATTTATCTGACTAAGCCACACATCAAGGACAAAATCACAGCAATGTTTCACCAGAAATGGTTTCCCAGGAAAGAAATAAATGTTCCTTCTTAATCTAGAAGGAGAGGGAGGTGTTTGGGGAGGTAGCATTTTGACTATGATGCGTAAATGCCTCCAGGGTATCAGCTGCCCTGCCTCACCCTGTTTATGGTCTGTGTACTCATGCCCACCCAAGTACTACTTTATATCTTTATGTGGGTAAAGACTGAAGTTTGAGAAATCACACAGTGGGTATATGTAAATAGAATACAAATGTAATCTTGATGAATAGAGCACATTGGCTGTCATGCTCCTGAAACGCAGGGTACACATTATTGCTGCTGCAGAGTAAAATGAAATACAATTTTATTTTCTAAGGAAGATGAAG
The DNA here is from genome assembly GCA_013397135.1 of Pachyramphus minor. Taxonomy (NCBI): domain Eukaryota; kingdom Metazoa; phylum Chordata; class Aves; order Passeriformes; family Tyrannidae; genus Pachyramphus; species Pachyramphus minor. Next base: position 199,342 of record VYXB01008627.1, on the reverse strand, counting down.
TGAACATCAGAGCAAGTTAAACAGTGCATGCTGTGAGTCTCTACAGAGGAAAAATAGTGTCAAAAACCTTAGCCAGAGGTTAATTGATAATCGGTTTTATTATTCGTTTGTTATTAATGATTACTAATGAGAAACATTAGAATAATCAATGTTCCAGCCCAGTTCTTTGCCAGATGTCATGTTAATTGCAACTGAAGATAGCAGTAGCTTAGCAAAATACAGAAACAATTAGCATGATTGACTCAAAGCCACCTCATGCCTCTCTGGAGCATTGTTCTAGCAGCACTACAGAGCAGTATAAAAATTCTCTGAGTTTGCAGAGTGGGAAAAGAGCATTCCTAATAGCCTTGGATATAACCCTGGTTTGTCTCATAAAAGGTAAAAATTACAGTAACTCTGACACAAGCAAATACATTTTCTCAGAGAGATTACAATCACAGGCTAATAAGTAAGGAGCTACAAAATAACCCACAGTAAACAAAATGCTAACACCAGTAGTGTTAATGGCCAATTGAAATTAAAATCTGCTCTTTCCCCAGGGGAAACTTCACTGAGTTTTAATATTCACAATGAAATTTCACTTTTAAATTATGCTTTATGACCTGAAACAACAATAAACCACTTAAGTGCCATGCTGTTATTCACAATATGCAAAGTAGATTCTTAAACTACAGGTATTGTAAAATGCTGAGGAGTCAAATTTTATTCTATACAGAGATAAGATTTCATTCTGTAGTTGAAACAGGAGCTTCCATCTTCTGTATCCAGAGGAGGATATGTACACCAAATACAACATCTTTCTGTCACATAACACAGTTGTCTCTATCTCTCCACACCCAATCCTCAGCTGCAAGCAGAAAACTAGAACTTCTGCCTCCACATAAGGGAATCCAGGTGGCTCCTTTCTAAGCCTAGACTTGCTCTTATCATTCAGTGGCTCAAGGAAGTAGGCTTTAGGAGCAGAGAGTCCAGAGCAGTCCTGCCATCACCCATCAAAGAAAGAACTGGAAACAGCACCTGTAGCACCAGTCCATGCACATCTGAGTGAGGTTCCTGAAAGTTAAGCAAACACTGAGCCTACCTGAAGAATGTGGCTGAGCTCCCTATCAGTTTTTTAATCAGCCGTGATCAATGGGGTAACGTAAAAACTGGTGTCAACAGATCATAAACTCAGATAACTGAGATGTATATAACACAAAACTAATTTTTAATTGACTCTGACACTGCAAACAGGATTAATTTTTTGATTCTTATTGGAAAAGTTGGTTAAAAGCACACCCTCCTTGATGATGAGTGTGTGAAATCCTGTACATGAACCCCACTTCCTAATTGTGGAATTCTGTCTGACAATTAAAAATTAGCAGTGATCCTGCCTGCTTTATTTGATTAGCATGTGGCAGGGGTAAGAAGTTTCCTTACTGAAGGTTGCCTTGGGCATGAGGGGTCCAGGCTGGACCCATGGCACGTTCTTACAGGACTAAAGGAGTAAGGTAACATGACCTGCACTGAGGCTGAAAAGAATGAAGGATATCAATCAAAGGGAAGATTCTACTACAAACTTGCATTTTTGTGATGTCCTGGGTACCTGCTGACCTAAGGAAAAGTTTTTTCCTTAAGATTTAAGTTATAAGAACTTATTTAGCTAGCCAGAGCTAAGGCTTCTTGGTGCCTTATCCAGTTATTAACCACTGCTCTGTTACTTTCAGCAGAGGAACACAGGAAATGTCACAGTAGTCTAGAAAAAAAGATTCTGACAGGTCTTTCTCCATGAGTTTTGTAGTTGTGACATATAGTCAAAAGTCTTGGACTTTAGTACAAACTGCCCTGAAATTCATGTAGCTGAGCTGGTAAAGACAGTAGGGAGCAGGAGTTTACAAGAGTTTCATTGTAAGTACAAAAAGCAGTATTTTAGTTGTTTCTTTTTTCATATATACATATGTATGTATATATATGCGGTTAGTTATGCTGGAACTGACATCTGCAATATCTAGGGATTGCTTTTTATACCCAGTCAGGATATCTACAATCTGAGATACACACATTCTTTGATTTTAAAATAACAAAATAAAATTGGTGAGTGGAGTCTTGAAATAATGGAGAAGCTGTTCTGCAAGCACTAAGAGAACTCCCTTCAGGCATTTCACTCTGCTCAAGAGAATAGAGAAGCACTCATCTAAGAAATAAAATAAAACAAAACAAAACAAGTTTACTTTTTGACTCTTTGTTTGGCTTTTCTTCCATGATACATCTTCTGGAATCTTCTGTACAAGTTCACTTTATACAAAGAGTTTCTCTTTTGTCCCTTGCTCATGTTTCTTGTTGATGTTTTTTGCTTTTTTTTTAAACTGGAAATTTATGTAAATCTGTTCAGTCCCTCCTTTGCACCATACTAGATTTCACCTGAGGATCTGCACACTCAGCAAGAACACTGATTATCACTTTGATGGATTTTGGTTGGTCACATAATTATCAAAGTTTCATTTCTTTAGGGAAAAATTTGAAATAATTTAACAATGTTTCAATTGTTGCATATAGATTACAGCATTAAAAATTTACCAAACATTTCCTTCCTTTTGATAGACAGCAGCAAAAATCCCAGAAATCAACAAGTAGCAGCTATTAGTTCAAAAGGGGAAAAGAGAATAAGGAAACTCTCATGTGAAGATGTCTGCAAATTAGAGCTCAACCATACCACTAAGTGAATTTCCTTCCTTGAAAGACTAATATCTCTTGGATATATAGACTATATGTTTATCTACTCTAGTTTCAAAAGACCTCCAAAAATAAAGCAATTCACCATGTCAGTGTTTTACTTCTAATGTTTCTATTCCCTAAGAATTTGTTTTTTCCTGTTAACTGACTTAAATTTCCTTTGATGATCATGGAGCAGATTTTTATCAATCATTTTTATTGTACATGGGAAACCAGCTGATAACGGTTCTCTTCAGGAAAAAAAAATTAATAGTAAAAAACTTCAAAAGTTCCCTTTGATGGAGACCTCACACCTTTAAAATCCCACATTGAGACAGTTATGCTGCTCGGTTTTCACTTTTTACATGAAGTGATAAGCTTTACTCAAAACTGTCTTAATGTATTCGGTAAATCTTCCAGCACTTTTTCTTCCCTTTCATCAGTAACAAGTTCCTCAAACATTCTCACATGCATCATCTATCCACAATATCCCTTTTCTCTTATGCATCATTCTAAGTCCCACTTATTTACTACCTCCTTATGCATATGGTTCTGTAGATGTCATATTCAGACTCTTTCCAGCTTGCATATTATATTATTTTCCAGTAATTTTCCCAGAACCTCAACAGGATGCTTTTATTTAGATTCAGGCTATGTCCCTACTGTTCCTGGAAGTACAAATCATGGACTAGATGAAGTGTATCCTATTTTCTGAGTCAGCTGTATGCATCCCATCACTGGGTACAGAAGGCCTGAAGCTTAGCACTGCATGGCTAAATTACCATCATTGCAGCCTGAGTTCAACCTGCTTAGAGACCTGCTTCTCCCTCTGGCATTCTGTGTCAGGGCCTTTCTGCAAAAGACCCCCGTCAGATGCCTACGTGCATCTGTGCACATTTTAAATACACCAAGAAAGAGTTTATTGAACTTGGTTCTCAGTTACCTTCTACATCAGAGAGCATTTGGCACTGCTTCCACGTTTAATATCTTTCCATGTGTATTCTCCACCAGCACAAAGCAGAGAATGAGTTTCACAGCTGGGAGATTCATGCAGAATCCAATTACCCATCTTTGTTGTTGACTTCACTGAGACATCTTAGTGCTCTGCATTTTTGAGATCTGTCTAAAAACATATTGATATGTTAACAGTTACAACTGAAACACTTGCAGTCACCATAAGAAAATTAGATCAAGTAAAATGCATTATCTATTTTATAATAAATTTTCCTATTTTAACAGAATGAATTATAGCAATAGTATTTGTTACACCTTTGAGTCATGGGGAATGATCAATATCAACTTTTAAGCCTTTTGTAAGTACTGAAACATGAAAATGATAGCTAAGAGTAGTGTTTTATTCATTTTAAGAGCATTTTTATTGCCAATTTAGTGTAAAAAGATGTCAGAGTAAATTCTTTTATGGCTGGTTTTAAGTTTGTGTCCTGTCTGTGTGTTTCAAATGCACAGACTACAATAAATTACCATAGTTAGCTTTTGGTTTTACTTTAGTACTTTGAGGGTTAGTTCAGTTTCAGGGCATAAATCAGAAATTACAGGTATTCATATGCCAATTTGGGAAGTCACCAAAACCATTCAAATTAGATTTGTCAAACCTTTTTAATGTAGGAGTACCTATTCTAAATGAAAATTAATATAGTCCCTGAAATAGCCTGGTTTGGAAAGGTTTTTTGACAACTTTTGCATTATGAATATGTTGGATTTCACCATCAGTGTACCTCTCAGTCTGTTAATGACTCATTAGTGTTTAAGTAAAAAATCTATGTCACTTTAAAGCAAAGGAAGAGGTCATGATTTGGCCCACATCATCTCTTTAATTTTCCATGTGATTTTGCCATAAGCAAAACAAAATAAGTGAAAGTAGAGGTTACTGGCAATTTTAGAAATAACTACAGATGATGAGAGCTAATTGATTTGTGATTTTGTACCAAACTGTTGGCCATAATAACACTTGTTCTGTTAAATCTGCTATGCATTTACACTACATTAGATCTTGGAGACTTCAGTGAAGATGCAACTTCCATGACATCAAGCACAGTACATTTGGATGAGTAGCACAGTGCATCCACAAGACAGGAATTGCACTCGTGGTTTTACTAACAAGTAAAGCTCTAACAAGTGAAGCCTGAATTCAGGCTTTCTAACAGTACATTCCTCAGGTGTAAACACAAAATTCTTTATTTTTCCTCGTATCTCTTCATGTAAGAAACACTGTGGCATAGAATTAATTTCTGATACATGACCTAATATGAGTTAACTTTGTTATTCTGGGATCCTTCCATATGGTTGAGATGGATTTAGTTTCAAGCAGAGCAAGAAGCTCACACCACATACATTTTAAATCATAATAAATGTGGAGCAATAATGTACTGAAATGTCAGGGCACAGCAGGAAGAGGGTCAGTCTGTGTTGAACCTTATTGGCTCTGCCAGGTTCTGCTACAGAACAATACTCTCCAACTGTAAGGGCTTTTTTCAGTTTCAATGCAAATAAGATGACACAATGACAGAGAAGCGAAACAGCTGTCTTTCTTTCCTCCTGGGTCTAATTATAACAGCAGGTGAAACATTATAGGGGGCTCAGGTTTAATTTTGTAAGTGAAAACTACCTACCTACACAGCTGTTTTATTTATGAGACCTTGCTGGTTCAGAAAGAAATCCCAATATAAAAAACAAGGAAATTTGTGAGCAACAACAGAAAAAATAATTGTGTATACAGTGGGGGTTTTTGTGTGAATAGGAAACTGATACTTGGTTTAAATTGATTTTTCTCTAAGCAACATGCTGTTATTTACAACAATGGATGTATTTTTCTCAGATATTCAGTGCTGCATGATTTGTGCTGTGGCTCAATCACCGCATTAGGTTATGCAAGGCACCAGCTGAATTCTGAGATGAGTCAGCTCCCAAATATCACTCTAAAAAGCTATTGTCTCATAATGAATCAACAGGCTTTGAACTAATTAAATTCATCATTGTTTAGTTTAATATTTTAGAATGTAATAAAACATATTTTGGAAGTGAGACTTATCAGGTCCCATTCTAACAGCATTTAGCTTCTTTCAGGCACCAGTAAGGCATAACAGATAGTCTAATAAGATTTATAACCATACATGTTTGGTTTGCTTGGCAAGTAGTAGCTGGTAAGGTCTATTCTATATGCCAACCATTTGTAATTGTAACCTATAATTCAAATTTGTTTTTGCTCAACAGACTTAATGCTTCTTATCATTATTCACTCCTTTCCTGTTCTGCCAAAACTCTACAGGCTTTCAGACAGTTAAGAAAGTCTCATGAGTGTGGCCATGGTGTAAACTGGCACAGAGAGAAAGTCCATCCCCAAAAGATCTCTTGCTCTATATAGAGACATCCATAAGCACTCTGTTTATGACAGAGATAACACTTGAATGTCAAATGATGACAGAGACAAGGCTGGCCCAGCCAACACACTGGGGAATGACAGAGAGAGGCTGCATCTTTCTCATTCTGGTGGAGGTGCTTACACCAGACTGCATAACTTGTATGACACTTGTTTATTCTCTTGGGACAAACTATGTACAGAATGACAGCTTGAATGGTTAAGATGTTTTGTGCTGGGGAAAAGTACTATTAATTTTTAATGTGCAGTTTACAATGTATTTACTGTAGAGAAGAAAAGGTCAAAGAGTAGTACCTTATTCTGGGACCAAAGAGTGTGATAATTCTTAGCTGTGTGAAAAAAATCATTCCACCGTCCTGCACCGTGGTGATAGAAGGTGAAAAACTCTTGGCCAGAGTATTTGTACTGGAGCTTTGAGGACTCTTTTAGGTACCTTCAGATTTGTCCATGAGCGCTATACAAGCATGGATAGATTTTGATCTGAATTCAATGTTCTCTGTGCAGTCAGTTTTGATGTGTTCTTAGCCACGACCACTGAAAAGTTCTCCTCTCACAGCCTGTAATTGCAACAATCTCCTGCACATCTAAGCACTCATGACCTGGTAGGACATATCACTGCAGTCTGCTAAATGAGTCCTGAATACAGAAACAGTATGTATGTCTGCTGGCTGCGTGCTTATCAGCTCTCAAACCCAGGCCAGCTGACCAGGCTACCTACAGATAGAAAATACGACAAAGAAGTTGAAAATGTGAACGGATATTTGCAAGTCTCCACATCCAGTAGAAAGATAGACTTAGCCATTGGTGCTCCTTCCCTGGCAAAATGGTTATTGTGAGGCTGAGATTGTAAATCCCTAGTCCAGTATATAGGATGTTCTGAACTTACCTATGTACAGATATACCACCTTCTGGGAGCCCTGGGATGCTACAGATACATAGATGTTTACAAAATAGATCCATTTCATGGGTCTGGTCTCTTTTAATCTCTTAATGTCGATGTATGGGATCTGTTAGAAAATCTGAAGATAGTGAAACAGGAAGCTTTGACCCTACAGATGATACATAGACTGTAAAAAACCCAATAAAGGATGTTTTGTATTGAGTTTAGGAAGGCATCAGTGAAGTCCTGTATTAATCTTTCTACAGTGGTGAAAGCTGAAATAAGCAGAAAGAACTGTCAGCTCCAAATTTCATATATCCATTGCCCTATGGCAGACTAATGCTTTAATTTGCCCTACCCCTGGCATGGCTTATTGTTTGCAGAGAGATGAATGAAGCCCTGGCTACCTTCTGTCCTGGGTCTGAAGTCTGCAATATGCCATGCAGGTCTGAAGAGGATGAATTAGACCAGTTCACAGACACAGTCGTCCGTCCATCCATCCATCCACGTCTTGAGCATTTCAAGCTAGGGAGTGATGTAACCAAATGGTGTCACATGATGGTTAATGTTAGATTTTAAACTGATTTTGTCACAGACTTTATACTGAGCATGTTCAACTGCAAGTCACTTTTTCTATTTCTAGCCCATAATTGGGTAAGAGTTTGATGCTGCATGCAATCTGGTATCTAGTTTCTTATGTCTGCCTGCCTGCTTCCTTAAACAAATCCACCTTGTTCAAACTGTGATGGATTAAATATTGAATTGTGTCACAGGATATAGCGAGTGCGAGAAAAATTGTGCAGGGTACACAAAAGAAGCATGTTGAATGTATTCTCTGTCATGAATTTTGACTTAGGAATCAGAGACTATGAGACTATTTGCATAGCTAATTTTAATTCTATGATATAAGATAAATAATAATTTAGGAAGTCTAATTTTGCAGTCAACAGCTAAGGCTTTTACCTTCATGACTGGAATTAATGAACATCTCAATCTTTACTCTGCTGAACACATGAGTGGTTCCCTGATTCCTCTGGGTATTTTTTTTTTTTTTAAACTGTTTATTTTTAGAAAACCACAGCAGTACAGAAGCCAAACTCATTTGCTGCCACCGTCTTGGACTAGAGAGTGCAAAACTCTAGCATAGCTCGATATTTTAACATTCTGTGAGTTAACAAACAACTGAAGCACAGCTGTGGACATATGGAAATATTACCATTTATTTAAACTAATAAAGGCATAATTAAAAGTGTAATTATGTAAGCATCCTCCTGTATTGGGAAATGTGGATGTTTTCTGTTCTGGTCTGTGTTTGGCCCACCTACCTGTGAAAGTTTGTTCTGTTTCCTGCCAAGTAGTGGGAAAACAAGGCCTGATAAGCAAGCACTTCATCCTTGAAGACAGTACTTTGTATAAACTGAAATTAAGTGGTATCTTCCTATTGGCTGATGGCCCTCCAAGGGCACTTGAAGGAGAAAGTGAAGGGGAGGGAAATGAAGTGGGTCCCCAGACTCATTTAGGGAAGACCCCTCCAGGTGTATCACGCAGGTGCATGCAGGAATTCCAATGTGGGTGCAGAAGGGACATCACTGACATAACGGGGGGAGGGACAGAGGCCTCTGGCTGGGCCGGTGCTGGCCACACCTGCCCAGGTAGACGTAACCAGCTAAATTATATTAAAGGCAGACAGCACCTGTGGGAGTGCTCCTGGCAAACTTCACATGGAGGACAACGTTGCCTCAGCAGGGAAGCCTGTTACCCTGTGGGCCTGTGCTGACACTCCACGGATGCAGTTTCTGCCATGGGGAAATTCTGGTCGTTCTGGGGTCGGTAAGACAACCTCGTAAGTAGCCCCTGCGTGAGTGGGAGGTTTTACTGAGGGCTTATTTCCTTTCCTCTTTTATCTCTCTCAGTTTCTCTGTTTGTTGGCCACTTCCTAGTAATAAATATTGGGTTTTCTGAGCTTTCAGCAGTGTTTTGTTTTCCATTTCGGCATCCCTCCAAACCCTCCCTGGAACACTCCTAAGATCCCTGTTTTGTTTTTGTTTTTTTTTAAAGAATAACAAACAGCTGTAGCATGTGAAGAAGGTGCTAGGGATTTGTGTAATCAAGGATGTTTGGTTCATTCTCTCTCTGTGCAAAATTATTTTATTTTTCTGATAGATCTAAATTGGGTTTTTTTACTTTACAGGGAGTTTTGCAAGTACAACTCTGAGATATTTATAATGAATGTGATATTTCCTGTCAATATTAGGTTTTTATCAAAAGCAAACAAGCATATAAACAATAAGACATTATACTAAATGGCTAAACAGAACCATTTTTAATTAGAAATGCCATAATGATGCAAATCCAAGAAAAAAAAAAAGGATATTCTGTCCTGATTCCCAGAAAACCAGGGTTTCAAAAGAATGAGAGAGCTATATGTGAGAAAATTAAAAATTTAGTCCCTGTTTTGTTTTTGACTGAAGTGAAAAAAGTGAGTAATGGTCCATGAATGACACTTTTTTTGGTAGAAGATATAATTTGAGACTTTTAAAGCTTTTAAACTTTAAAAATTGTTGATGGCTATCACATTAATGGTATTAATTATAGATTTTAAGCTAGTTCCTTGCCCTAAAAAATTTAGGAATTAACTTTCCCAGAACAATTGTCCATTAGTCAAAATGTGGGTATCTCTATATCTATTTCTTCTATATTATATTATAATTTAAAAACCACCATACAGAGCTATGTCATAGAGTCTACATCATGAGCTGCTTTAAACAGACAAGCCAACACAGTCTTTGGAATTATAGATATATATCAAATAAAAATTTGCCATTATACCTGGAGTTTAGAATCAATCTCAATAATTTTGTATAATTTCTCTTTTTCTTATTTTTTTCCGAGGCAGTATGTTATTAATCTGTTTGGTTTGTACAGAATAGCAAAATGAATTCAACAACTTCATTTTATACCTAACAATTCTCCATGTTCTCTGGAGAGCTAAGGGAAATAATTTTGTAGATCTAGGAAGAGTGATTAGTTATGATATTACTTACATACTTTCTGTATGTAAGTAATCTCATACCTACCATTCTCTACTTCCAAAATCAAAATTACTAAAAATTATTTAAAAAAACAAACAAACAAATACACAAACAAAAAGACAAACAAATACACAAACAAAACAAACAAACAAAAAAGTCAAAAACAAAATACAAAAAGGAAAAATCCATGACTTTTTGTGACTAAGAATTCTGACCACAGGTGAAATTTCTGGAGGAAAAGAAACCTACAGGAGGTCTATGGTATACATGCCGAAGTTTGAAAAGCTGATGCTGTGATAAATAAAATTTGACACAAATTTTGTACAACCTTGCAAAGCCTTTTTCTTTCTCCAAATCAATTTATTTCACAGGCATTAGAAATGGGTACTTTTCCAAAGCTGATTTAATTTAAACCTTTCACTTTCCATTCTTTCTTTTTATATGTTCTGCTCTCTATCCTTACACTATCTGTGATTCTTTTCAGAACATTTGCCTCACTAGAGCTCTGTCACTGACGTCGTACTTGTTCCACAGGGTATGAGCCCTCCAGGGGCAGTCAGTCCTTCCTTTCTATATATTTTTGCAAAACTGTTCCATAAAATAGTGTACATATCAGCATAAGACAAAATTACTGTTATTTATGACCACTGCTTGTTCCTGATGCCATGAGCAATATACTGTTTCCCTTGCATCTGATACAAAGCAGTAAAATTTTAAAAACCTGAAATTTTAACCCAGATCTTCTAATAATAAAATTTTGCTTAAAAATTTCTCTAAGTGTACAGTAATTCCTTGAACACATAATTTAATGAATGCAAAAAGATAGCAATGATTCTGGTCAAAAGAGTTTCAGTCATTCTTAGATTTTGACCATATCAGGGTAGATTCAAGGACACAAAACCTACCGACTGATATCACACTTATATACATATTTTGCATTTTTTTTGTTCTAAACATTCCTTACCTCCCACATACACATATATGAATCCACATATATTCACATATTCAATATCAGAGTCATCTGCTGAAAGGTACATTTCTATTTCATGAGAAATTCTCCTGCCTTTAGTTTACTCTTTGCTTCCAATATCTGAGCCAACACTGAGATTCAACACCCTTTCCATTCTAAGATACACACCTGTGTTGTTTGGAAATGTTTTATTTAGAAAGACACATGCAGACCAAAAAAAATCCACAACTTCTTTTCAGCTAAACCTATGTCCGTAGAATAGAAACAAGGCAGTTTATCTTTAGTCCTGTATAAGCATAATTGCTACTGAGTTTTCCAACTTGTGTATCATTCCCATTCTACTTTATGCTTTCATTTTGAAAGGCACTACTTCAGGGAACCAGTACAATCTGCAGCACTAAAGTTTCTGGGATGCCAAAGGCACATTTCAAAGTGGTTCTTTTTATTTTCTTCATTTGACCCCACATTGATCAGAAAAGCAAAGGATTTTGTGGAATGAAGGAAAAGCTGCAAACCAGAATGAAAGCACTTTTAAAGAATAGGATTTTCTTTGCATTGTCCTATTTAATTAACTGCATTTCCACAGATAGAGGAGGAAAAATCCAATTTCAGCAGTCTTAATTTTGGCATCTGCATTATTGCAGTTCTTAGAAAGCTCTGTGAAGACTGAAACAACAAAACTACTGATAAAATCCATATGCTCATCCTCAAGCACACAGCATTTTAATCCTAGACCTGCTCCCTTCCAATCAGCCTTTGTTTATGAAAATATAAAAAAAAAAAAACAGAATTCAGAAGTTACAGGAAAAAAATGTTTATAGCAGACTTTATGTTTAAGCTTATGGTATGATTAACTTTTAGATATGTTTTTTCCTCAGGCCTTTGTCATGCCAGACTATCTAAGCATTCAGGTTTTGACAGGTGAAAGGATGCATATATAAAATAAATTAAAAAAAAAAAGACTTGAAGTAGACTTAGACTATTCAGAAGTAACAGTGAAGATGAAAAATAACAAGTTAGGATGCCAAGTCTTGTAAACTCACAAAAACTGACAGGGAGCAGAGATCAAAAATCCAAAATTTTTCCAAAGTTTCTTGACAAATTCTGGGTCCTTTGTGGTATGAAGATTTTTTGTGGTGTTGGCTGGTGTGTTTGGGGGTTTTTTTATTTGTTTGTTGAGGGGGAAGGGAGGTGTTTGTATGCTTGTTTTTTAAAATGGCTTGATTTCCTGATTTGGAAAGGGAATTCACTCTCTTTTCAATTAACTGCTTCTGTGTAAACACTGTTTGCTTTTTTAAATGTATTTTCAAGTATTTCTTCATAAGCTGAACAACTCTAAGATACAGAAGTTTTCATTCAGAGAAGCAAAGGCAAAAATAAAAAGCACCACTGAAGAAAATCAGAGAAGCTTTAGAGTGTATTAATGCTTCTTTTTTCTTTGTTGTACAGAATTAACTGAACAGATCCAAAGTATAATGGAGATTTTGGTTTATCACTTATCTCCCAATTAGGTTCACTGAAGGAACTCCCACATTGTCCTTTCAAATTAATAAGATTAAGTTAAGAACTGGAAAGGAAGAATAGCCAAAAAAAATTCAGATGTAAGAAGCAAAGTTTTGTTGCCTCTCTCTAATACCCATCATTCCATCACTCTTCTTCTGTTACGTATCTTTTCTTTTTCTCTAATCACTGAAAATTTTTCTCCACCCTTCCTCTTGCTCATATCAACCTTTTATTTTATCTTTCCAACATAAAACACAAATAGAAAGCCTTCCCAAAAAAATAGGTCCTTTCTTCTTCCATCTCAATGTATCAATTGGAGAGAAATATAATCAGAAATTAAAGCCTTCACTTTTCTAATATTTCATGTTGACACTGTATTTTTAACTTGACAGGAAACTGCACAATTTTTTTAAAGTCTAAGATACATGATGTACCAAAGTTTAAAGATGCAACATAAGGATTTCTTCTTCCATCTCAATGCTCTTACGGCAGCCATAACCCAGAAATATCTTCAGCACATACACTACTGAAGCAGACTATGCTGGCACAAACAGATTTAGACCAAGAAAAAAAATCAAAAACTTTGTTTTGTTTTGAGAAAACAATTAATTTCATTTAATATTTGTCCAATATCAGAGTTACCTACACAATCTTATAAACAGGTGCATACAAGCCACAAGACAACCAGGGCACATAGGAACTGAATTAGACACATCTTCCTGTCCAGATTTCACTTATTAAAGCTAGATGGGCATAACTCCATGTAAGCCAGAATCATATTCTTTCCTTCAAATTCATGGTGAAAGATATTACTAATATGCCATACCCCTCTAGGTCTGCAAAAGAAATTATCTGTAAGTCCTGCACATGAAGAAAGCAGAGAGAAGAATTACAGCTCAGCCTTAGCTCTCTCCTAGCACTGAAAGTTTGCTATCTTGACTGGATTCATGTGTATTTGTGCTCTTGATGTCATGCTATATACAGCATGACATCAAAACAATCCACAAAACATGTGATGACAATACTTACTTTATGCAACCCACAATGGGCCCTTCTCCCCTCAAGACAGCAGTTAAAAACATTATAAAAGAAAAGTTACCTAAGTGCTGGATTCTGTATTTCACTACAGAATTTTCTGTACAATAGGAAGAGATCAGAGGGGAAAGAGACGTGTTAGAAAGTTACAGCTGCAGCCTGCAGCAAATATTGTTAATTTTTACAGTGATTTTTTTCTGTGTTTCAGAAGGCATGGAGCCGAGGTTACAGGAAATCAATAGTTCTCTTGAGAATCAGAATTTATGAGAAAAAGATCTTACTTGGTAAAACTATTTTGTTCATTACTTCTATTTTTTTTCTAGAGTAAAGGTAATGTGCATTGATATGTTCATTGTAGTTTGTATCAGATCCCCTATTTCAGCAGAGAACATCACAATTTGCTGATATAGCACATTCTTAAAAAAGAAAATCTCACTTTTGATTAGCAGTGGGTAATTTCAGAAGACTTATGGTCTCTAAAACAACAATCATTTAATGACGTTTTCACTGTTGTGATTACAATGTATGTCAAAAGTGTGTTTTCTACTTCTCTTTCATATGTTGTAAGTTAGTAAAAGCTGAGCCAAAAACCAAACATATTTCTTCTCTAGGAAGCTTCTATTATAGCCCTGTACAGTTGGAGTACCAAGCTGCAACTTACTCACCAATAAAGTAGAGATGCCTGAGGAAAATCATGAAATAATTCATTGAGAATATTTGACTGTCACAGCTTGCTATGTTTTTTTTTTATTATTTTCCATTCATTTGCTTGTGTTACAGACCTGTTGGTCTTCCTGGCTCAACATGCTCTATGATTGCAAACACAAACTCAGCATCACCTTGCTGCCAGAGGGCACCCACCTGAAAAGAGTTCCCCAACCACCATCTTTTACACAATGACATTTTCAGAAAAACACAACCAAATGCACAGGTCATAGGAAGACAGCACCTTTCTTTCACAAGGATTTCTCCTGGTGAGTAACAGCATTTTCACTGTTTATAATAAATTTCAGCTTTTCAGTACACAGTACATTAAATATGTAATTCATTTGGTAAATTACAAGTTCTTTTAAAACTCCAGATTTACTCAATCATACCTATTTTTAAAAAATTAATAATTTTTAAGCTTTACTTACTGAACATTTACTTCCTAATTTCCTTCAAGTTACAATCATCCTATGCTTTGGCTGCTCTGAATCCCACTGATCAAAATACAGAAAATGTAAACATTCCTCAATTTTCTACCTACTCATTCCTTTTTGGCAATGGAACATACAAAGAAAAGAGTGACTTTGCAATCATAAACGTTTATCTCAGTGACTCTAAACTAAAGAAATCCCCAGTATCTGGGAAACCTCATAGAGAAAATTTGCCAGCATTTCTCTTTCCTATCTACCAAGACACCTCTTATTTGGCAGTGCCTGCTGGTCACTCTTGCAGAATTCCACAAGCAAAGTAAATAGTTCATGATATATTGTCCTTAGGTGTTCACCAGGAAGTAAGGCCAGACCCATTAAAGGATTCACTTACACAAAACTGGAGGCTAAACATGATTCAGTGTATGCTTGACAGCTCTGCCTTTGCTTCAAACTAGCTTTGATCCAGAGCCCCCTGGGAGGAGGCAGCATTTCATTGTGCTCACAGTATTAAGCTCTGCCTCTCCAATGGTCATATTATCACAGGCATAATCCCATATCATCACATGACCTTGTCACTGCTGGGCCTAAACTGGTTCATTCCACTGCCATTTATAACATAAGTGAGGGCTCTCAACAGCTGCCTGTCTGCCTTCAGTCCTTTACAGCTTCCTCTGAAGCTGGCCCTCACACCTGAAGTGATTTGATAAAGATTGCATAATAACCTAATTTGCATGGAAACAGAAAAGTCATTTTCATTCCCTTGGTTTAGCCACCAGACACTTTCCCTAAAGTTTCTGATTCAGCAAAAGGTAAATCTGAATGTACAAAATACAATTGCCAAGCAGACCATGAGACTTGTTCCTCTGACCATCAACTTTCATAACTTCATGATTATTTGTTTGTTAAAGGTACTTCCATGATGTTGTTTTGAAGTGAAATAAAGTATACAACAGTTATTAAAATATAACCTTTACTTACTTTCGATTTTCCACTAAAAACATCATGAAGTGTGGATGCAGGATTACGGCCTCAGTGATGCAGAACTGTCTTATGCCTTAAATGGTTTCTCACAGGTGTTTAATAACATTAAGCTTCTTATCAATTTCCCATTACTGCCTCTCCAGCAGTAAAGCACTGAGATTAACTGTCCCTCCTGAGCACTTGTGGTAATACATGACTGTGACTTTATGACAACGTGTTCTGTGAGTGGGATGTGGTTTGAGCACAGCAGAGCTGTACTCTGGTATGTCTTAATAGAGCTCTGGGCCCTCAGTAGGTCACTGAAGGCACAGTGGGCTGAAAGTTCTGCTGACAGTCAGCAATGCCTTTGCTTGAACTTCACCTTTTGGATGTCTCTTTCTTTTTCAAAACTGACTGTCTAAGTAACTTCTGTCTTCAGGAAATTGTCTGTCCTTTTTCTTAAATCCTGAGAGAGATCAGAGCATAGCAAAATATCCTTGACAATTCCTTGGAGTTTTTTGTGTCTGTTCTTCATTCCCTAATCTATTTCTAAAATATAGGATTTTTTATATTCTCTGCTGCTTGCAGAAATATGCTAACTTTCTCCAGAGATATTACCTGAGCAGAGGTAACACATCTTCTCAAGCTTTCATTTTATCAGTGGGAAGCTGAGGAGTGCAGCTGAGAAGGTTAAGGTTCATCTAGCTACTCAGCCTCAACAAATGGGAGACCAGGATCCCTGAGCACACCATAGAGTTTCATTTTCCACATTTTCATTAAAATCCTAAGGAATACAGCAGTGAATGCAAGACTTGAGGTTAAAAAAATCAAAGGAGTGTTTATATTAAGTGTATCAGATTTATAGCACCTGCATGAAAATTTCAATCATAGGTTATCACAGCTGTAAAAATGGAATTACTAAGAAGACAACTTTGACATGGTTCTCATAAATAAGGAATCAACAACAAAGTTGAAATTAACACTAGTATCTTGGAAGAAGATTTACTGAGTAAATATCAACTGCCCAAGAGATTACTGGGCAAAAGTGGTATTGTTTACAAAGGATTAAGGAATATAACCCAAAACAAGTTGAGAAAGTGAGAAATTGTTCTCTTGAATCTGAAATTAGGTAGACCTTATTATACGAATGGTGTTCAGTTTTAACTGAACTTTAAAAAGTTTAAAAATAGGTTGGGAAAGTAGGAGCATGTAGTGATCTTAGTGGAAAATAAAATTTAAAAAATTGTCTAAAATGAGGATATTTGAATGTGATATATAGATAATACATATAGCATTCTTCTGAAAACTTAATTTATTGAGCTATTTTTCTAATTTAGAAAACAAAAATTATTTTTCCTTTTGAGATTATGAAAAATAATCTGACCAATATAAAAGATTTTTGAGATTAAATATATTCGCTAAACTTGCTCAACTGTAACAGCAATAGCATTATTACTAAATATTGTAGACATTGGTGTTTTAAAAAAATAAGGAGAGCAATGGGAAAAGAGACAATTATGAGAGAAAAAAATCAGAAGTAGGACAGTAAAAAAATTAAAACATATTTTAAAGACCATTTATTCCTACGCTTTTTCTGCTTTCATTTTTAAAAATAACAGGAAATTAAAATCAGAAATTAAGTAGATTTGAGGTCCATTTTCACATAGAAGAAATCACCTCTGTTATAGCACAAGGCATGGATCAAAACCACATTAATACTTCTGCAAAAAAACACTCGATTACCACTAGTAGGGTGATCTCTCAAATAATTCAAAATACAAATCTGAAGGACATAGGATGTTTTAAGGTCACAGGAAAAGAAAAAAAAACACCACACAACTCAGAAACAGTACTCAAGGGAAGGGAAAAGGCAAGAGGGTAATGGAGGGGAAGACACAAGAAAGTGTGAAAAGTAAGAAAGGGTAAGAAAAGTGAGAAGAATCGAAGAAGCAGAGAAAGGACATTTACATGGAATGGGGAACAGCTGATAAAGCCTAAAAGAAGGTGATACAGAGTGTGAACTCTGTGGAGAGAAGTTAACACAGCTGACCGGCTGAACAACATGTGATCAGCAGCAAAATTTCAGATGCTATATTTATCCTGTCATGCATCAAATGGCACATCAGGCAAAATGTCATAATCTCTATTTGTTCTCCTAAGGGAATGTCAATTTTTTTTTTGCAGAAGACTGCTAATCCCAAATCTACACGTTGTCAAGCAAAAGCACAAACCTGAAGCAAGAATGAACCCCACATTTTAAAGAGAAGACTTCTTTTAAAAAAGAGGTATGCCAGTATTTGTATACCTAATGTGTCAAGTGTCCCCTTTAGATGTTACTTTAGAAACAAGTGTGTATGACCAACTACATTATAGATTTTTAATCAGCAAAATATTTAGGGTAAGACAGATACCTACTCAGATATGACTGAAGTTCTCTCAGATTAATTTTAGCACCACATCTGAATCCAAAGCAAGACACAGCTAAGTGTCCCAAGAATAGAATTTGTTTTTTGGTAGGAAATGAGTGAGAACACTAGGGTAGTCCCATTGAACAGGGTTTAAATTGAATATGGTAAGTTACATGTCATGTTTGAGATCATCATCTGATTCTGAAGAAAACTACACATCATTAGTGAAGTTTAATAGGATGATTTGGAAGTAATATCATATTTGTAAAGTTTCCAGAGTCAAGTGATGTCAAAACCGAACATGAACAGTTCTAGCAGCAACTGTATTCTCCTCTGTGTTGCAAGTCTCCCACTGCACTATTCTGCTATCAATGGCACAGACAGCAGCAAGCTCTTCAGTGTTTGGTAGTGCTAGTTGACACAGTTTCCTATCAGGAATGTGGAAGAGATGGAAATGCAGAATGTTCCTTCTCTTCTTTCCTCCTTACAAGCAATAGCACCTTGCAGTAAGCAGAATTTCCAGTGAGGCAGAGAAAACTTTTATGTGATATCAGCAGGTGTCTGTGAATCCAAGGATAAAAGTGGCTGAGAAAAGGGGTTGTTCTGTGTGCCCAATACCCTTGGAGCAAAAGCCCTGCTGATTTTAAATTCAAAAAGGCATTACATGAATCACAGATGTAACCTTTGCCCAGACTGTTTAGGAGAGACATAAACCCACTTGACCTCAAACAGTACAGTTACATTTGCTTAGCCAACAAACATCTCCTGTTTACAGACCCTCTCTTTGATTTCTCTTTCCTTGGCACGAGCCCATCCCTGCCAAGCATGACTCCTCTCTCAGCTCTGCAAAGGAGAGCAGAGTTAAGGTTAAGGTTTGGGCCGGGGTTAGATCTGAAAGTTTCTTCTCTAGGTAGTTTATCCTCTCACTGGAATGCCTACCCAGGTCAGGGCTACCTCAGGTGGCTGAATGACAGTCTGCTGATCAGAGTCTAAGGAGATGTATTTCCCCTTAAAGAGCAACTTTCTAGCAAAAACCTTTGCAAACGCTCTCAGATACATTACTCATTTGTTTGTAGTTCTTAGACTTCCAGTCTGTCCCATATCTCTCATGATGAGAAGCTTCTTAAAGTGTAATGGAAAAGGAAGGCAACAAAAAATCTGAGCAGGTATGTAATAGTGTTGTTACAGGAGCAGTCAAACTCTCTTCCCACTGGGACTGTGTGAAAGCAGCCCTCATTAAATTCTGAAACAGCTCTGGGTATTCACAGTGACCTTTTTG
This sequence comes from Pachyramphus minor, assembly GCA_013397135.1. Taxonomy (NCBI): domain Eukaryota; kingdom Metazoa; phylum Chordata; class Aves; order Passeriformes; family Tyrannidae; genus Pachyramphus; species Pachyramphus minor. The sequence goes on along the minus strand of VYXB01008627.1, from coordinate 180,048 downwards.
TTTTTTAAAAAAGGTCATTCTATCTTATTTGCTATCTTATCTGCTAGTACTAGTCAACTGAGATGTGAATGTTGTGCCTGGGCTGAACCTGCTGTAATAATTTCAAGAGGGGCACTAAGCAGTCATCACCTTGTAACAACACCTGGCCATTCTTGCTGTGAGCCTGTACACAAGTTTTCAAGACATGTTTGAGAGGAAAGACACTGCATGCCATTATCTTTCTCCCAAATGCTGAAATTCTGCACAGCTACTGCCTAGCAACACTAAATTTTTATATCAAAACCAGAGATTTACTAGTCATGCTCTAGACAACATGAAAGGAGGTTGTAACCAGGTAGGGGTCGGTCTCTTCTTCCAGGCAATCAACAGCAGGACAAGAGGGCACCATCTTAAGCTCTGCCAGGGGAGGTTTAGGTTAGACATTAAGAAGAAATTCTTTACAGAGAGAGTGATCAGACATTGGAATGGGCTACCCAGAGAGGTGGTGGAGTCACCATCCCTGGAGGTGTTTAAGAAGACACTGGATGTGGCACTTAGTGCCATGGTCTAATTGACAGGGTGGTGTTGGGTTATGGGTTGGACTCGATAATTTCAGAGGTCTTTTCCGACTTGGTTGATTCTGCGATTCTGTGGATCACTTTGCTAGTATGTTTATCTTCAGGGGTTTTTTGAAATTTTTTTTAAATTTTTTTAGTTATGCTGCGGCATTAAAGAAGGGCAGCATTATCTATTGCCTATAAGAGGGTGTTATCTCTGTCTTATTTAAATAAGCTATGTTAACAGCTGACAGGACTCAAAACAAACAAATCTTAAATGTATCTCTTTATTGTTGTTTTAATATCCTAGGCCCTTATTTCTTTTCAACACTAAAACCTTTTCTAGTTCATTTTCAGATTAATTATTTTTGCTGATCCTACAAGAATTCAGGTTCTCTTGAATTCAAGAGAGACATATGACTTCAACGAGTTTAATTTCAAGTTTCCATTTAAAATTAAGCCAATGCTTGAGAATCAAATAAAAAAAATATAATGTGGATTGAAGCCAGTTACTCACACACATAACTGCAGTGCTAAAAATACACTACAGGTGCCTTCCACCTCTGGAGATATCAAAAATCAATAAACAGAATGATATTGTTTGGTGGGTTTTTACTGTAAAATTCTCTGCTCAGTAGTGGTTCTGCTTCTGGTTTTCTGCACAAACACCTCAGCTGAGATTATTGCTGAGCAGTTCAATGCCTACTTGAAAGTAAAAGTGTTTCTACCCAGGTTTCCCAGAGGAAGGATGTTTGATCACCATAGTTTGGTAGGTGATCTGTAACACACTCCCTGGGCACAGTGTCAGCTTTAAATATAAAAGCTAGGACTGCTCCTGTGTTTCTTTTAAGGTTGAAAGGAAGTATGCAGGGCAGCTTATATCATCAGTGTACACCAAGGCAAAGAATTTAGCTCTGTTCCAAAGATTGGTTAGGACTCCTGCCTCAAAATGTAGAGTGCATCACTCTACATCACTCCTTAATTGCAGAAAACGGGTACATCTATCCTATTTTGTCTAGATATACATCCAAGGATGAGCTGAGTCTCATGTCTCTCCAATGACTACAGGGACATCCTAAGTCATTAATTTAGATAATATATTTAATACTGAGACAGGTTAAGAGAAGCAGTAAAAGTGCTACTTCTTTCTCAGATGTTGTCAGCCCCCTCTGGATATGTAGCTGCGGACTCATGGGCTCCTCTGTCCTTGAGCACCATTGTCTCCCCAGAGCAAGGAGAGAAGCAGGGTCCTCTGTCTCCCAACCAATCATTGTCTTTCCTTCACACACTCAGGCTCACAAACAGTATTCCCAGTTTCTTCTTCTACCATAGACTTCGTACCTTAAGCCTTCCCTTCTCCCTGTCTCCTCTTACAGAGGCACTTGCTCCAAGCCTAAGATGCAAGAGCTGGGTGGCCATGAGCTGGCTGCCCTGTGCCTCCCAGCACGCAGGCAGTGTCTTTTCCTGCAGCCCTGGGATGATTTCCCAGGCAGTTGACAGACAGCAGCTGTCGTCCCTGGTCTGTGCTGTGCCGAAGCCGAGACTTCAGCAAAGCAATCCCTCACTTCTGCGGTGGTGCAAGCCAAAAGTATTGCTGCTTGGATTGCAACCAACCTCTAAACTACCTGGTCAAAAAATAAGAAGGCACCTGTGGAAGGGGTTGTACTCCAGGATGTCAAATGATGTAACAACATGGCAAGTTATTTTTCCATACAATTTTTTCTGAAATTGAGTATCAATAATTAATCCTGTTCCTGCTGCAGCTGATGGGAAGGAGGTACAAAGAGTGGTCTTTTTAATTTCACTTTTTACTTTACATTACACCTTAAATTTAAGCTGACCCTGAATGAGCATAAAAATGAAGGCAGCAATTGATTGCTTATTACTATTCTAGATAAAGGAAAAACAAATATTAACAATGAATGCCCAGTTATGAAAATTAAAGGGAAGCACAAATTGTTGATTCTTTGCTTGAAAACTCTAAATTAATGACGATATTCATGTTAAGACTAGTTAACAGCAAGATAACTTTTAAGTCTATATCACTATTGTTTCATGAAATACAATTCACATATATATTTGAATACTTCTACATTTGTGCCAGAATTTTAGTATAACAATAAAGATGTATGACAATGCATATTTGTTATCCAGAAATAATTATGTAGGGTTTTATTTGAAAGTACTAAAGTAATTTTTTTCCTTTCTTTTTAGTTATATTTGTAGCTTCTCCTTTGAAGATACTAGGAAAAATACTTTTACTTTCATCCAAATCTTGCTGAAGTTGACAGAAAACCTCCTACTGAGCTCAAAGGGCTTTGGGTCAAATGTTTAGTAACTTCAGGAATGATTTCTCTGGTCCTCTCTGACCTAGCCATGTTTTGAGAGAGATGTCCTAACTTTTTCTATTTTAATTAATTATTAAAAAATATCACAAAATATATTTTGGGTTCTTTTCCACTTGTGAAATGAAAATATGATCTAATTGTTAAATAACTTATGACACATTGATTTAAATAGTGTGGGGGTGTACATGTGTATACATCTCAGCACTCTTTCTCCTTATCTCTTTAGCTTCTTATCCATCAGCAAAGACGCTGGTTAGGAGACTTTTAAGCATATTTTAAAAAAAGAGTAAAATTTTACATAATACAACTCATTCTGCCAATTGTGCCTCAGAAAACACAGGTTACTGAACTAAAAAAATTAAAAATTAAAAGGGTAATTTAATGGCTGTGACCTTGGAGATTCATCCAAATTGTCAGGTCTTGTCATTTCAGGACAAGGTTCCACCACTTTTTCCTGCTTTTCTTTGATGTTTTTTGATTCAAAACCAGAATCAATTGTCTGTCAAGTACTTGCAGAGCTAGGTTGCCAAGCTGGGTGATTTTTAAACAGTTCTCCCCACCATTCAATTATTACTTTAAATGAGTAAACTGCTTAAGATTCAATACATTATTCACCAAGCTACTTACCAATACCCTAACAATATTTTACAGGATTTTATTTTCATGATTCATGCTGACAACTTTAAAGCAAAATTTCCACCCTGCCTTCTGGTACACACTATGAAAAGAAAATTCATTAATTTAACATTGCCTAAAAGGAGCACATTTCCCTGTCAGTGACAAAAATTCATGTGATAGAGAGCAGAATCTTTAATATATTTTTTCCAGTAATGTTATTTTGGATGTATATACTTATATTTGTGTGTACATGTAACTATAAATGTGCATATATATATACAAAAATATATTTTATACCTACAGGCATATCATAACTCCTTCACAATTTTTGCTCTGCTCCTCCTACAAAACTCTTTTACCTCATTGATTTTCAATTACTCTGAAAATACTTTTGTGTAATACTGCTCAGGATTGTACATAACTGGCTAGGGATTCAGATTCAGAATTCAATGGATTTGCTTAAAGACTAAACACAAGTCCCTTGAAACAGTAGTCTGTAACAAAGCATAGCATTGAACAAATCCAACACAAAAAGCGATACCAAGCACACTTGCTGAATGATCACATTTATTGAACAGCTGTTTTGCTACATCAGTTCATGCCACACTGCTCCTTCTAAATTTCAGTACTTTTCTTGTTCCAAGGGTTTATATGCTATATTGCAATCACCAGCAGAACAAAAATTCAAATATGCAACATCAGATCATATTTAGAACATGTAATTTTGCACACAATATATTCTTTCAAAAGGAAAAAAAAGTGAAGACAAAATGCGGTAGTAGAAACAAAATACTTCAGAGGTTTTTTTCTGACTTTTTTCTGTCTATCCTTAACTACGGTCATTTAGATATTAGTTCACATTTACCAATACTGTGATTCAATTTGTGAAACTGTCATAGTCTGTCATTATCTCCAAACTCAAACAAGATCTTATTAACATAACTAATAATATGTCCTAAAACCACCAAAGTTTCCTCAAGCTAGGAGGTCCTAAACAAACCATTCTACAGTTCTGAAAATAAAAAGATAACATGAAAGTGATAATAAAGCATAAGAATTTTTCTGTATCTGTCCAAGAACCTCACAGAGAGACCTCCAGCTGTGTGTACTTCCAAATTTTCATCTGGTAATCCATAAAGATTCATTTTACAAAAGAGGAAAAACAGAAGGTGAGGATATAAAGTAGTTGGAAAGATATTCTCCTAAAACCAAATTAGGCAATGTTTTTTAGCAAATAAGGGGTTTAGACCTCATTCTGACAGTGGCAAAGGTCACATACCTGCCTTAATGTTTAGTAGGACTATATATAGGAATAAATATTTTTATATCCTTATTCAGGTTATTCTTACTAAAGACAAAGGAAATTAAGCATCTAACATCACTAAGCATCTAACTCTCTAATGTCCTTCCTCAAAATGCTTTAATTAGCCTCCAAAATATTATTATTCAATAAGAGAAATTAAAGAAATGTACTTTGCCTACTTTATAGCTCAAGGAGTCAATAACCAACATGGGAATAAATTGTTCTTCTTCATATTTACCAAATTATCAAAGGATTATGATTTGGGGAAGCATTCCACAAGTGCAACGTAAACCTACACATTTAAAGACTCAACTCTGTCCTCTGTGCTACTAAGACCACAGTTTTAAGATATGTCTGGTAGCCGACAAAGTCTGTGTCACAAAATAAATATCCACAGCGATAATTTTAATCTGTAGAAATACCTCCACTGTGACTACTCAGGCTTACATTTAGAAAATCACACTTAAAAAGTGATGTGAGGAGCCATAAAGGTGACGTCATTAGAAGGGGAAAATTACTGAACAGAGTTGATGTTATCTGAAAAATACTGACAGAGACATTGCTTGCCAGCCTGGGAGCCATGAGCCAGGGAACCAAGCCTGGGAACCAGAAGTATCCCTGAAAAGCGTAGCTGGCCCCTCTGATGTACAGCTGTGGTATCTAAAAACAGGAGATATCCTCAGATACCACAGATAAGTGCAAACCCATAGGACTATAACATCAACTTACTATCTCAAAGTGTCAACAGTCTGGGAAAATAAAATGGCATTATCTATTGCCTGAAAAAAAGAAATTGACAGAATCTATTTTCGGCTCAAAGTGAAGAAGTTCTATGACTTCTTGTGTCTATATGATGTGAAAAGTACTAATTTTTTATCCAAAATTGAGGTATCTTCCCTTGCTGTATGCACTTTTCCTTTCCTACATAAGCTGGACTCTCCACATGAACTTACAGTGATATCTTGGACATTCACTGGAGATGCTTTTCTGACTCCAGACTCTGTGGCACAGATCCCCTCTGAAGTAAAACTCTGTCTGCTGGCTTAGTAACCCTTTAGTTTGTGACAGAACTGGTTGCTTTGTGATATATACTGGGTTTACCCTAATTCAGAAATTAATTTATTTGCATAGCTCATGTGCCCTTGTCCAGGCTCTTATCTGTAGAAACAGATAAAGGAGTTGCAAGTTGTAATAATTGAGTAATTTTTATTTCTACCTGAAAGTTGACATAAAATGACTGTCATTTATTGTTTTTTTTTATTTTAAATATGTTTTTAAGGAAGCTTTAGGGTCAGACCCCATAAATTCTAGAGGCACAGTAAAGAACCATATATTCGTAGCTGTAAGCACATGACTATTACTCCCACCAAAAATTAATAGTTGAGATGCTAGATTAGTCCTGCCTGTCCTCTGCGTGACCCTTTTGGAGTTTTCATTCCAGTTCCTGGTTTGATATCACTTAAAATTTTATCCCATCACCCTAATTATTCTCAGATTAAGTATGAGTGTTGTAAGATTAGCTCACAAATCAATAGCAAAAGGCCCAAGCAAGAATGACCAGGATAAATTCTAATATCCTTATTTTCTTGGTGCATCATCTTAGACTGCAAGATATTCCATTTTCTTTTGGCCTTTGTGTGGACTTGAAGTATTATGAATCTTATTTAAAGGTCCCAGAGGAACCTTGTCTGATAGCAGTAAAACAGTATTTTTTTATCATTGTTGTAATTACCCTGACATCAGTGGGAGATAATTTCAGTGACCTCAGAGGACTTTCTATATCATCGCATTTCAAATCAAATCTTGCTTTGATATTTCTTAAAGTGAACAAAGATTGTCTTATTCCTATACAGCAAGAACTTCAGAATATGCATAAGGAGGGAAACAAACAAAAAAAAAGTATGGCTTTATACAGAAAAGTCAGAACACTCCATTTTTTTTTCCCAGGGACTCCAGTGACATTAAGCTGGGCTGAGCACTCTGTATTCTCATTCCTATACCCACATTCCTGGCATCCTCTACACAGCTTCTACTCCCAGTCCTGTTTTAACAACCAGTGAAGCAATTCTGCTTCAGGTGTCAGAGCCATGTAAATACCAAAACCCTGTGCTTTGCACCAGCTGAGAATATTACCTGTACACGAAGTCCCACAGATGTCAATGACAAGGCAGAGGATACTTCATGCTGTTCCCAGGTGGAGATTTAAGCTGTCAAACCTCAGTGCTCAGTGTTTTCCAGACATCAGCATGAGATACTCCTGTTAACACTAATAAAAATATCAAAGGGGGGAGGGAATAAATGTGAGAAGCTTCATTAATTCCAAAGGACTAAATGAAGGATGACTTCATTATTAAGTTTACTTTGTTTATTTTGGAAAGGATTTATTTTTTGCCCTTGAATAAGAATGATTTTTAGTACTGCAAAGCAAAAATCTGGTCTCTCTTTAAAATTTCTGACTGTGAGGCAATCTTTATGCACAGTTTGCTGACACAAATGAAAGATGGTATGGAAACAAATCTCAGGCCAATAAAAGCTTCCCTGACCTGTGTGTTTCCTCCATAAGACGTAGGATTGTTTACGTTCTTTCAAAAACACGTTTTGTGCATTGCATTGCTTGTAGATTGATGGGGGCCAATGAGATGAGTAAGGCCAAATTTTTCCTGTAATTGTTTAGCTTTCATGGCACTGTTATCTGTTCCTATGTGCTCAGCCAACTATCACTGACAGTCAGAAACTGAATGCATTAATAAAATTCATGCCTTTCATAAGAAAAGCAGACACAAGAATCTCTGCCTGCTCTGCTCCTAAGTCAAAAGAGATTCTTATAATAGATATTTGTATAGGAAGAAATCAATATCACACAAAATAATTTTATGTCTTCTCCAAGAACTTTTTCATTACAATGCATTAAATGAATGCAATATAAAAATAACACTGAAATGAGATTAATTTAAATGAAAACCCATATCTGGAACCTGTATTGTTTTAGTTGGGTATAAATGTAAAAGAATTTTACTGCAGACAGGAAATGCTATAATTACATAAAAACTCCTTTGGACCCTGAAACTTTACAAGAACTCTGAAGTGTCCTTTAAACATCATTGTCCTTTCTCTATAAACAAGAGACAAGGTGGCTCCAGATTATAAATCTGAGCTTATTTGCTACACATTGTAAATCTATTTGATTGCTAAATATGTAAATAAATTGAAAACCTATAGGATTTGTAATAGTACAGAAAGTAAATTATAGTGATAAAACAGCAATTTTACACAAGAGAAAATATCATAAAATGAGAAAGACAGAGACAAGAAAACTGGTGAGTCACAGATAGAAAGCAAACATATAACCTGTCATATACATTGCTTTGCCAAAAACCTGGAAGATATCCAAGACCTACTCCAAGCCTCACCTGGTTGGTAAAGTTTACATTCAATGCCACAGGGTTGTTTCTCTCCCACATTAAGTCACCAGTGGTCTTCCAGGAGTCAAAACCCATCAACCATTCACCACCAGCATGGGGGATAGTCCACCATCCCTGAGGGGGCCCTTTTTGCTGGACGTGACTTCTGTAAATGGGTCAGAATTGAATATGGAGACTCTTGCTGCTCATGAAAAGCTGTGTATCTGCCTAACTCACCTGCTTTCAGCCTCCTCCTGGCAGCCCCTGTGGCTGACTCTGCTGTCTGATAGTCAAGTTTCAGGGGTTCAACCATCCCATATGCCATTGATGTCCCCTGTGCAGTGGTGGGATAAGCACTCCTGATCTGCTGGCTTCTCCCTGCTTTCTGCAAAGGCTGTTTTACTCAATAGCCTAGAAGCTTTTATCATCTGACTGTTTGCAAGATTAATTTTATGAGAAAGTAGGAGATATTTTAGCAATTTACTCAATGGTAAGGGCTGGCATTGAGAGCTTTTACAAGAAGGTAGTCCAGCATCAGAAGGAATACATATCCTTGAAAAATACATGTGGATTTAAGAGCTTATAAGCTGTTCTAAAATAATTTATCTGTCTTTTATATTTCTTGAATTATAGAGCCATACACAGTTATGGATCAATTATCCTTCATGTTATTATGGTTTAATGGAATAATTCAGATTGTTAGAACTGAAAAGGAAATGTCAAAGTCATTACTTCACTCAAAATAATAAAAAAAAATAATCTATTGTAAACAATAGTGATTGTAGTAAGCAATTCTTTGGATAGGAAAAAGACATTCAGAAGTATCTAGTGTCAAATACATCTTTCTGCTAATGAGTATTTTTGGGGAAGCTGAGTATTATATTATCACAGGATTGAAGGACTGCACTTAAAATTAGGTTTCACTCAGGATTTTTCCTCCCTAAATTTAAACTATACTTTGGAAATTTGTATATGTCCCAAACCCAAAGCTCATCAATGTGACCAGACAGAAACATCCAATGTGGGATCTTTGGGACTTTTGGGACCTCTCATAAAAAGAACAAAACAAATTTAAAACAAAACAAAAAAACCAAACCAAACAAAACAAACAAAACCCAAAACAAATAAACAAACAAACAAACAAAGAAAACTCCCCACTACCTTTGCATCCTTTTCACAGACCTACACCCTAACAAAATTATTCCCATCCCCAAGAGACCCTGACCTTCATGGCTTTACTTCCTGTAAGGTCACTGAGTATGAAGTTTTTTTTGTATTCTTCTGGCTCATATTCAACCCAGCCCAAGTTGCCATGTATTACCATGTTGAGAGACTGAGCAAGTGTTTGAACTAGTGAGTTAGGCAGGGTCTACAATATCTGCCCCTGTAATTGTTTTACAGATTAATCAGTCTTTATTTTTGTTTGTTCTTTAACGTTCTTGAACCCTCATGGGTCCCTTACAAGATGAGTTATTGAATCAGTCTCCCACCTAAATCTTCATGAACCTGTTGTTATATTTATTATAAGTAAAATTGTCGTTGACAGTTTCTCTGGAGATATTAAAAGCTGCAAAACATCAATTTTGTATTTTATATTTCAATGAAATATGATATTCAGAGAATTAATGGAGGACATTTATTAGACTGTCATAGGTACTGGAAGTCTATGAAGAATTTCTATCCTAAGAGTCAAGAGAACTCCCATGTGCTTATCAAGAAAAATTAGCTTAAGGATCTAATCTACCTTGTAAGATAGTAAAAGATCTTGTTACAAGAAAGAAAAAAAGCAAGTTTGAAAGTCAGGCAGAATCTGAATCAATAGTGAAAAAAATTGCTAAGCATAGTTAGAACTGCAAAGCTGAAGCTCACTTTTATGTTTTATTAAATATTCTGGCTCAGGCTGAAGTAACTCACTTGTACATTGTGTGAACTACACATCAAATTTGAAATAACAGACCAATTAATCATAGATGAAAAGTTAGCAGTAGATTTAAAATCCCCACTACATGTGAGGATGAAATTAGGATCTCCTATAAAAGGCTTATACTCTTCTAAGACAATTCTCAAAGGTAATGAAGACAAAATATGATAAGTTCAGGATGGATTCATTGTAGAAAACAATATTTAAAGCCTTATATTTTCTTCTTGTAGTGTATAACCTGGGTTTTTTTAAACTTTAGATGTTGCAAGTTCTAGAGCTATGCCTAGATCCTGCTAAGTATTTCATTTAAATAAGACATGGTGTATAAAACGACAAAGAAAAAGGATTTTCAGTGGATTGAGTTGGGACAAGTTACAGGGTGATTTTCTATTAAATTCAAGCAAACTCTTTTCAACTTCTACTTTAACCAAAAAATATTTAGAATGAGAAAATACTTCCTGAAATGTGATCAAAGTTAAAAAGAAACCCTGACATTTATACTGGTCATTAGCAGACTTGTGTTTTGTGAATGCCTAAACCTGGAGCAATGATGTGCCATTATGTTAATGATATGCCATATCATAAAGGTATTATTTCAATTCATAGCTCCTCTGTAGTGACAAGGATTAAGAAGATGTCTATATATATACAATTAGACTTGTAAGTATATACTCATTTCAGTCTATCTCTACTGGCAATTGGCTATTAGGTAGGATTTTGAGGACTCAGTAGTCAAAGATTATTACGCATCTTCTGAGCAACTAGCTGAAAGGAAAAGAAATAAGAGAAAATAAAACCAAATGCCATGAAGATGTGATGGTATACATTAAAGAAAAATACAGATCATTGAAATACATTTTTCTTCACACTCTCCATCAAATTAAAGTTTTTTGCAATTTCTGTCTCCCAAATCCATCCCTTCTATGCGGCCATTTTCAAACAGTTCTCCTGATGGCATTGTTGTGCCTGGGGGAAGATCTGGAAACTAACATTTCTTGTTCATAAATATCCTCCTCATTTTCAGTAATGTCATAAGAAGGAGGATGAGGAAAAGGTCAAGGAATGTCATCTTCATGCACAAAGCCAACTTTTTTAAGAAGTATATTATTTGGAGAAATCTTATTCTTTCTTCATGATGTTTTCCATGTTGGCAGCAGCATGTTCCAGTAGCAGTCATGACAAAAAAAATCCTTTGAAGTTCCTGTCTTACTGAAAACTCTTTGTCTAATATGCAAGATGGTCCTTGTGGTACACTTCATTCCTTAAGAGCAGTGGCAAGTCTCACCTTTTGACTTCTCTAGCTATTCTTTTTTTTTTCATGGCTTGGCTTCATGAACAAAGATTCTATGCATCAACTAAATGCATAGATTGGCAGTGCTTGGTGGTGGAGATTGGAGGCAGAACTTATGTAAAGGAGCTCCTCTTGGACAGTTACTTAAAATGCATGTGCAATACTTCCTTCATATTTTACTTTCTAGAACTGACCCAAATATTCAGAAGTCTCTGCAGAAAAAATATATTACAAATAACCAAGAAAAACATAGGAGAGAAAAAAATATCTCCTAGGAGCTTAGCTGTGAAACTGCAAGTACTGCTGTCCTGAAGGATGAAAAAGAGAAACACTACACCATATGAAATAATTTTAAAATCAACACAACTACTCTTTAATTCATTCTTCTCTCTCTTTTCCATTGTTGTTTAGCAGAACTACAAATCCATAAACTATACATTTTTTTTCAGGAGCATAGCACGTGACTGCACACCACAGGAGGACTTCATATGGTACAGATGAAAAAAAGAAACCTGGACCTCCATAATGAACAAAACCCCTCTGACTTTACTTTGATAAAATTTCTGTACTGGTCCCTGTTATATCCCTGAAATTACAATTGTCTGCACAGAGTAACAGTCACCTCTTTCATTGTGAAAGAAAACTTACTTCCATTTTGCTGTGTCATTTTCTTTCATTCCTCTTGTAACTCCCCCACACTTGTTTCTGTCAAGTTTAATCTTTTTTCTTATTTAAAACCTGCACCAGCTCTTTTGTTTTTCTTTTTTTTTTCTCCACCTCTGTGTTACTTCCACAGATAAAGTAGTACAAGACATTTCTGACTTTCCATTATATTCACTTTTCCTTATTTTTCCATTTGAAAGATGGTTAAGCCTTGATCTGGATTCTTGATTTCTCTCTGTATCAACAACATGTTAACTTGTGCTGATGTTTTATTTCTGTATTTTCTCCTTTGAGTATCGTATTTCTGATGAAGTGTATTTGGCTTGTTGTGCTTTTTGAAAAATTGCTGGTTTGTATATATATTGTAGCAGTAGTACAAGAATGGTGATTTGCATAGTACACATTGCACTGCCCTATTATTTTGATGTTTGCATTTTATTAGAAAATTATTAGAATATAGATACTGAAAATAGTAATTGAAGAAAATGAACAATGTGACAAACATCTGTAGTGACTTGGGCGATAAAAAGAGACTTATTTACTTTACTGAGCTCATTTGAATAACAGAGAAAATGACCATTTACATAGAATATAGGTGAAACCTATGTGTTTATCCCACTGGTTACTCAAATAACACATCATTATGGGAAGTTCCTTCTAAACAGGTTTCTGCATAATCCCATCAGGCCAACTGAAGCTAAACACAGTGTCAATAAAAGCAGACATACCTGCACGTCTGGGGAGGTTGGAAGGAAAACAGATGAGATTTAGTAATCTACTACAAATTATGAAAATCATTCATGCTGCTTTTTTCTAGATATATAATTGAAGCATATAAATATCCTGCAAGAACAGAAAGTTGACAAACCTTCAACATTGCTCCATGGCGACTTGTTTTCTTCTTCTACTCTATAAACATATTTGGATTTTGAGTCTGACCTATAGTGGGTTGTTTAGTGTGATCCAGCAAAGACAGTTATTTAGTTCCAAACCCTAAAATTAAGGGATATATTTCCAGTGTAAGGAGAACAATATTGAGGATGAAGTATCGTGTTCAGTTTTAGTCATCCTCATACTGTAACAGCTACATAGAACAACTACCAGAAAAATAAAAAAATGGATAGCCTTTTGTATAAAAGAAGACTGAAAAAATTCTCTACTGTGCAGTCTAGTAAAAATAAGGCAACTGGGAATATTACTGCTCTCTGCAAATATAGCTGATGGGGTAGCTAAACACCAGGAAGAAAAGAAGGGCTGAGTAAGCTGAAAAGCAATGCTGACTTGAGAATCCAAAAGTGTAACTGTGTGTGAATAAATTTAGGCTGCAAGTATGTGTCACAGCCTTGAGCACCTTCCAGCTTCTAGTTTAGCTGGCTGACACCAAGGATAGCACCAGAGCTGATGAGCTGCTCTGAAAAGAGCTGTGAACAAGATCTTCCCTTCAGAGCCCTTGTGAGCCAAGACTCATATGCTGACCCCTGCCAGAGCTACACAGGGGTTGCTTCTGTGGCTGCAAACCATCCTGTGCCTCACCACTCAAAAATATCACTACAGAATCTCCCAGCTGGAGTTGCCAAGGGAGGGAAAGAAACATTCATGGTGAAGCTGATGTTGAACAGTGTTGGTAGAAGGAGGAGTCCCAACGGCCTGGCAGGTTCTGTCCAACCAGTTGTCCCTGTGACAGATAACATACAATAACAAATACCATAACCAACAGCTGCTGATAGATATTCCAAAGAAACCTACAGGGACACACACAGAACAACTAGTCTCAGAAGGGACTCTTGTCAACAGTTAAGCAATGGCTCAGTGTGCCTGTTTTTAACTTTTGCTGCTAGCAACCAAATAATTCATAAATTTCCTATGCTCATTTTTTATGACTGCCTACACCTTCTATGAAAGGTAAATGATTAACAATTCAGGAATGCAGCCTCCATTTATCACCTATTTCCTGACCCCAATTAATGAAGAATAAGCAGTCCCAGCTCTTTTAGAGAACAAACCTCAGACACAGGATAACAGAGACTGAACACACATTGTCCTCGAGCTCCCAAACTTATCTACAGTTTTCCTTCTCTCTGTATCCCCTTGTAACAAGGCTCCAACTTGTTGGAGAAATAGGCATTTAGCTGTTGGCACCTGCTTGTCAGCAGTGGCAATGATGTACAGACTGTAGAACTGAACTATAGACAAACACTTGCATTTTGTGCTGAGAAGAGAACACTAATTCCACTAGGGGCAAATATAATCAATTCTAAGATGACACACACTAGTCCAAAGCTTTCTGCTTTCACTCTGGGTTTTGCACTTTTGGAGGAAGATCATTTCATCATATTTATGTGTTCACATGTTCTTTTCACCACATCCTGGTATTTTTTCCTGATCTTGTCCTGTGGCAGCTGTCAATATTGTCTTGAGTCAAGTCATAAAGTGACTTGTGAAGTTGCCAGACAACAGGACTAGCTGTAACTTGCAGCTGTGAGAGGTGGCAACAAATATCTGGGGAACTAATGGGGAAGTGAGGAGATGTTTTCAACCCTGTTTTTCAGTGCAAAAAATCATTAAGCCAAGGATGTACTACTTTAGTTTCATTATCAGATTTGGGGTGAAACACCAGCTTTTGATAACTGAGCCAAATTACTTCATGACTGTACAATTCATACCTGTCCTTAACAACCCTTTCAACTTTTGTCTTAATCCACAACATCAGTAGGGGATCTCTGTTTTCCCACAACTCTTCAAAGACTGGATCATGGGGCAAAAAAGAGGAACACAGTTCTGTCAGGAAGGGTGCTGCATGATTTTTACGCACATGTAAAATCAGGGGGAAAGGATGCTGAGGCACAGGAGGTGAGGAATTCAGAAGTGATAGTACTTTATACCCATTATGTGGAAAGTGCAAATAATTATTCTACCATAATGGAAAAACTCAAGGGAATTTGATTCAGAGAAGTGGGCCTCAGACAGATTTATTCTTGGTCCCTAGATCTAAATGAAATGTAGTCTGTACTCACAGCCAGTGTTAGAAGGGGAGGTGTGTGAAATCATGCCCTGACAATTAATGACCTGAGTTATACAAAATGCTCATGGATTATGTTTTGTACCAAAATACACTGTTGTGCTAAGTAGTTTCTGATAGTCCAATTCAGATTTCAGATGCTTTCATTAATCAGCAGTGTGAAGCACATAGTACAGCTCTTGTTCTAGCACTCTTCAATTTATTATTTTTATGGCTGCGTGACTTTTACTGTGACTGTTGCCTATCCCATAGACATCTTACTCTCTAAGACAACATATTTAGCTGTTCACAGCCCTTCCTCAGATAATTTCTCCAAATACCATGAGAATTCCTTTGTTTTTTCTGTTTCAGCTCCTCAAAGCAGTGAAGAGGAAGAAAATTTGTCTCAGAATTAAGCAGTTGTAATATCTGCTTTTGAAACATAAAAGTGAAAAGGCACTAAAAACAAAATCTTTTGGGAAGGAAGAAAGGTTATAAAGGGTTTTGACCCATATTTACCTTTGTTCAGAGTGATAAAAATGGATTTTTAGATTGTTGAAAATATCTTGTGATTTCTTTTTCTTAACATACCAATAATAATGCAAAGAAAGTAAATACAACAAAATTAACTCTACAGTGTAAAGACAATGATCATTAAGGACTTAACAACATTTTCAACTGCTGTAATAAAGCAACATTAAAACCAAGAAAAAAAAAAGTTTAGTTTATCAATCTGAATTAACTCCCAGGTTTTCCAGAACTCTCACATGTTGCTAGTACATCATTTGTTCATAAATCAAACTTACTGTGTTAGAAGACTAAGGTTGGCCCTGCATCACCTTGACTAGTCCTTGTGCCAGCAGGTATCCCAGTAACAAACCTGGCAGTCCAGCCAGGTACGTCTCCACCTGCAGCCCTGTTAGGCAGAAAAATGGGATACTCAGCAAGTGTCATCATCAACCCAAAAGGAAGGAACAGCTCTTAACAGGAGAGAAAAACATCCTTGTCACACTGACTAACTGGTAAGCAAAAGAATTACATCTGGTAAAAGCATCTTTGTTTGAATAGTAAAGATATTTTTAACTGACGTTTTCTTCTTGAGCCTGGTGTAAATCCCAGGGTTAAGTCAAAATTCAGCAGGAAATATCAGTGTCTGCTTCTGAGAGTGAAAGAATAAACCTATTATGAATCCCCCTTTCTTTCCTGTCAATTACTAACAATGTCATCGACTCACTAGATGTTCAACAGATGTTGATGAAACCCCACCTGGAGTGCTGTGTCCAAGTCTAGGCTTGCCAGTACAAGAGAGTCATGGGCACACTGAAGAGAAGCCAGCAAAGGGCTGTAATGACAATTAGGGGACTAGAGAATCTCTCCTATAAGGAAAGGTTGAGACAGCTGGGGCTGCTCAGCCTCAAGAAGAGAAGGATCAGGGGAGATTTTATTAATGCATGTAAATAACTGGAAGAACAGTGCAAAGAGGGTGGAGCCAGGCTCTTTTCAGTGGTGTCCAGTGGCAGGACCAGAGACAACGGGCACAAGTGGAAACACATGAGGGTCCCTCTGAACATCAGGAACCACTCTTTCTTTGTGAAGATGACTTAGCCCTGGCACACATTGCCCAGGAAAGTTATGGAGTTTCCCTCCTTAGAGATATTTTAAAAATATCTAAACATAGTCCTGGCAAGTGGCAGGGGCATTGGACCAGACAACGTCCAAAGATCCCTTCCAATCTCCAACCCTCTGTGCTACTGTGATTCTCTGTTTTACCTCATTCACCTTCTCCAGTGATGCAAAAATAACACTGTCCTCTAGCTTCTCAAGGCACACTCCATGAACTAGAGATCATAGATCCCATGAGAAGAAAAGCATATTTTAAGGACCATGTTGAACTTCTGCATGGCAATCAATTTTCTAGGTGAACTGAAACAATGTATCATCCTTTTATCATCACACATAATCTGACATGATTTTCATAGTAATTGCATTATTTCTGTAGACCTGAACAGGAATCTGATTTTCCATCTTGCTACAATTTTCAATATTTCTGTTACCTACCTATCTGCTGTTTTGTACTTCTCACATTTAGCACTAGATAAAAGAAAAAGGTCACATTTTAACAAAGTGAGACACTATAAAGGAAACGTTGCAATAATCTGAAACATACATGTTTCAATTCCTGACAATTTCAAAGTAGTGTTTCCAGCACTGACTATTTCACTTTTACTGTGGATTTTTAAAGACTTTCATGTTTTACAGCTCCTTCCACTGTAGAACCAAAGAAATTTAATTTTGAAAATCATCAAAACAGAATGTTTACATGAATTCTTTTGCAAATAATGTTTGGGGTTTTTTTCAAGATAAGAAATTTGACACAACAGACATAGGCTTCCTGGGAGAAATTTATTCCAACTAAAATGGAAAAAATAATGTAATTCTCT
The DNA here is from genome assembly GCA_013397135.1 of Pachyramphus minor. Lineage (NCBI taxonomy): Eukaryota > Metazoa > Chordata > Aves > Passeriformes > Tyrannidae > Pachyramphus > Pachyramphus minor. Next base: position 162,528 of record VYXB01008627.1, on the reverse strand, counting down.
TTGTACACTGCACAGTTCAATAGTTCTAACTCTGAGCTTAAGTGGTGGGCAGTTCTTCCTTGTATTCATCTGGCATTTGATCTTAGTAAAGTTAGACAACTTAGAAAATAATAGTAATCTTAGGAATGTTCCTACACTCTCCATTCTTAAATGAGCTAGCAAGTATGTTTGATATAACACTCATTCTGCAAACTTTACCAGAAGATAAAGCAACTAAGTGATTTTTCAGCAGACATCAGTGGGAGCAGTTTATCTTGTCAAAACTCCCTGAAAGGTAGAGAACAGTTTTAGTTTTTATTTATAACAAGAAGAAAAACTGTGGGGGTTTTGTTTTTGTTGCTCTCAAAACAACCTTGCAGCTCTCCCTTTCTAAAAAAAAAAAAAAAAAAAA